>JARK01001414.1:612642-652642 GCA_000688135.1 Ancylostoma ceylanicum
GGTGTAGAATTTCTACTAGTGCTTCAATCATTGCAATCCGAAGGCACCAATGAAGCTGGGCAGAATTTTGTTCACTGTGACATTTTCATCGTTTGTTTATGTATTCATTTATTCGATACAGTGCATTTGCAGTGTGTCTCAATAAATAAAGAAAATTTTGTTTCGTCTCTTTAACAACAATGACGGCGTGGATATGGAACATGAATATCAAATTGTGGTGTTTTACACTCTCATTATGCTCAACTTATTCACACAAATTCTGCGCAAAAGCAATCTCATGCGTTCTCAGTGAGGCTGCTCGCAAGACAGCAGCAGGATGGTCCCAAATTTTGGGGCCTTGATAGTGCTCCGCAGTGACAATAACAACAGGAACACAACTTCCTAGAGTGAATCACATGCATTGTGTGTACAGCTGAGGTCAAGAATTCGCAATAAAGTTGATCCTATTTGCAAAATAAAATTGTTTGCTAACAAAAGCGCCTGTGTCCACATGTTTGGCCCTACGCGATTATAAAACTGAAATTTCCGGCTTATTGCTCACTGACCTACTGCATTTTCTGCACATATTTTATGCTCATATTTCTATTGAATTCGAAGATCTCTAAGCGATTTTGTGTTAGCCGAATTCAATACTGCTCCAGTAACTATTCGAGCATTCGTTTGCTTCAAATGACTCATCAACTCACATCATTTCAACTCTGCTACATCAGAGAAATATAGAACTTTTCATTGCCGTTTGCTGTCGCAGTGTCTTTCAGTGTACATGTGTACTTCGTTTTCCTTCTTATTTTTTGGAGTTGGTGTCTAGTGCAAAAACGAGCAGACTATGTAGAGATGAAAATGCAATAAGGGATTACTTCAAAAACTGCATACAACAAATATTCAACGGAGTGGTTCAGAGCGGAATCAAGTTCACTTTACCATAACAACAGCTTGCTTGTATGCGTGATTGCGAGTAACGGCCCGTCCTCGTGATCACTGGGAAGTTTTATCAGGACAAACAAACTAAACAAGTAAACAAATAACGAAGTTGACATGATGAACTGTGTTGAGCACGAGTGAACGAAGAAAGCGGTTAATTTTGGCACCTTATAGAAATGATGTATCTCATACACTATATTGGTTGTTTCCTCGTTTTGACACTGGTGCATGACGTTATGGGTCTGTCAACAAGAGCGAGGAACTCTTTGCTGCAGGTGAGATCCATTGGACTATACAAACTGCTAGGTGTTCCGGACTTCGATGTATGGATAGGGGAAAATATCAAAACCAACTAGTCACTATCATACATTTGCTTACAGGATTTGCCTGTTCACTTTATTCTGAAGTAAACTCTTGGGCTTAAACATTTTCCTTTTGACTTTGTCTTGTTTTACAGGAGCGATAGCCACTAAAATGGGTGAACGTATTAACGCCCAGTTTGAATATGGGTAAATTTGCGTAGCTTTAGTGCGTTTACCCAGGGTAATCTCAATGATGCACGGCTCCTGAGTGCCTGGACAAGTTCACAGGGCACCGAATCTTAGTCAGGCCCAGGTTTTTAAGTTGACGCGCACTCCTCCACCCTTCAAATACTATCGTCCAAGCACACTTTCAGCTTCAAAATTAAATTGTTCCAGACTCTACGTGGTGGAAACTTGGAGGAACGACAGGCTAGACTACAGAATCTGGCTGCCATATACTTTGGTAACAGAACAAGTGTAGATCGAAGGGATAACAATGTCGCCTCGTCTATCCGAGAGGTGTCTAGACTCCCATGATTTTGAAGCTACCTATTTTTCAAGATTTTGCTACAAATCTTGTTGATCTTTTTCAACAATGTGTATAACTTGCGGAGAAGTGCACTTCAACATTTTGCTTCAGGTAATTCCTCAAGCACCTGACTCCAATTCGATTGACGATCCCAGCATAGAGGAGATCAACCAACGAGAAGGTGTTGCGGAATACCTTTTCCAGGGGGACATTAATCTCACCGAGTGAGTTTGACAAAACGAAAAGGGAGAAAATAGTCACACAGGCCTGATTTCCAGGGAACAGCTAGAATGGATGGAAAGAAACATCGCTGCCAGAAAAACCTCACGACCAAAACGTCAAGTAGACCGTGGAGCTCGCCTTTGGACAAATAACCGTGTTTTCTACTTCTTTGACATAAGCGTAGGTGAGGAATTTGACTATAGGACCTGAGGGACCTGGGAAATGTTTTTCGATTACTATGAGCTCTACGAGTCTCAGCCTCTTTTTTCTTCAATTTCTCTCGGACTATTGACCCTAGTGAAACGTACTGTACTTGAATGTGCTAATTAGGAATTCCTGCTGCTTCATAAATGGATCTCTAATCAATTTAGACTTATAGCCTTATTGATTTTGTATCAAACCTACGAATGTCATTTCAGATTCCCGAAAACGATCGGTTGTCAAAGAGGCGCTGAATTTCATCAGAGATCGCACTTGTCTTGAATTCACTGAGAGCACAACGGCCACGAATCGAATACGTGTGTTCAGTGGAGCAGGATGCTACGCAACAATTGGAATGGCAGGAGGAGTGCAGGAGCTGTCGTTGGGGAGCGGTTGCGAAGCGGTTGCTTACATTTTTCTGCTAGATTTTGTTGAATTTAATGAATGAGGATTACTTGCAGGTCGGTATCGCTGCGCACGAATTCGCGCACGCACTTGGAATATGGCACATGCAAATGCGCGATGACAGAGACGACTACGTTCAAGTTGACCTATCAGCTGTGCCGGTGGGAAAACGTTATTTTTTCATAACTCTAGCCGCCACTGAATGAACTGCCTAGAATTTCTCATATAAAGGAAGGAATTAAAAAGTTTTGAAAATAATGCAAGGTTTCGCGCACGTACTCTATGCAATTGAATTTTTGGGCACTACATCACATACAAGAGGCGCCAATCGTTATTGCACATCTAGAAACACGACCGCGCCGCATCACCTGCGCAGCGCGGCAGAGAGCTGGGCTTTGAGGTTCTCAATGGTTATCAAGGCTACTGTTTCGCATGTTTCTCCCATCGCTAGTTCCTTTATATCTTCGTACACAACAGCAATTTCAATCATGCACAAGAACCATAGCGTCTATGTAGCTGGTTTGCCGCGCTGCATAGCTAGTGCGGCGCGGCCTCGTCTTCAGGTGTGCAGTGACGATCGACACTTCCTGCAAGAAGCATATGATCATTTCTGAGTATTTTCTTCTACAAAGTAATTAGAAAATAATTAATGTAATCATTTGCAGATGACTATGCTCCACAATTACATCAAGCTGCCCTCATTTCGCATCATAAACTACACTCCCTACGAATATGGCAGCTACATGCATTATGACGCAAGATCGTAAGTGACTCTTTCAACGGAGAAGTTGAAACAATTTTAACTAGACTGTTCAAAATTCAACAGCCTGGGCCCTCACGGACCAGTGCAATCCGCCGCGGCGCAGCACAGAGCGAGAGGGCGAGCGTGGTTAATGATCTGAGGCAGACAACCAGGGCATCACGCCGCGCCGCATCGAACTGTGCTGATCAGCGGGCCTAGTTCCATAGTTGAAGATCCATGTATCTATAGCTATGTGACCGTTTACGCTATAACCTGGCACGCTTCAGGTTTGCTACTCGCGGTAACTCTCTCATCCCTCGTGATTCGTCATATCTACGAACGATGGGTTCTCGTGTTATCTCTTTCTACGACATCAAAACTATCAACGACCATTACAAATGCAGAGGTTCGTTAGTTTATATGGAGATTTTACACAAATAACTGCTATTTTGACTAGTTTTTCTAGAAATGTGGCACAATTTCAGCTCGATGTGGATCTGCCTCTGCGATATGCTTCAACGGAGGAGAGCCAAACCCTAGGAACTGCGCAGTGTGTAACTGTCCGGCGGGGTATGGTGGAGCTCTCTGCAATCAAAGGGTGGGTACCACTACTGATTTCTTTGGTCTTGTGAAGGACCAACTACAATGTCATCACGTGCAATGGATGCAGTGGGCGGTATGTGGGAGAGACAGAAAGACCGCTCAGAAAAAGATCAGATGAGTATCGACGAGCGTTCACCCATCCACAGTCATATCCCATCAATAGTTTCTAAAAGCACCGCATGGCGATGCACACGCGAATGTCCGATTTTTCCGGATTTCAAAGTCGAAATACTGCATCGTCACCTTGAAAGACCATTAGAGAGAAAGATCATGGGAGCGAAAGGAATATGGCGGTTAAGACCGGAGGACAGGAAAAGTCGGGAAGAATTGGTGGATGCTCTGGAGCCGCATGCATACTTCTCCCCGAGCATCCCCCACCGGGGACGGGGATGAGTTGAGATGAAACGAATGCGCAAAATCATCGCTCCAACGCAAATTAGTGGGCGAGTTTCTTACCGAGGGCATACCTGAAGGTGCGCAAACGAGTTTTCCCCTACCATTCCCGGCCGGGGATCCTTCAGGGTGCGGATGGTCGGGGACCGGGGATGGCCGGGGAGAGATATGCATACGGCTACTGAAGTTCATTGCCTGACCGATTGCTAGGCAGGAGAATGAACAGTGATACGATTACAGTATCACGAACCTTTACATAACCACTGTGGTCCTGGGACGATCCCTTTTCTCCCTATTTTCAGCGAGTTCGGTGGGTATAACCACCACTTACATTGTTTGACGTGTTGTATGTATTGTAGAAATTTTATTAAGATCTGACGAAGGCGCTAGGCGCCGAAAGCTTATCAAGTAAACGGTTAAGGAAGCTCTCGTACTACACTGAATACAAGTAGCCACCAAATGAGGCTTCGAGACGGCAGCATCATAAAACAGTAAATAGGCGCTTATCTGCGAACATACCGCCGTGGACACATCTGCCGACCTAAACAAAGAGGCTTCGTTGCGCCAGTCAACGCTGTTGTGGCGCGCGGTCTAGCACAGTGGAGGTAGTGTTCATGAGTTCACCATCCCTAAAAAACCTGACATTCGGCCACATCTCCCACACAAGAATTTCCATGAGTGCTGTCTTCGAAAAAAACCTTAATGTCGAAGTCAAAGTATTTTGAAACAGAATACACTGTTTTTAGCCGCCTGGTTGCGGGGAAACGCTGAAGGCTACAGATCGCTGGCAGATGAAACAGTTCACATTTGGTGATTCCACCAGTCGTTCAGTTAGGGACACTTTCACGGAATGCAACCACTGGATAGAGGTCAGACATGACAAGTCGATCACCTTTCATAATTTGTGGAGAGAATCCCACCACTCCACCCCTAATTACTGCATTTACAGGCCCCAGCAGGTAGACGGATTCAACTTCGTGTGACTTCTTTGCAAAATTCGCAATGTCACAATGGTTGCACGTTAAATGCTATTGAGCCAAAAACTAGGGCAGATATGACGGTCACGAATCCCAGGTAAAAATTGTCTTCTAATAGCTTTATCCGAGTCAATGAATATATTCTGTCTCCAGGATATGTTGCACAGAGTCGCTAAATCAAATTCTCACCAGCAACCTCAATCCTACGCCAATAATCTCGTATAACAGATTCCTCACGTCAACATTCACGTTTCAGTATAGGTTTGTATAGTAATAGAGATACAGAATGTTTTCTGTAATAAGTATTTACATGAGGAAATTTGCTAATGAATGTTTTGCACGCTCGTTAAGATGAGTTGAAGATCCGCCATCTGCCTCAGGTTATTCTGGAAAAAAAGTCCTATAAATTCTGTTCATTGTAGTGAAATGTTACAGCCTTGTCCTGGGAAATACCAAGTCACTATACTTCGAGGAGAAAAAATAGCACGGAGAAAATTCGAGAATAAAGTGACTTGCACAGAGAGAACGTGGGCACTCCGACATTTCAATGTTTCCTCGGCCAATGTATTGTTTATCACGTGAGAGCTCCACTGAGATTATCGTTTCTCGTTGTACTTTGCACTTTAGCGCACCACAATCGGTGTGTTTTAATGTGTCATAAAGCGAATTAATGCTAATTAGCCTGCTTTCGCCTGCGGGCGCCGAGTGAATTCCTGAGAATGTCCGCGGAAATTGCGCTTTTCTCGAAATTTCGCCGGCTCCCAGGTGACTTCGCTCTGGGATTCGCATGAATTGTGCATTTTTTGGAGGCGTAAGTTCTAGCTGAATGCGACGGTTTCGCTGAAATCATAGAATTGCCTCCTCTAAATTCCTGTTGCACACTTTCTCACAGTATTTCAACTGATTTCGTCGCATAATGTGCTGTTTATTCTCTGATTGTTTACAACACTTTACTCAAGTAAAAACCTTCTTAAAACTGTTGGGTTGGGGAATATGTTCGTGCGCTCTTTTCAATTCAATATTTCATGGTGATTTGGACTTCAACACATTGCAGGTCATGAACTGTTTTGTAGCTCTTGCTTTGCTCTTCACCATAGTCACAACGATGCCTTTCAATTCCCGTTGCACCTTCTTTTCTGTCGCATGGAATATGACCCTCCAATTCGAGAATCGGCCACCGACTATCGCTTGACTTCAATCGTGGATGAAATGTAGCGAAGTGGGGAGGAATGCGACCTGCGTCCATAGAGAAACCTTCACTTCTGAAAGGACACCATAGAAGTGGTTTGCCATCTTTGTACAAAGCAAATATTGCCTCGAATTTATCCCTCGTTTGGGACACCCCATTTGTAGGACATAGAGAAAATTATCCTCCTAGAGTCGCTCCACATGCAAGGAAGAATCAGTACTGATGCGAACTCTCAACAATAAGCAAGTTTAGCTAACGCATTCCGAGCAAACCCCTAAAATGCTCAAGGTGGAGTGATCGTTCATGCTGTGAGTGGCATGCTCGACTTTTCGGCGCAGAATTTGGCCAAACTGACTACCAAAAATCTCGGACGTGGGGAGTTCCACTACTGCCTACTCTACTGGTCTGGGGAAGTCATATACCACATAATTCATTAAGTTCCTACTGCATTTCAGACGTTTGATACAAGAGTTTCGGTGGTGGGCTACAATTTGAGTAGTCTCGAACTACGCAATTTTTCGTAGGCTTGGAGCTGAGATTCAGACATGTCCCTGGCAGCATTAATAGAGGAGGAAAAGAACTACACAATCAATTAGTACGATTCATTCTGCTTTTGGAAAATGATAGTTTCCGTCCTCATGAAAAAGCGCACGAACTTATTCCCCAACCTAATAGAAAACCCAACTTTGTGCATTACTACTTTGTCATGGTTGATTCAGTTACACATATGTGCTATATTCCCGCAATTGTACGATAGAAACACAGAAGTGTTGAGTAGGTTCATCAACTACAGATAGTGATAGAGAATACAGCAATGGAAGATAGATCGGCGTCGAACGTCCGCGTAGTGGAGGCAGCTGGATCTGAGGCTGTGAGGAGCACCTCGCTCCTTCGCCGCTCTCTCCCTCTATGGCTCGACCGGGTGGGCTTATATGCGAGGCGTCATTCTCTCGTTCTCTGTAATCAGCAGCTATCATCTCTGACTATAGTGATCGTGCTTTGAGTCTGTCGACTTTCTGCTGAACTACCCGCACTCTTACAATTTTTACGCATAAAAATCGTTTTTAATTATCTCTGAGATTTCTTTCCCTGATGATCGACAACACAGAGATTCACCACAAAGAACGCTTCCGGAGGTAAGGTGGTCGGCGTTGATCAATCCCGTCATGTGGGATTCGACTTCATCAGAGCATCGTAGAAGCGTTGAATGCAAATGTTCCCTATACAGTGACTTGCGGGGAAGGTGAAACCAAGTCAATGCTTCATCTTCCCAAACTCCTCTAGTACCAATCTACTTCACTGCTAGCAATCGCGTTGCGCTTAGGTTTTGTGCTGTGTGGTGTCTCCTGAATCGGTTCTCTGATAAATGTAGAAACGCAGCCTGAACAGCGTTATACGTCGAGTAGAAATCTTAGCAGCATCTGCTCCCAGTTGCTGTTACCATCGCCTCGATTGCTTACGATGTTCGGCCGCAGATTTACCAGAGTCAGTAAGAAAATGGAATTTCAGCATTGAAGCAGTCCTACTACCTATCACTCCTGCGATATAGATATAGTCTTTCCAAGAAATACTTGCCTCCTGCTCCACTGCGCGTCGACTGAGCCACGTCGCATCACGTATGATATGATATGATAATATAATGCATAGGAGGCGCGGCGCGGCTTAGCAGGCGGGCGCTAGATGCCGGAGGCAAGTATTCTTTAGAACGACTGTTCTTCCTTCTTTGCAGGAGTACTTGTGCAATGGATTGCTATAAAACGAATTAAATCTACTTGCAAATGCAACGCTGAGTTTTTCTTCCCTTATCCGCCGATAGTGCAATGAACTTTTTGTGAGGCGATTTAATATTACTTGTTTCTCCTACAATAAATCGCGAGTACTCACCTTTCTCGGATTGTACTGGCCTCTCTTGAAACACCTGCTTCATTAGATTCACTAGAAAAGAGGTTTTCCATTCCTTCGTATATTGGCTAGTCTGTTAATACTATCACTTTTTAACATCATTCGTAGGATTTCAAAACCTAAACGGCTCTTTAATTAGGAACTGATGTTTAAATTAATAAAGGTTGATCCCTGTAATTCTTCAAGCAATGTAATCAATCCTCATTATCCAATTAGGTTGCCTTTTTTTGGTTTAATTTTCTGCAAAGGCGTTAGATGCTTCCATGGTCAGCAACACGATATTTTGAAGTAAGTTCCATGTTCTCTGGTCTTGAAACCTGGGCATTCTTACAGTGATTGTGTTTAATTTTTTCTTCTGTGCCTCACAGGTTGTTATCAGGACACGTTTTATTCTTGGCCTGACGTTTCGACTCAACGTCGTCTTCAGAGGCCTGGAAGTGGTTCAAGTTCGTCTATCTGTAATCTACACCACCAAACACTTCCTCACACCCGTTCATTCAACTCATCCGAGCAAGACAACACCAAGTCTCCAGTCAACGGACGAACTCACCACGTGTCCCACCAATATAGCGGAGCAGAATGCCACCGCCGCAATAGCCGATCGTCGCTGGATGACGAATGGATACTGTATGGTGCAGCCTTGGTCTTATAAGGCGTGCGCTAGTATCGGTACGATCTCACAGCTCACATAATGATAAAAACGGCATAAGATCATTAGTTATCGACATCTGCTCATTCCTGCTGTTCAACCCTGGGATTCGTGCGAGGATCCATAGCGCTTCAAGTGCTTTCCTAGCAGAAATTTTCGTTTCAAATGCCAAGAAGGTACATTTTATATCGAAGTCGTTTCCGCCGGAGTCTTCCTTTCTGTGCTTCCCTAGAGGAATTATCAAGCTCTGCCGTCTTTTACTTGCAAGATGTTCATTCACGCGAACACAGTGGACGACCGGTCTCACCGATATATGTGGCATGGCAAGTCAAGCATTCTATTTGGTAAACGACCCCTGATTTTGTGCAATCACCAATTCTTCCATGAGGGCAGACGACGCAGTTTCGTAAGACGCAAGCTTTGTCGTACAATCTGTTACGGACTAGCTGTCGTTTTATGTTTTCGTTCGGAATGTTCACCAAGACGACATCTTGTAGATGCGCTTGAGTGAGAGATTGCTTTATTGTGGTGCTTACTCTGTCAGAAATAAATGGTAAGCAGAGGGAAAGTTTACGCTCGTTGCGGTTGCCTCCGTTTGCAGCCGTTGGTTTTCTCGCTCTTCTTGGTCGCGTTGAGTAACCATTGCTGCTCATTACTTCGTTTGCCATCCTCAGTGATTCCTGTCGCTCACTTTCACCACTCGAGACTTCTAGAGCCGTTTTGAACACATTGCGGAGAATGGCTCGCTTCACGGCTGTTGGAGCGCGCATGCAAAATGATATTCTTGGAACTTTCCTTCCGATACCATTTCACATGTAGCGTGCCATTCGCGAGCATGAGCTGTGTATTTAGGTAAGGCAGCTAACTGTCGCAAGGTTTTTCTCTGGTGAAGCTGATATACTGTGACTGCTGATTGAGTATTCTGAAACACTCATCCAATTTGGATTGTGTTGAAATTACAATACAACAGTCGTCGATGTGACGACAGTACATAAGCGGACACCTTGACAGAACAGGCTCTTCTATTTTACTCATGAAGCATATTGCGAGCACAGGTGCTAGTCGTTGACCCATTGCCAACCCTCTTACTTGGGAAAAGTAAGTACCCGACCATTCGAAGATGTTGCAATTGAGGCATTCTTTAATGAGAGTCATTACGCGTGCCTTACCGAGCCCATACATATGCACATCTCTTGCATGCTGCTCGAGCACTTCAGAGAGCGCTTGTAGAGCAGAACTGTTGGTGACGTTAGTGTAAAGCGATGTTACATCAAATGACTCCATGACGCAGTTTTGATCAAAATTCGTCCTGCGCAGGTGCTCAAGGAAATGGCTCGTATTCGTCAAGTGGGAGGGTACCTTATCTAGAAGTTGGCTGACAATTTTGTTGAGAAACCACGATATTCTATCGGTTGCTCCGCCTACACAGCTGATTATCGGTCGACTTTTGTAAGTGGCAGCTGACATGGAGTGTATATCCGATGCGAAGAGTTTGTGCGTTTTAATGAGGCTGTAGAAGACTTGACCATCAGGATTGTCGAGCTGAGCCTGCTAAGGAATCTCTCGTTCAACCCAGCTTCTTTACCGACCGTCATCCAGACGTGATTCAATCGCTTACACCGCTGAAGAAATTTTTCTTAGTTGTGCGGCGATATAGAGTCGAGTCTGCTAAGTGATGTTCGGTTATTTCGCGGTCAAGCGTTTTAGGCATGACAACGAACTCCCCACCTTTGCCACTGACAGAGAGACGGATTTCGCCACTGGATGTCAGTTCGCGTATTTCTTTGAAACCCTGTCATTGTTCTTTCGTCAAGTTTGATTGGCGAGTCTTCCTATTCTCGTTCAGAATGTTTAGCACACCTGATGCAAGAATTCGGAATTTTACGTCAGCTTCTAGGCAAGGCTCCGGCTCCTTGTAAAAGGAAGATTTAAAAGGAATGTTAGGCAGTGTCCTCCTACTGAGAGCATTGGGGGTTGTTCCGTTATCACAACTTGTTCTTATTCAAAGTTGGTCCCTGAACCCATGTAAGGATCCCACGACTTTACGGTAGGTCATCGCATCGATATTTTGTGTTGGCGCAAACGAAGGGCCGAGGCTTAGAAAGTCCATTGCGTTTGTGGAGATTTGAGCAGAGCCTAAAACAGTAACCCTAGCCGTAGAAGTATCAGGCCAAGAATAAAACGTGTCCTGATAACAACCTGTGAGGCACAGAAGAAAAATTGAACACTAACACGATAATTTCTCCACCAAAGAAGTTTAATGTTTTTGTGCGGTCTTGAACCGCCTTGCTTACAATAGTAGCACCAGTCTTTGTTGAGTTTTTGAGCTAGTTATTTCGTAGAAGATCATAGACTATGTGTCACTTCACTTCGATTTTAAGATTTTAACAGAGCTGGACCTGCGCGCCGCTCCACCCACTGCAGGGGCAGGGAGTCGGTCCCGTGAATTCACTGTCAGAGCAGGCTAGGATTCATGAGCGGAAAACCAAGCGAAACCAGGTTAGCACATCAACGTTTGCGTCCTGCGTCTCTCAACGTTACGTAGTCCATGGGATAATCAACCACGCTAGCCATGGTTGCTTTGCATTGTTAGCGTTTCATGAATCCCAGCCCAGAATGTCGCGTTTATTCCGCGATCATCCTCCTATCTGGCACCTGTAGATGCGACATGTGCCGTCAAGTCCAAAGAGTCGCAGACAAAGGGTGGAACCGTTCGCGGCCCTCTCTGGTTGTCTGCTGCACCGATGCAGCAGGCCTGCTGGGCGGAGACACGGACGAAACCGATACATAGTGACCTCCCGCTGCCTCGGGAGGTGCAGCAGACAACCATAGTGGGCCGCGCGCGGTCCACCCTCTGTCTACGACCGTTTGGAGTTACCTGTAGCCTCGCGGGTGTGTATCATCGTGAGTGAAAACGGGGGTGGTACTGTTTCGCAATTGTTTTTTTTTTTCAAAACCTCTTTCCGCCCATTACTGTTGACTCGTTCCCTCTGCGCGCGATTCCACCATACATGACTGCAAAATTTAAATGCGACCGGGACGAGTTGATCGTAAAGGGCGGGAAGACTCCGCCTTGTTTTCCCTCACGGTGATATACTCGCTCAATGAGGGCGATCCGTGGAAGAAACATGAACCAACGAAAATTCATCTGAGACACTGCACTCTTCTCTGGTTCAGTGAAGCTCATCGGAGTATTCTTCGGTATCAATTGCTAATAGGAAATGGGTAAGTGAAGCCTTCATCCCAAAATATTGCAGGACATTAAAAATGACTCCTTCATACAAATCAAATGATCATAGCAAAGGTGACTCTTTGGGACAACCTTCGGTATTCAACATCTCCTCGACAGTTTTGTATGTCATGTGCACTTTCCTAATGTCATCTCCTTTATACAGCGCAGAGTATGATTTCTCAGAATAATATTCTCACTGACAACTGAGCCAGTCAACACGTATTCAACGATTCGCTAGTACAAGACATTGCCTCACATAAGAAGATTACAGGCACTATCTTGATCCTCATACCTAATGCCCATGCTCTGATTCTCACACGTGCGGTCGAAAGTCCTCTTCTTCCTCTAAATCCTGAAAGAGCCTCATGCACCCCCGCAATCCGTTTTTTAGTGCGAAATCATCACGGTTATTTCTAGCTGTGCAGAAAATAGTGCACCGTTACAGCGCGAAATTAGAGCAATTATCGTATGGAGCGGAATAGCATGCACTTCTTGTCCCTACATCGCCTTCATTCAGTCATTAGCTAATAAATTATTATTTAATTACTAGCAGTTGTACCAACTTTCCAGTGACATGATGTATACATTCATCTCAACTAGGCTACTTCTGCATTCCCTAATGCTGTCTTCTCAGACAGTCGTGTCCAGATCGCCTGCTTCTTTGGTTCTAGGGCAAAGTTTAACATTCTTGGTAATAGACCACATCTTGGTTTTATGAAATGATTTACTTGACGATGTTTGCGCTGGTAGCTGCAGCGCGGCTATCAACCCACGGCAAACGTTTTGACGCACTTGCTAACGGTAGGAAAATTTGTGCGTGCCACCACGTTTACCCTGGCTGGTCTCGATTATGCATGCAGCACCAGATAGAGAGAGAGTGCGATTCTGTTGTACGCGGACATTGCGTGGCAGAAAATCCACTGTGGATCCACTAAAACTCTTTTGTTTATCTATTTATTTATTTATTTATTTATTTTGTTATTATTCGTACGTGGCTATACCACGCCGATCTATGTATAGATACAATAATAAGACTATGAGTACAAGGCATAAAAATCTAAGAAATCAGTAATTGCCTAGAAGCAGGTGTAACTCAGTTATGTTAGCACAATATGTTTTATGTTAGCACATTCATACATATGTAGTAAATAAATGAGTAGAATCGTTCAGATACGTCTCTCATGCTGTCTCAGCGCATACGGCAGAGTGAATTTCTCGGAGAACCCGAGGGAAATTGAGCCAGCTCTTGTGTGAAAGAGTAGGATCGTGAGCTTTTTTTTGCTGGAAAAAATTGTATCTTAAATGGGCCACCTCTTGTTCAGGAGGGGGATAAGCTATTCGGCTGGTGCATATGAAATGTCGGTTAGGTTCTCTTAGTTATTTCTACAGAATAACTTCCGTCTCAGGGTAGCTATAAGTGCCATTGTCAAGAAATGTGTGGAAGTTATCTGCCGTTGTTGTAATTACTCCCGGCGGCCAATTCTTGACCCTTGAGGATTTTAGAAATGGCCGATCTCAAGAGTGGCATTCGATACTGTCTGCTCTACGACTTCAAACGAGACAAAACAGCGGCCGAACCTCATTGAGACCTGGCGATGCTTTGGGCAGGACGTCATCAGTAAGCGGCAGTGCCAGCGGTTTCACAAATTTCGATATGGGAATGAAATCCTCGAAGATGACGCACGCAGTAGGCCTTCATCCGTGGTCGACATGGAGCAGCTGAAGGAAGCGATCGAACAGGATCCCAGTCAGACCACAAGGGATCCGGCGAAGAGGTTTGGGTGCAGTCACATAATAGTTATGAGGAGCTTACATGAGATTGGAATGTCGAGCAGGAGCGGTCGATCGGTACCCCAAGAGCAAACCGACATTTCATCTGTACCAACCTAATATAAAACTTACCCACTGCAAGATGTTTCCTGCCGCAGATAATTTCATAGTTCATCGAAAAATAGATAATTCTGAAGATAACAGGATAGGTCTTTTTACAAATCACAACCTTTTTAATAGAAGGTCTTTTTATAGTTTCCATGTTCGAATGTCCTTGAATCTTGGCATAGTAATTGTTGTTATGGAATACATGAGGATTCTTTCGAGCTGTTAGCCAAGATGGTTATTGATCTTTATTGAGGCTAACGTTTCGGCGATGTCGCCTTCGTCAGAGCCTGAAAAGTCAAAGACATGAGTGGTCATGAGTGGTCTTTTTGTAGCTTAACTTTTTAATAGAACTTTTTAACCAACTTTTTCTTTGAGCTATCACTTTAATTTCACACCAATGCATAAAATCTTTACTTGCCTAAAGTACGATTTAATCAAAATCATAATTTAATCACTTTGCTAAAAGTGTCGCTGCTCTCATTTACTTTATTGAGCATGTTCTTGTGTTGTTGTGAAGTCGTTTAGTTCCGACACGAAATTTGCTAGTGATCATAGAGCTTCTGAATCAGCGCATAATATTTTGCAGATCCAATGTCAAAAACCGAACCACCGTCGGAAGGAACGACCTCCTCACCATTGAGTCCTCCAAACAACGGCAGTTTGCAATTAGTGCCACTTGGAATGATCTACTCCACTCTGTCCCTTTCCTTAATTGGCGTCGTCGGCAATGCTCTTATTATAGCAGCAACGGTTTCCTCCCCATCGCTGCAAAAACGTTGCAACATCCTGATCGCTACACTTGCATGTGCAGATCTCGTCGTTTGCATCTACTTGGTGAGTGTTTGTAAGAGAAGATCTGGAGGATTGCCTTTCACAGTTCGAAAATCATTCGCATAGAGAACAGAGGAAGAAAGCGATTTTTCTTGGGATGTGTAGAGTGTCCCAAAACCACTAAGAAATAGAATTGGACAGATCCAGTAGTCAAGATGAACACATCGGAGGGTATACTGGTGGTGTTCACTTATAACCACGGATGACTCTACCAGCGCCTGTAAGTCCCCCATTTGTCTACAATGACTCCAGCATGAGTCCACCGTTATAGTCACCGATGTGTTCACTAACGTTCAAAAGAGCCACACCCTCTTTTACCTCCCGATGTGTCATCCGGAACCTTTGGTTGAGTCATCCATAACAGAAGGTTGACACAACTAGCATACCTCTGGAAGTGTTCATTTTGAGTCCTGGATGTGTTATGCCGAAGTTTGCGAGTATGTTTAATCGTGCCTTGTCCATCTTTCAATTAAGCTCGGCATGGTAGAAGCGTTGCGTTAGTCGAGTGATGCAGCTACGCGAGATTGCCACAGAACTTGAACTCCTGACTCTCTAAAAACTTCCAAGCAGATGGTCGTCCGCAATAAACAACGAACTACAAATTGAAAAATTTGCCAAGAGAGGTAGATGAGGAGATTTCATAACGCGAGATATCAAACTGATCTTTGATGATGATTTTGTCAATGAATACGGGAATGAGTACGTCAGAGAAACCGCTGGACCTCTACATGTTCGAACCAAGGAGGTCTCAAATGGTAGAACTTAGAAGCAAAGTCAGTTTGACTCCTATCCGCCTAAGCCACAGCTTCCAATTAATCGTAATCCATGTTCATCACAACGCTCACTTTGCAGGATTCTATCGCCAGGAAGAAATTTCTAGGACCATCGGTGTCACGCCTCTTTAAAAGCCACTCCCTCTCCAAACATCTCTTAGATATTTCGAGTTGTCCTCGCTATACAGGCTCCGCGATAGACCCATATCCGAAAATTTTACGATTTTTCGTCTTTGAGTAGTTTCACAAAAGTTCCTCTCAGAAAAAAAAAATCTAAAGAGGTAGTGGAGTACCTTTATAATGTAAAGGAAGATGAGAATGGATCTGATGAAACCCCGAAGATACCAACTGTCAAAGTGACCACTCAAAAAAAAATCATTCAGTTCATACTTGACGACCTAATATAATATGCGATGTGTTGAAAACGAGCTAACGTCTATGGATTACATTTCTTAATGCATGCTCATGTTGAAGCTACAAACCAAAATTGGGGATACCAGGGTTGCGATCAACGAGCGTTCCTTTTTTTTCCATTCAATCGAAACAAACAAGAGAAGTATTTGTGGTCGAAGTGTCTCGCGATAATTCAGGTACAACTTCGTGTTCTAATGCTAAATGGTTGGTATATGATACCAAATCGACATTGTTACATGGTCAGCATTGGAGGCCTCTTTTCTCTAAATGTTCAGGCTGGAATGGGTTTAGTGCTAGGCATAGATCGACTACTCGCTGTTATGTCACCTACAAGGTACTCAGACACTTTGAGAGTTTCTTCCGAAGCATTGTTTGACTTAATTTTACTGGTGCTTACTTTAAGGTACAACAGGCCGAGGAGCAAACTACTATGCTGCTGTATGGTTTTCATTGTGTTTATCTATTCTAGTTTACTCACACTTTACGGTTATTTCTATGTGTCAGGTAATTCTAGTCGTTGTTTACGTATTCTAAGGAGGATTTGCGCACTGCAGCTCAGACTCCGTTAGGATCTATGATGCTTAAAAGGTTCTGGATTCATGTTGAATGCTATAGATTCTCCAACACCGGTGTGCCTTCCTCCGGCAGCATACAGATCGACGTCACGGTCGGTGTGGGTTGCCTGTAATATGGCCATCGCAGTTATCGTGATACTCATTTACGGCATAGCACATGTGAAATGTCGCATATTAACCAGTAAGCGCATCCACTTTATGGATCACATTCTGTTTCTTTTTCATTATCTCTGATAACTGGGCAATGCAAACGCAGCAGAACCTGCTGAGCCACGCCCCCAGAAAGTGGAAGGCAGACATTGCTGCATGATCAAGAATTGCTTTTCCTAGTTTTGAGAGCAGCAAACTCTGTGTTTTGGCTGCGTTAAGGGGGCAGCTTGCTGCCAGGTCAACCACGGTTCCGTTGAACCTGCGGTCATTCACGCAGCTCGTGGGGTGACAAAACAAGCCTTGACTCCGCGGTGTGACTGCTATACGAGGGAGGGTTGAAAAGTTTCCGGAATGACCACAATATAGTTGATGTTTTTCAAATGTTTTTATGGCATTGCATTGATAAATCCTCCATATGAAAATGCTAAAAATGTCAAATCGATCCGACAAGTAGTATGGTTTCGACAAGCAGTTTAGTTTAAGCAACTTGAATTGCACCCAGCTATTGATAGAGACGGAGTTTAGGCGGTCAATAAATCTTTTTATTTGCAGGAGAAAACGGAAAGGAATTCAAATCGCATCATGGTGCTGGTTTGAGCACCTTATCAACTTTATGTCCAAAAGTTAGATTTTGGGTTTGAAAAATAGAGCACAGTTATACGCGAGCAGAAAGTGAACCAAGCGCAGAAGGTCGAAGAAAGACCACTGTTCTAATAATCTTAGATAAAACGCCTGAAGTCAATCTTGCAAGTGGCAATTAGAAGTGCATGAAATTGAGAAGGTGAGCATCTCTTATGAACAACAATTCTCTATTTCACAAGAGATAATGGCCCGTAGTAAACCCCCCTCAGCAGATATCTGCTGAAGAAATGGTCAGCCTAGCATCATTCTCATATGATAGGTATCAGACGAGATCCAGATCGGTTTGATCGATATGATAAGCAAGCAAATCATTTGCTGGCCTTCGTTTTCTTTCTCTTTCTGATATTCTTCATGTTTGTTCTCGCTATTGAAGATACCAATGTCTCTTGGGTAAACGCCTGGACACGGGTCCAACGGAGTGATAAGGGTGCGTCGGCTTTCGACAGTGGCTGCAACGCCCGGAAGTGGATTCAACTGTGAGCTAAAGGTGCGCCAGCGTCCAAAACTGGGGACACACCTGGGCACGTGTCCAACTCTGTGATAAGAGTGTGACGGGGTCCGATGGTGGTTGAAACGTCCGGAGATGGGGCAAACGGTGGGGTAAGGTTGCGCCCGCTTCGAAAACCGGGGAAACGCTTGAACACGGGTCCAACGGTTGGGTAAGGTTGCGCCGGCGTCAAAAATTAGGGAAACGCTTGGACAGGGGTCCAACGATGGGATAAGGGTGCGCCGGCGTCGAAAAGAGGGAAAACGCCTACAGACGAGCGCAACGATGGGATAAGGGTCTACTGGCGTCGAAAAGAGGAGAAACTCCTGCAAACGGGCACAACGATGGGTTAAGGTTGGGTCGGTTGGGTCGTCCAAAGTGGGGGCGGGACGGGGAGACGGGTCAACTGCTATGACAAGAACGCTCCAGCGCTGAAAGTTGAGGAAACGCTTGGAGATGGGTCTAACGGTGGGTAAACATGCGTCGCCGTTTGAAAGTGGGTAACCGCTTGCTAACGGCTCGATAGATATGGAAGAGATGCGCCCGTGCAAAGTAGCGAGAAAATGTTCTTAATCATTTATTTTTGTTCTATTTATCCTTTGGCGCCTGAATACAGTGAGAAAATACCAAATGCCGAGCCTCAGCGATGACTATTATACCACCCATTTCATTCTGCCCACATCACGTCCCCTCCTGCTCAGACATTCGCCCGGGAGTCCCGCACTACAAAATGATGACTCCCGCTCGAGGGTGAGCGGGAGTCATCAAAAACTTTGAGTTTTTGTCCCGCAACANCACTATGAATGATGAGATGCATTGAGTAGTCGAAACGTTCTCACGTCATTTTTGAGTCAGATTTATTTTTCGCCTTCGATAAAACCATCGAATACATGTACCGTGATTATCAACAACTTACTGCCATTTATCAAGTAACTCATAGATCCTGCTCGCAGAGAAATCCTGGGACCTCGAACCAAAATTCTCGCGAAGCCATTTTTAATTTTGCTCCGGATATTCGTAATTCCTCCGTTGCAACTGGTTGGACAGAGACAGAAACAGACGGTAGGCAGTTTCTTGGCGCCAAGTCTGATGTGTCTGGCGGGTGGCCACAACGTGCCATTCCAAGCTTTGCAGTTTTTGTTGGATCTCCTCCGCAGTCTCTGAACGAGCGTTGTCGTGGAGAAAGCAGACCTTGTTCTGTTCCCACAGCGACGTAATCCCATTGTCTGTAGTAGAGTACGAATGTATGAGTGAAATTCGGTAGCAGAGTTCCCAATGAATAATTTCCTTGCAATTCCATCAAATGCTGAGCGTTGTCTTCCTTCGATGAATTTCTGCTTTTGGCGTTTTCATCCCAGAATTTCTGCATGCCCATGCCAAAGTCAAAAAGTTTATACATGCATTCATCAGCATTTGAAGCTGGTGCCCACTCAGGGCATGAGGTATCTACATCTCACCTACTCTTTACGTCCGCCACTGGTGGATAGCCATCATTTCCTGATCACACTGGAGTTCCTTTGTTAACTCACGGGTGTTACGCCGCGGATCCTCTCCAAGCATCTCCAGCAGGCACTCTTCATCCACTTCTGCCGGGCTACCAAACCGTCGTTTGTCGCTCAAGTCGAGGTCGTTGTTTCTGGAAAAGCGGGATCAAACTTTCACCATGTCGAAAGAGAGATTTGAGGCACCCATCGCGTACCTTGAATTCGTAAAGCAGGGGCAGTCGGACCTGCTCAGAGTCGAGGACTTCATAACCACAACAATATGAGGAGGTGACTTTGGTGTGAATAGGCTTCTGACTAACCCTCCTATCGATATTACATAGAAGGTTTCGAGAAAATTCTTGAACTAGATACAAGATACTAAGATAGGTGGCAAAAATGTTTCCAACGGCCTAATACTATTTGTATCAACAGACACGGACACCTTTACAGATCTTGCATCAATGAGGAAGGAGAACCGATAATAACATATTTTCGAAGAGTGACCAAAGAACATGACATAACACTGAAGTGTACAATCCAAGTTATCATAGAATGATGTACTTCTCACATAGGTCTGTTGCTTGTATCTCGAAAAGTGAGCGATCAGCCACAGACATACTGTCAGAGACAGAGCTGTGTTTTTAAAAAACGGCAAGAAGTCTGATCTCTACAAGTCTTTATAATTCAAAAACCATACCACTTGTGTGACATCCACTGCGTCTCTTTGAAGCTTCTAGGGATATTGTATTTCAAACTCGCAATCTATCTCACTACTAACAAAGGCGATACAAAATGTAGAACGTAATGTCTATAGCAAAGGGTTGACTTGCTCAATTTAAAATAAATCCGAGGAGGTGGTGACAGTGCGCTTGCTACAGCCCAGTCGCTCAGAGCAAAAGGTAGAACTTTAGTGGCAGACGCGAGCCCGAAAAGAGCGTTTAGCGCAGTTTCGCCTCTGCTCAAGGTTAGAAAGGCAGAGTACATAGCGAGCAATATAAATGAGCTTACCATCATTCACTTCTCGAAGACCTAGCGAGAACCGGCTACTTAGAAATCTCGGTTGAACACTTTCGAGCGATGACAACTTAACTCACGAATTCGTCGTTGGCATCAACTCTGCATGCCTGAGGTGGCCCTCAGTGACGAGTGTTGTGCAATAAAAGATCCTGGATTGCTTCAATCCGAAGGTGTGTAGTTATCACATAGATTACTCGTGTTTTATAGTGCAAAGTCTTGGCTAGGTATCACGGAAGTGTTTTGTTTGCGGTAATCAGCTGAATAGGAGGTTGAAATGGAGTAAGTCGTGCAGAGGGGAAATGGCAGTGTTCTTCTGGGATGTTCTCGATAGTCACACTACTTCTTCATAGCCTTCTTGCGGTCTATTGAGAGATGGTCGTGTTCACCTTGTGTGTTGTGGAGGCGAAGAAGTATGTA
Organism: Ancylostoma ceylanicum; assembly: GCA_000688135.1. Classification (NCBI taxonomy): domain Eukaryota; kingdom Metazoa; phylum Nematoda; class Chromadorea; order Rhabditida; family Ancylostomatidae; genus Ancylostoma; species Ancylostoma ceylanicum. The sequence goes on from JARK01001414.1 coordinate 633,578, forward strand.
CGGGCTCGTCCTGCGCGCCTACGAAGACCCTTCTTCAAAGTAGGCCTTGGTCATGGTGTATAGGAGAAAGGTCTAAACGAGCAGCGGAATTGATTTTAAGTGGACACGCTGTACATGTCGGACAAACTCTGGAGAAGTGATAAAAGAGTAGAGCAGTAGCTATGTTTTTATTCAAAACAATCACTCCCATTCGGTCCTCGGATCTCAACTTCAAAAAGAGAGATAACAACCACTAGGAGTTGTGGAGTGGGAGGATGGACACGTTCCGAATTTGACAGCAAACAAAGTAGACTCCGAATAGCGAAACCATTCTGAACAAAAATGTGGAAGTAAAGCAAACATTGTGCACATTTTCATTACGCATTTGTGCGTTTGTTACATTGCACAGCTATAAAATCTAAAGGTTAAAGAGTCTCAATGCCTAATCACTCAAAGGCGGTGTTGATCGAGGAGATTTAATTGTAAAAATGTAGATCTAGGGTGGTCACGTAATCTCTCACAACCTGGCATCTTCGGCCCATTTCTGAAGCATCCGATAGGCGGTCCTGGTTCTTTAGTAATGCATGGCTAACTGTTGAACAACCTCCCTTTGAAACGCTCTAGTTTGCATTTCCAGACATTTTGCCAACGTGATGTTTAAAAGCTACACTCTCCGCAGTCAAGAAACAGTGCAGCTGAGCTCATCACAATAAGACGTTTTCTCGTTATCCCTAATCTTCTATGCAGTGTTAGTGTGCTACTTTTGGAAAAAGAAACTATTGTGTTACAATTTTACTGGTTCTCTTGGCAACAAAGCTTTCCGCTGTGTGTCAATGTTGTTTACTGTCAATCAGAGCTCCTGAAATAGAACACAATGTTTGTGTAAGCTTCGTTCCTCGATCATTGCTATTCACAGTGAAATAATGCTCTTTCGCCTTGCGAATGTTTGCGATATGATGATGTACACTAATGATGCTGAAGCGAGGGCAACACATGCTTTATGAAGAGTCTCCCAACTGCATAAAACAAGATTACGAAGAACACTGACAATTGCGCTTAATAACATGACAGAACGGATCCCGGGAATGGCATAAGTATGTGAGACAACGGAGCTGATGTTTGCATAGAATCACAAGCGGCAGGATTCCCTTGAACAGCTCGAAAGAATGTAATGATCAAAACTAGAAGAAATGTAGTGAACAGAACTCTATCTCTGGTATTTGTTATTTGTGAAAAACTATGCACAGTCAATGCTCATTAAACTTCTGAATTGCCGCATATGTAGCAAAAAGTTTCGCTAGAGGTTCTACAAAACTTAATCATGGATGGATACAAACAACGGATGCCACCAGCCCGCACCACTATCTGTGTGCGTAATAGTCCACATATTAGCATCATGGGAAACATTTGGCATAGTGAGTTTCTGCAGACCATTTCAAGTGTAACCTTTTGCACAGTGCCTCTGGTCATATGTAGGTTCCGTCGTAGTTTAGTAGCTTTTGCTTTTGCACTGTTTTTGCCTGGACGCGCCGTAGCAATCTGGTAAAACTCGCACTATTTTCGTATGAGATCGTGCATGAGCAAAACGTGATGATTAACGCAATCACGCCTATTTTCCGTTTTTGAGATGACCAATGCTTTCCCAGTTTTGCTGAGGATCACCTGCTTCAAGAGTCTATAGACTACAGACTGAATTCAAATTGGATAATTGCCAATGTCATGCAGGTCTCCTCTCTCGTAGAGGAACACGGTCCTGCAGGTCTTCCATTGGTTAAGCTACCTTACATTTCGCGCAGTGGCGGACGCTAAAAGTGGGGGGAGGAGAAGGCGTGGGAAAAAAGTGAAGTCTCCACCGATTTGGGGACCCAGAAGAAAAATGAAAATAGGAAAAACTAGATTTCAATTTTCTTTATCAGTGTTCGATGAGAGCTTCTGTGTTAGTCTTTTATTCCAGTAAGCTTTCGGCGCTTAGCGCCTTCGTCAGACCTTGAAACATTCATACAACATACTGTGAAATACTGGTTATCAATTGTTAACATGTAAGACCAACCGAGCGAGAGGGAGAGACGAGCAGATGTGAACGTACAACAAATGACTATCATATCTGATGTTATCTAGAGAAACTGCACTGATACGAAACACTACTGCTACTCTCAAGATATTTAACTGGTCGTTCTCAAGCAATTAACTTTAACGCCTCAACAAGCTCCTCCTTATTGTTAATTTCCAGCTGGTACCGTTTGATTTCCCGAGCCTCCATGATCTTCCTATGAAGGGGGTTCTCGAGGTGCCGGTGTAGCACCATCACTTCGAATTCTGGGGCAGAATCTCGGGTATGAACTATCGTACGGTGCCTGGAAAAGCTGTTGTTGGGGCAGGCTTGCGGGCGGACGAGTGCTCGATGGTGTTCATCTAACCGTTTCCTCGGTGGTCTTCCGCTTTCCCCAATGTATCGTTGGCAGCATCCTCTACACTTTATCATATACACCGTGCCGCGCAAGTGACAGATCTTCTGGTCTGCTCGTCTCTCCTTCTCCCTCGGTTGGTCTTACATGTTAACAGTTGTTAACCAGTATTTCACTGTATGTTGTGTGAATGTTTCAAGGTCTGACGAACGCCCTAAGCGCCGGAAGCTTACTGGAATAAAAGACTAGCACAGAAGCTCTCATCGAACACTGATAAAGAAGATACCAATATATGAGGCTTCACGACAACTCGATACTGAAGATTTCAATTGTTGAATAATTAATAATTATTATTCCAAAAAATAGTAAACATAAACAATCAAAGATAAACTGACTCAGAGTGTCAGTTTATTTTATAAAATACTAGACGGTATGCCCGGCTTCGCTCGGGTGTTTTATTTCTCCCGGCAGTTTAACGCTGACGGCGACAACGATTAAACCCAACGATCCTTTCATAGTGCTCATCATTTTCATGATCAACCCAGAAAATCCTTTTTTCATTCACCTCTGTCAGAAAGAAGGAGAATTCGTTTTGTAGGTAAATTCTTCCGTAATCCTTGCCATGTTCACGTTCAGCGTGTTGGAGAACCCCAATGGACGCGTTTTTACCTACCACTAAGTAACTGCAGATGAAATCGACAAAGTAGATAACTCCGTAAACTCGTGGAATGGGGTTGTCATATTCGTGTTCAGTGTATCGAATAACCCCAGTAGACATGTCCTCACTGACCCGTGGGCGAAAAATGCGAAGAATCAATAAAATCGATAAATCAATACTTAGTACAAAATGGTTGTCACATTCGTGTTCAGCGTATTGGGTGACCCCAGTAGACATGTCCCCAGCGACCCATGGGCGAAAATTGCAAAAAATCAATAAAATCGATAAATCAATAATTGGTACAAAATGGTTACCATATTCGCGTTCAGCGTGTTGGATAACCCCAGTAGACATGTCCCCAGCGACCCATGGGCGAAAATTGCAAAAAATCAATAAAATCGATAAATCAATAATTGGTACAAAATGGTTACCATATTCGCGTTCAGCGTGTTGGATAACCCCAGCAGACGTGTCCCCAGCGACCAGTGGGCGAAAATTGCGAAAAATCAATAAAATCGATAAATCGATAAGTCAATCGATAACCTAAAGTAGCCTAAAACCTCCGCCGGCCCGAGATGCATATGTGTGCAAAGTTTGGTCCCGATCGGTTAACTCTCCGCGATTTCTATTAATTACATACATACATACACACACACACACATACACACACACACACGCACAGACTTTCTACTTTATATGTATAGATAATAATTTTGAGAATTCTGAGACCCATTCTCGCCCTCCTCTCTCCCCGGCCCCCGCCCCCTCCTCCGTCTGCCACTAGCACTGCGGGAGAAGCCAGTGTGCTGGCAACAGCTGAGGGTAGGTTTTTCACGTGTCCGTGTCGAATCTTGTCAGGGCCGGGTTCTGTACATGTTTTCACAGACATGACGGCAAGTCAAACTTGGAAAGGGAATACACACGGGTCGATGTGTCCAACCTACCTAAGGTGACATAGAGAGAGGTGGATGTGGCTATCAAAAATCCGTTACCCTTTTGAATGAGGAGATCGTTCCGTATGAGTGTCGGGCGTTTTCTAAAGTGAGGAAGTCCTTGCTTACGTTGCAGATACTTTCCCTTGCATCCACGGTTTGGTCCAACATTTCCAACATTTCATTTTCATCACAGCTCCCGTCTCTCTAAAGTCTTCTATTATACCCGCTCTATATCGTTTTGCGAGGTCGCGCTCAGCGATGTTGTATCACCTCAAAGGTTTCATGATAAAGTAACCTCCTTGTAGTTCTGAAACCCTCACCTTATCTTGCACTGTCGTGGATATGTTGATTGAGACAATAGTACTCTTCATCGATTTTGACAACAACGACATCTTTCTGAAAGCCAGCAAACCAGGTGAAAAGATCCCAATTGACGGAGGGTTTGGGATTTCACTCCTTGAATTCTGCGGCTTATCTGAGATCTGTCGAGTATTCGTCTGAGGCGTATGAACAAAAGCAAAATGTGGTGTTAAACACCACTCCGTTTGGAGTGCTTTGGGTTCGTCAGAACACAGCTGTCAGAATTATTGGGTTGGGCAATCAGTTCGTGCTGTCCCTCCCATTTTGTCTTTCTTTTTTTATTTATTGAGAATGAGATGTGGTCTTCTCTTAACTTCGTAACATGAACAACTTTGTAATATTGTATTTCTCCTCATGAATATCACAATAGTTCGCTTGAATCGCTGCTACACCCCATCTTCTATGCCATAGAATGTGACCCTTCAATTCGACAAGAACGAGCATACCCGACACCTCATACTGATCAGGTTCAATCGTGGATCAAATGCAGCTCAAGAGGCCAGTGATATCAACGACGTCTTAACAGAAATCAGTGCTACTGAAAGGAAGGACAGAAGCGGCAGCCTGTCTCAGAAAGGCCAATTTTGACCTGGCTCAGACGTTACTCCACCAGAACGTCGGTACTTCTAAACAACATAACGACAAGGAAAGATGGTCCATACAAGTAATAGTAGGCAAAATCTCAGAGGTGAGAAAATTATTAAAATAGCCAACGTATAACGGTGAACGAGTTTTCGAACATCATCCAAGGTGAGCGTAGCACCAATGCGAAGAGTTCAGTGGCGCAACTGCAGCGGTTGTAGATACAGGGTGGCTCAAAAGTTTTTTGATCGAGTTTAAAATGCCACGAGAACTTCACGTAATCGGTGAAGATAACTGAACTGCTGCAACGATCCAATGGAAGCATTCAAATAAAAATTTCGAAGGTTCCCACCGTACATATCTAGAGCGAGGGAGCGCCATAACAGAATCGCCAGTGAACATCAGCACCTCATCATTATTTATCCCAGATTTTTTTCAAAGGAATTTCAAAGGAACCCCCCGAACCTATTCGTAGATTCAAAGAGATCTCTCGAAACTATGTGTTGGTACCAGTGGGACATTGGCCTTCAGAACCCACACACCCTGGCCTGGGGAATTGAATTTCTTTCTGAACATTAATTCTGAACACTCGAGGAACCTACCACCAGTCCTTGTCTACGCACTGGCCAGTCATTTAACTTGACCTACCCATCGGAATTTAGTGTACCTAACCAATGGAGGACAAGTAGGAGCGTGATGCACACGACATAGGCAATTATCGTTTCATCTGCCTACTGTCCGTCGTCTACAACCTCTTGGTCCTCAGTAGTGTCGAAAAAACACCAGAGAAATGACTGCCGTGAAAACGAGTAAAATTTCAGAAAGGAGTTCAGTACGATTGACCACACACGCTATCACTACAGGATGCGTCTTTGTACAAGCATATTCGATTTTCAAAACATGAGGAAGAGAACATAGGAAAAGCTGATGCTTGCTGTGTGTTAACGGCTCACTTGTTAACATGGATAATATTTATTATTCCAAAATTTCCTCCACTGGTGGCGACCCAGGCTTCGAAAAAAGGTAGATGAGACGTTGGCACGGCACGCACATAGATGAACTGAAAATCATCTCGTGCATTCCGCAACGTTTCGGAAAAGTGTCCGAATTCCTGTGTGGCTTTGAGAAGATCACAGCCCACTGAATTTATAATAGAGGGCACCTTAGAATCTCCCAGAATAGACGTAGGACCTGGATGAGCGGATATCTATCACCACCATGGCAATGGAGAAAAATACTAACTATAAGAGACAATTTTATCGTTCTATAAACCCAAATTAACATGTATAGACTAAGATAGAGCAAATCAACAAATCCATAACGGAAAACGGTGGCGAAATAGCTCTTGAACAAATAAATACAGCTGTACTCGCGCGATTTTCATGTTTGGGTGCAAGAATTTCGAACACTGCCAAAAGCGCAGCTGACAAGAAACCTTGAAGTGCCTATCTATTTCCCAAATTTCCTGAAGATTTTTCCGAGTTCTATAGTAGAAGGCTTCTACCACCGCCCACAGGAGTTTGAAGCGTCTGAAAATAGATGAAGAAGTGATGGGTAGAAAAGAACCTCCACTACATGCATGCCAGAGCCCACGTCTCACCTGAATTTTCCGAAGCCTGTGAACGCACGAGAGAAGGAAAACTCAGAACCAAATATGATTTTGTGCTAACAACTAGGTCGCAAAGAGGGTTTTCCACTGGTTTTCCAAGTTGCTCATCCTCGCCCTTTGACGAGCAGTTATGCTTATCCAAAGAATCTTGCACCATCCTGTAGACTCTTCCGAGTGTCGCGCGATTATAAATGCCCATATGTCTGATATTCTTCGATTTTGAAGAATGTTTTCAACTCCGAAGAGATGGTAGCGGTGTTGGTGCGTTCCACATCAACTTCACGACCCGAATTTCACCATTCTACACCGACATCACCATCGAGGTCAGGAGAAAGGTTCCACAAGGCGAAATAAACTTTCCAGCGCCACTTTCGAGGAAGTCATGCGAAGACTCAAATGGATTAAAAAGAGAACACATTTTGATAACCAACGACATGACCATCTTCGCTTCGCTGGCGACATCGAGCAGAACGGATGCTGGCCAAATTCGACTATGCGTATGGAAAGATCGAGTTTCCAAATTAATCTGACGACGACGACGATGTTCATGAAAGAGTCTAGGATGTCCTATTCTCGCTCAAAGGAACCATCATTTCCAAAACGTTTATCATGACTTTTGGAAAAAATCATCCTAACGTGAACTCCACCTTAAACGGCAATGTCTTTGCTCGCACTCCAAAAATCCGCGACCTTGGAATCACCTACACTGACAACTTTGACTTCAGTAGCTATATACATTGAGAATGCCATCACAAAAGCCAGATCGAATTTTATCTTGAAAGCATTCAGGATACGAAACCCTACTTTGCTTTTCGGATTGTTTACGGCATATGTACGACCCCTTCTTGAATACTGCTCACCGCTATAGTCACCACGTAAAAGAACTTTGGTGAATGAGATCGAAAAGGTTCAAAAATCGTTCACTTATAGAAGTTTCGCAAGGAAAGGCATGTTTAAGCTCTCTTACGCCTCCCGTCTCAAAATGTTGGATGCCATCACACTTGAAGATAGTCGACTACTCGCTGACCTTACTTTTATGTACAAGCTAACAACGGATGAGCTAGATCTTGAACTGTCAGATCTCTTCGAAATCTCATCCTTTGTAAACCAAACGCGAGGTCACCCCTTTAGAGTTTGTCCGGATAAACCTAATATGACTATATAAAGATAGTTTTCTTTGCAGAGTGCAGGCAACCTGGAATAGTTTAGAACCAGGACTATTCAAATACTCCAAATCCAGCGCCTTCCAAGATCATCTTACTGGATTCCTCCGGTCAAGAAAACTCATTGATCTCTGTGATTTGAGTTATGCTTTTTCCATGCTAGTTATTGCTCTTTCCATGCTCTTCCATCTATTTCTCGATGTAGTTCTATGTTTCCTAGTTATAGTTTCCCATACGCGTTGGCACAGTTTTCCATCTACATTTTAAATATTATTGATCCACACAGAATTATGCTGAAGGATTTCACTCCCACTTGAATCATGCAGTATCCACAATTCACTTGGGTCATTTTTAGCTACTCAGACATTCGCTCGGGAGTCCCGCACTACAAAATGATGTCTCCCGCTCGAGGGTGAGCGGGAGACATCAAAAACTTTGAGTTTTTGTCCCGCAAGCTCCGGCGGGAGACCGGATTTTGTCCCGAAAATGATACCAGTATCATGGTGCGGGAGACCGGATTTTGTCCTGGAGACTGAAAAACGAAAGAAAACAAAAATGCACGGTGACCGCAACGCGTATGCGGTCCGTGGGCCANCATTTCGTCCCGAAAATGATACAAGTATCATGGTGCGGAGACCGGATTTTGTCCCGAGACTGAAAAACGAAAGAAAACAAAAATGCACGGTGACCGCAACGCGTATGCGGTCCGTGGGCCAACGCCGGACGCTACTAGCGGATTTCGCATCCGCGTCACGGTCTAGCGCGACGGCCTCCCACGCATCTCGCCTGGTCTTCACACTGGGCCACGGTCTTAACCGGGCCTCAGCAGGCCAGACGAGTCTCGTAGGACTCCTCTCCGCCGAAGCGGAGAGTAGACTGACGCCTACCTGCACAGTGAGGCCCCTATATACCCCTCATTTGATAAGGGTTACCACGTGGCAATAACAAACCCGCACCATTCTCGGGTTAATCCCGCAACAAAACCAAAATGATGTCTCCCGCCGGAGCTCCTGATTTTGTCCCGAAAGTGATAAGAAAGCTTTTTGTCAGGCGGGACTCCCGAGCGAATGTCTGAGTGCGTGTTCTACCCTCATTTGTATCTGGGCATACTGCACCGTCCTCTTTTATACGCTCAAGCTGATTGTTGTCATTGTATCACTCACAACAAACATAGAATGATAAACCATTCCCCGTGTTCATTCCAGGTTGAACCGCTTACATATACTCTGAGNCCATTCCCCGTGTTCATTCCAGGTTGAACCGCTTACATATACTCTGAGCTTTCACATCACGGTGGGCCCATCGTTATCCCATGGTTGATATTCAGCATGTCAACCGTGGGCGAATGGAGGGGCCACCATGGGCCATTGGTGGGCCCACCGTGGGGCAACCGTGGGACTCCCGTGGGAAAACCAGGGGATTTCTGTGGGGGAAACGATGGATTTCCGTAGCAAAACCGAGATTTTCCGGGATTATTTCCAGTAGATCTTACGAGTAAATCGCAATGGTTGCGGGGCAGACCAGGGATTTCCGGGTCCATTCTCTGATGAAGCTCCGAGGGACCCGGGGTCCCCGACGCAACCGACGNGTGGAGGGGCCACCATGGGTCATTGGTGGGCCGACCGTGGGGCAACCGTGGGACTCCCGTGGGAAAACCAGTGGATTTCTGTGGGGGAAACGATGGATTTCCGTAGCAAAACCGAGATTTTCCGGGATTATTTCCAGTAGATCTTACGAGTAAATCGGAATGGTTGCGGGGCAGACCAGGGATTTCCGGGTCCATTCTCTGATGAAGCTCCGAGGGACCCGGGGTCCCCGACGCAACCGACGCAAATAAGGCCCTGCGGACCCGCGGGGGGGGGGGTTCCGAGGTGTCCCAGGTCTCTGGTGCACGTTGGCACTACTTCCCAAGATTTGATGCCGTGTCCATGTCCAGTCTGATTCCTCCATTCACTCTCGGAGAACATTGTTCACAAAGGGTGCCCCAACCCAGTGCTCCGTACTCCAGCCGTGTTCATATTTCATATTAAAGGATAAAAAAGGATAAAGTGGTCGGCGTTGATCTATCCCGTCACGAGGGATGCGCCACGCATTCGACTTCATCTGAGCATCGTAGAGGCGTTGAATGCGTATGTGCCCTATACAGTGACTTGCGGGAGGCATCCGATGAACCCGTTATGTTCACCCGTTATGTTCTTTGTCGACTTTGTATCCCCGTTATGTTCTTTGTCGACGCTCAATGCCGCTGCAGAAGCAGTTACGACGTTGTATGTGCAGTATATATGTGCAGTTTCTACTTTCATCTACCAAAACCGTAAGAAAATGAAGTTGCCGTGCAAANACCAGACTTGCATTGATGCTCGCTTTGCTTGCATACTTCGCAGTAAATGCAAAGAGAATCCTGAAAACCTTTAAATGCTTATGGTAAGTGTATGGTGCTTACGTGGCCCAAATTTTCAAGGATTTTTTGCACGCCGAAACTCTCCACCGTAGGGGTTATCTGAGGTGCTGAACACGAATATCGTACCCACTTTGAACCGCAGCCCCATTTCTCTAGGGTCGCGGTAGAAGCACTGTGGCGAACGGAAATAAGTTGTCCATTTCGGCATTCAAATGGTCGTGGCACTCAAAGTTATGTTGACATTTGTGGTCAGCGCCTAAAATTACCCTCCTCTGCAAAATTTGGAAGGATTCTGCGAGGTGTCCAAACTTCCTTACGCCCACATATGTATATCCCCCTTGACACGACAGGTACGAGTACTTCCATCTTTAGCAAACGGGAGTAAACAGGTATTTCTGCGGTGAAATTTTGCATATGGGGTTATTTGGACTGCTGATCACAGATTCTATATCCATTCTGCATNCGTTATGTTCACCCGTTATGTTCTTTGTCGACTTTGTATCCCCGTTATGTTCTTTGTCGACGCTCAATGCCGCTGCAGAAGCAGTTACGACGTTGTATGTGCAGTATATATGTGCAGTTTCTACTTTCATCTACCAAAACCGTAAGAAAATGAAGTTGCCGTGCAAAATGGATGCAGAATTTGTTATCAGCAGTCCAAACAACCCTGTGTGCAAAATTTCATGTGAAAATAAATCCATCTACACCCGTTTTGCCGAAGTCGCATCATTCATAAAAGTCTCATTGATCACGTAGGTCAGGTGAGTTGTGGTGAAGTGGTAAGTGTCTCGTTCTCCTAGGAAACATTCCAAAGTTCAATCCCTGCAGCAGTTCAGACTTTTGCATTTCTATTCCACATGGTGTTTTGCTTTGAGGATCTATTCTATGCTATTTTATAACGTTTTTCACTTATAACTCCATGATCTGAAAGTGCGGAGGCTTTTTGAAGGATTCTCATTACCTCGTCTTTACTAGCAGTGCAACTGCTAATGGTAAGTGCATGGTGCTTACGTGGCCCAAATTTTCAAGGATTTTTTTTTGCACGCCGAAACTCTCCACTGCAGGGGTTATCTGAGGTGCTGAACACGAATATCGTACCCACTTTGAACCGCAACCCCATTTCTCTAGGGTCGCGGTAGAAGCACTGTGGCGAACGGAAATAAGTTGTCCATTTCGGCATCTAAATGGTCGTGCCACTCAAAGTTATGTTGACATTTGTGGTCAGCGCCTATTACCCTCTTCTGCAAAATTTGGAAGGATTCTGCGAGGTGTCTAAACTTGCTTACGCCCACATATGTATATCCCCCTTGATACGACAGGTACGAGAACTTCCATCTTTGGCAAACCGGAGTAAACAGATATTTCTTCGGTAAAATTTTGCATATGGGGTTATTTGGACTGCTGATCACAGGTTCTATATCCATTCTGCATGGCAACGTTGTTTCCGTATGGTGACGGTAGATGGTTGTGGAAAGTCCATGTACGTATACACTGCACATGCAAGGTCATGAATATTCCTGCAATGGCACTGAGCACAAATGGAGAACATATCACAGATCAGCAATCCCAACTTCACATTACTAGGCATATCTCANGCTGCACATGCAAGGTCATAAATATTCCTGCAATGGCACTGAGCACAAATGGAGAACATATTACAGATTAGCACTGCCAACTTCACATTACTAGGCATATCTCATTTCGAAATGCCACGGGCATCTGGTATCCTTCCCTTGTGAGAATATTCGGATGTAANTCCTGCCTGCAGAGTGAGGCCCTTATATACCCCTCATTTGATAAGGGTTACCACGTGGCATTAACAAACCCACGCCATTCTCGGGATAATCCCGCAACAAAACCAAAATGATGTCTCCCGCCGGAGCTTCTGATTTTGTCCCGAAAGTGATAAGAAAGCTTTTTGTCAGGCGGGACTCCCGAGCGAATGTCTGAGTAGCTTCCGCACCCAGGCTCGCTGAAAGCGGTCGTCGTTGGGCGGGCATCCTGTACCCTGCGTGGCTCTTTGGGAGTGTCAGCTAGAATCTCTTTCTTATCTATTTCTCTATTGTTGATGTTACTTTTCAGTCCTCCTTGGATTAGCGCGATTAGTTTGTTTACTGCTACAATGACTTTATGGCTGAATAAATCAATTCAATTCAATTCAATTGCTTCAACCACGTATATTTAGGTCGAGAAGTTACTATGATGAACATAGCGGACCCCTCTCGAAGACTGAGGAACGCTAAAGAAGAAGTTAACATGATGACCGACCTTGCTCAAGAGCTGGGCAGGACGAGGCAAGAGACTTTGGAAACATATGAAAACACTGAAGGCGTAGTGACGAACACAGGGAACACCAAGCTCCGTGCCCACCTCTTCAACACAACGGTTCGCCATTGCTTTGTAGTATGATTTAGGAACCTGGGAGTTACGCAAGCAGGATTAGAATACGGTCAACGTCGCTGGACGCCCCATCCCTAGTGTGATGCTAAGAGTAATCTGTCTCACACAAATGAGGGCTGGAATGCAAAGTTCCACTCTATCTTTGCAGTCGATCATCAGGAAGGCTGTCGCATAAGCGAGTTCAAGCAAAATGAGGTGAGTTTGGTGCTTGATGTGTCTTAACGACAACAGCTGGACAAGGGTCGTCAGCGACTATACTCCACGGACCGTCAAGAGCACAGCAAGAAAGCCACCAACCTGATGGTCAGATTTCTTCACATAGTCCTTCAAAGAAAGATACAATGCTGTTCATGTCGCTCGGACGAACAGAATAGATTGGCACGCAAGAAGGAAAATATTAGGTTGGTGCAAAAGTTCTGTCGTTTTTTCTTCGCCAGCTTTATTTTTTCTACAACCTTGACGAACTGCAACCTTGACAAATGGCACAATTTCTATGATTATTAAACCACCACTTATGTATCTTATGAGCAGATTTCTGGTACCTATGTTCAGAACATGGGAAGCTGCGAAGCGGGAAAATCTGAGACTGCCATTTCTGAGTCTGTATGTTTGGTAACTTTTTTGTTGAGTAGCAAGAGATGCTGAAGCTGGGTAAGGTAGCACCCATACCACAAAGCCACAAACGTGTGATGGGTAGTGGAAACTTTGCCTGCAAAGTTGTGAAAATTCAAGGCTGGCATTGGAAGCAAATTTTTGCCGATTTTGAGAGCGTAGTCAATGGGCCTTCATGGGTTCTGAGCGTTTTTCTACCGAAGCATCTTCGACCCTTCAGACCAAATCACAATATGGGTAGTCATAGGATGCGGGTTCCAGCTACCATCATGGATTGGGTCTTCCGGCAAGAATTCCAGAAAAAAAAAACGAAGAAAAAATTCGAAGAAGTGCTTGCCTGCATTTCTCTGAAACTGAACCCTTAAAGGCAGCACCCACGAAAATTTCTGTCATCGAGATTTTAGCGCAGTCTTAAGTTCTCGACTACGGCGAGCACGAGTGTATCGGTCAATTTTGTTAAAACTTCTGAAAATACGATTTCTGAATGTCCTTATTTCGCTGAGCTAGATCGGAATGGTCGAGTTCCGTGGAACGGATCTGACCAAGAAGTCGATAATGCTGCCTCTGTCGTCTCGTACTTTTCTGATGAATTCTGGTATTTACCCGGATTTGCAGCTTTTCCGAGCAAAAGAACACGGGAATAGGAAAAAGAGGAGAATAAAAGTTGCACAGATGTATCTGTGGAGCAAAAACAGAAAGTATAAGGCAAAGGACAGGAAAAAATATTGCTAGTTCACAATTAGAGAAAACAATTAAATGATACGAGCCGGAAAAGGGTAAACAACTCTTTAAAAGTGGAAATAGAAAGTTTTCCAGATAATTATGACCAGAATTGCAAATGAACGGAGGTGAAAAAAGCGCGGAAAAAGGTTTTTCATAGGAAAAACTGGGTGAAGTCAGTCGAAAGCAGCTGATTTTTGTCAAGTATGCTACGTTTGCGAAGCGGGACAACTCGTACCAGTAGGCTTGTTTGAACTGTTGTACTGGACTTCTACTTGTAAGATCTCGCATAAGGCATGGCTTTCGACACCATTTTCGACGCAGAATTGTCGGGACCATGCTTGAGATTAGAAAACTTCCAAAAGATCAAAGATGAAGATTATGTGTTGCCTTTAAAACCAGAGCTCGACAGCGGAACTGGTAGTGGTCTCTGGGTTGGAAAGAAATTGTTTCGAACTTATAATCTCATTCGAAGATCAAGCGAGAAATAGAAAGTTGACAATGCTCTGCCTGTGAATTTCCAAACATTTCCTCCCTGCTAGCTGCAAAAGACAGCCAATTACAGGGCACTCCATGTTATATATTTAGAGAATATTTGTTTTGCTATTTAAGCAAATCCCTGCAATTAACGGAAAATTAGAAATCAACGGAGCTTGGGTATCTAAGCCGGAATTTCGGGAGTTGATCGAAATTTCGATCGCACACATTTTTTAACCTAGCGTTGGAAATCTTCCGTATGATCATATTGTAGAGTAGACTTGAAACTATCAGGCGATTTTGTCAAATGGGCTTTCCTTGGCACAGAAAAGTTCAAAAACTGCGCCACTGTCAGATTTTGAATATGCTGCTCTATATTCTTGTGGCGCAGTGGATTCTTCTGAGAAGGCACTCATTCTCTGCCCAAGAGATGGCGAAGATTGATCGATATCAGCGGTGGATACCAGAGATGAGCGGAATTCCGACTTCCGAAACTTCCGATATTCCGGTGTTTTTTGGACTTCCGACTTCCGAGTTCCGACTTCCGGAAAATGGCGAAGAAACCGGAAGTTTTCGGAAGTCTTGGATTGATCAAAATTGTGTTTTATTGCAAGGTTGCTGCTAATTTTGTATAGTTTTTCAAGATCTAGCCGGCAATGTCTGCACAATACGGCAATCGTGAGCCAAAGTTCTTTGTAGACGTGGACTGTTTCCACACAAGTCTTGCTGTTTTAAATGGAATTTAACACAGGATGGCAACAGTCTTTAACCGGAACTTTTGTTGTGGTTTTTTTTCTTAAAATTCTGGAAATGAGCCTATGCTGTTCTGACGTCCAAGTTTTTGTTGCGGTTTCGATACTACACATCAATTTATTGATTGACCAAATCACATTGCCAAAAAATCAGCTAGGGATAAGAGGATCTGCCCAACATTTAGCACTTTCTAAAAGAATCGATGAAAAAATTCAAGGTTGTCCGTTCTCATTTGCTTCACGCATAATAACAACCAACTAACAGCATGAGCTTATACCAAAATCGGGCAACCCTCAGTTTTTTCAAAGTAAGAGCCGCACAGAGTACCGCTGAAAAGATGTCAAAACTTTACAAGATGCATTCCTAGAAGACCCTCTTGTAATGGAGGTCTGATATGAAAACTGTGCTGTGGTACTCAGCATTCTTCTTGTTTCAAAGTATGAATTTTCATCTGACGAATTTGGCTCATTCCTGCTCAACCATCTAGGTTTCGTTAAGCGATCCGTTATTTTTCATTTACCCTTCAATTCTGAATTGATACCACTATCCATTAAAGTAATTGG
Organism: Ancylostoma ceylanicum; assembly: GCA_000688135.1. NCBI lineage: Eukaryota > Metazoa > Nematoda > Chromadorea > Rhabditida > Ancylostomatidae > Ancylostoma > Ancylostoma ceylanicum. The sequence goes on from JARK01001414.1 coordinate 649,195, forward strand.
ATAGGATTTCTTTTCTTTCTTCCTATTCCAAAATTCCTCCAGGAATTGAGCGCAATAAAATCCTTGGCCTAAAATCACTGGAGTGGAGAAGAAAGCGCGAAGAAAGAAAAATTGTTAACAGGACTAGTCAGACTTGATCCCAATGAATTTTTCACTATTATTGATTCAAGAACAAGAGGAGCTCCGCTCAGGCTTTCCACCACCACGGCTAAAACTCAGATCAGATCGAAATTTTTTACGAATAGAGTTTGTTTCGATTTCAACAAACTATTACGTACTAATGTGTTCCCTGAGAAATGCACTTGTTTTAGGATAAGACTGAATTCGCTTATCTGATAACTAGCAATTTGATTGTATACGACAGGTCATTGCATGTACTTGTACATGTCCAGTAAATAAATAAATAAATAAATAAATAAATAAATAAATAAATAAATAAATATCAAAATGAACGCCAGTTAATCTAACGATGCATGGTTTACACCAACCCTAAGCTCCCTCACTATATACATGTGTATGTATATAGTAGACACATTGGACTCTTCGCACTTCCGACTTCCGGCTTCCGGTACTTCCGATATTCCGGTCTTTTTGAGGGCTTCCGACTTCCGACTTCCGAGTTCCGATTTTTCGAATCTGACTTCCGCTCATCCCTGGTGAATACAAAACGGATTGAGGTGTTGCATCATCGTTTTTGATATAGCTTTACTTCGACCCACTAATGCTTATTTATGTAATACTTTCACAACCTAATATTTCCTGACCAGTAACTGCAATGAACACGGCCCCTAACGACAGCACGGAAGAGAACGATACAGTTCTACAAGTGTTTTACCATTTCTATTGTTAACACTACATATTTGCTGATAGTAGGGATATTTGTGTGAGGTTAATGTCGGATGTGTGAAATTTGAACAGTTGCTCTCATGCCTTGTAGATGTTCCTGGATTTTTAGACTGCTGTTCTCATGTCTTGTAGATGTTCCTGCTTCTGCTGTTCTAGGATCATAAATGCGCTATAGTAACAACAAACTATTGAATTCTCTTTGCTTATAGCCCTAAAAAGAGCTGGAACGAAATCGGAGTACCTTACCCTGCACTCTCAATAATGGGCTTTCACTTCTCCCAGCACATCTTGTTCGCATCCCCCGGGGAATAATGAGCTAGTTCGGCTCTTTCCGAGAAACTGATAGGCAGCCGCTCACGTTTAATTTCGTCTATCTTCTTTCCTGCCCTTTTGTTTTGCGTTTCTCTTTTAGTGTCTTCTCTCAGCCAATCAACTTGCAAATCGCACTTCGTCTCATTGGTATGGAGGAACCAGTTTTCTCGCATAAAGTTTCTAATGTTACACAATTCCCGGCAACGCTATTTCCATAGCCCTTCTCCTGCGAGATAGGATAGTGTTGCAAGTAAACAAGTGGACATGGTTGATACATTGAGAGGCAAGCCTTCCTGCGGATCTTGCGTTCCAGCTACATAATTCGTAATCGAAAAACTCGCCAATTTTAGAAGAAAGTAATAAATTGAAGGGAGAGGCAACAATGTAAAACTTTTTAAATGATTCCCAGTTGTCTCTCCAAAGCTGACATCAGCATTCCCAAAGCCTGGTACTTCATGGACAACGGGAGCACTACCAGTGTGAATCGATTCTGAATGCCTGGCCTCTATAAATTACACGTAACTGCTCACTGTCATAAGTACGTATTATTGAGAATGACAGGCGAAAGTTCACTTACCACATTCTTTTCTAAACTTAGCTGCAAGCATGGTACACAATATCTGTATGGTAGTACCCATTCAGGCCACAAAGTTCAGGAGGAAGATGAGGGGCTTGGAAAGATACAACAATGATTTTAAAAATAAAATTTGAAAAGAATGAAAATGGAAGGAAAGGAAAACTAAAAACCAGAAGTTTCCGGGAATATTGGTACAGTTAGTGCAGTCACATAATGAAAATAGCTTTCGATGACCTAACAAGTCAAAATTTAAAAAAAAAAACAAAAATATTATTGGAATTATGGACCAGCCAGTTGCTAATACATTTTGCGTATTATTTTTGAACAAAGCTGACTCTTGTGCGTTGACTTTCTGGAATTTGGGTGGATTTGTATCAGAAGCAGGGAACTGAATAGAGATTTTGAGATCGGTGAGAGTAGTGGTGATGGTGAGAATATTAAAAGAGGAATAATGAAGTGAATTTTTAGCAGCTATCGTCAACTCCAAATGTCCGTAGACAAGAGTTGGGGGCGCGGCGCGGGTCTCTCGCTGTCTGCTGCACGGATTCAGCGTGACATGCAGGGCAGAGACGCGGAGGAAAACCGTGCCGCGGTCCCAACTCTTGTCTACGGACATTTGGAGTTGACTATAGCTGAACGTACAGCAGCGGCCCCACTTTACTGCCGTGGCACTGCGACATATTAAAGTTTCAGAACCAGCACTGGAGTTAACTCATTGAAGTCAAAAAGGTTATTTATTTATTTTATATGCTTGTCAGAATATCTGTCGTCCGTGCACATATTGAAGATTTACTACATCTGTCAGACCAATCTTTCCACTTGGCTGGCTTCCAAAATAAAGTAAGTCTCGCCAGTTTTCACAGGTTAGATATGTTTTGGCACGTTTCCAGTTACTGATAGCGCTCAATTTCCATGATTTGACGTGCGACCAAACGACCTTTGTGCAACTACACTCAAAACATTGGAATGCTCTGATTTTTGGAACAAACAGTACAATGATTGGGTAGGTATGGATGTGCGAGATCTTTTTTTTTTCTTCCCCTTAAGCGTGTTATGGAAGGCCCTGCCAGACTTCCAGAACTACCCGAAAGAGTGAATCATGAGCCATCTACTCACATATGGATTGCTCACTACTCTGTAGTTCTTGATTTTTGAACAACATTCAGAAGACCGACCAAAAGTGTACATGGGATTCCCTTCTCTATGTTATGCCACTACAAGAAGGGTAAGCAGCGGAAAGCTGCAGCTCGCTTAAAATAACGTATTTTGAGAGAATTTGCTTTGTCATTCGAAAAATTGCGACGATGGACCACTATCCTATTTTTTTAGCGATGATGGACTATTATCCTATTTTTTTTAAATTTCCAATATCAAATTTGGGTATCAAAAACAAAAAATATCGAACTTGGGTAACTGAACCGAAATTACGATGGCTAACCCTTCCAGTAATCGCTCCGTTCCCCGTTCATGAGTGTCCCCTGGATGACCACTGTGTAGCACAGGCTTCGCGCTATTGGACAACTATACATCTATTCGAACCAAAAACACGAGTAACGTGTCCATTCAGCATCAGTCACCCCATGACATATGCACATATGTAGTTGTAAAAACTGCTTATAACATGAGCTGCATGTGAGTGTTTTTGGAGTAGCTTCAAATTTATGGCCAGCTAAGTAAGTAAAACACAAGTTATTCGAACTCCTTACTTGCTGC
>JARK01001414.1:657642-676398 GCA_000688135.1 Ancylostoma ceylanicum
TGCAGTGGCAGGACAAAAGCGGCACATGGCTATCTTCCACCTCAAATATTGCTGCCATTTTAGATTTATGTGCTGTCATTAACGTATCCCTTAATTTAGCAGCAATCAAGGGGATGATGGCAGCAATCGGGGGCGGGGGAGGCCACGCCTAGAATGGAGTTTGAAACCGAGGTATTAATGCTGGGGAAACGCGTTCGTGCTGCCTTTGGGCTGCCCAATTATTTGAGAATCTTGTGCTGTTTTCCGTGCGTTCAAATGCGTAGGGAGAAGTGTGGGGGTCCCGCCACCTGATTGCCAGGTGCGCCTGCCTTTGTAAGCTGGCGTGTCGTTGGCTCAAAGGCCATCTCTTGGGAATTGTGGTCATCGCGTCAGTATCCTCATAGATAGGCGACGATTTCTTGTGTTTCAGACAAATTCGTGATTTGTCAGCCCAGTAACACGAGATACGACCTATCCCAGGAGTGACAATTTCCGTGAATGATGCCTCTGAAGTCTGCACCACCGGAAATGAGGAAAACAATCCAGGAACTTGTCTTGTTCGCTCCGACAGAGGACAACATTCCCGTGTGTTCGTTCGATTGCTGTTCTGCGTGGTTACAGTAGCACGCGGAAATAATTGTAGGCTAGGTGCCGCGATTGCTGGGCCGGTTTCTTGAGGGTAATGCCGCGCCCTTAGTCAGTTGCCGCTGCGCGTCCACGTCCACATTTCACGCCAAAAACAGTGAACCACGGACGAAAATGGTACTGCCTGCTGACCTGGGACACGCTCTAGGGCTAGCTTTGAAATCCTCGCGATTGCTGGATGCCTAGTCAATTCTGCCACCAAGCCAGTGTGCTTGCACCGTTCCATGCCACAGCATCAAGCGATCGATATCGCCACCAATTCGATCGATATCCATCTTATCGGGGCATCTGACGGTCGTCGTTTATCGTTGGCCTCGCAGTCGTGGCGGCTGTTGTGCGACGACGACGAGGTCTGCCGTCTCTGCCTCTCTGCCCCGACTCTCGTTCTCTGCGCTCTGCACGCCGGTTTCGATGCTTTTGCGCTGCGGTCACGTTAGTTCACGCGTTCTGTTTGTCGTTGTTTGTGAGTGTTTTTAGGTGTTTTCTCCTGATATTTATCCCATTTGAGTCGTAGCCCTGGGCCACTATATTCCGACCTTAAATCCTTCCTGAATGGTGGGTATTTTCTGCGCAATTAGGATTCGTGGCGATTAACAGCTGCTCGTGAACTTTGTTCAGCCTTCTTTTGTTTGTCATCGTCCTGCTTTATTTAATTTGAATCGCTGTAGCTATTTGCTACTTTACTCAGCTTCTGTGGTTAGCGTTGAAATCGTTATTGACTGTTCAGGAGCCGGCTCTTTATTTTAGCGGTTTTTTATTCACTCGCATTTACTGCAATTTCTTCTCGTCATCTTCATCTTTACAAATGTCACGCAAGCATGAGTAGCCCTTGGTTACGAGTTTTTTTTTTCACTTCTTGTTGCAGTCTGTACATTCTACGGCGAAAACTAACAGCTTATTTTTTCCCACATTATTTATTTCTTTCCCTTGGAACCAATTACTTCTGTGGGAGTGGGAGTTTTGTATTATTGCTCACTCTCTGGCTAGAATTTTTTTCATACTTCTCTTTATCATTATTTCATTTTCTCCCCGTTGTATACTTTTCCGCATCCACGTGGTTCGCCAGGTGTTTGCTCTCAGTTTGCCATGTGTTCGAGCACTTTTTCTTTACCATAGGACCACATTGACGGAAGGAACCTCCGTTTATGCTGTAATGAAGAAGTCATCTAGCTAACAATAAGAAAGTTGGAAAATATATCTGGAACAATTATTCTCTTCTCTCTGGGTGATTATGCGGCGTCTTTCATCCACACCTTGAATTTTATCCACGTCTCTAATTGGCTCTTTTGGTTTTAGGACAAGGATTCAAACCACTTGTTATTTCTGAAACATTGAAACATTCCTACTTCCTAAGACCAAGCACAATCATGCAATGCTCTTGCATGAGATGTGTGTAGGTTTCTTTTAATAGCCTTAATATTACCCATTAGTGACGAACATCCGCATCTCCTTCGAGCTGAATTTCCCGGATGCCCACGATCACGCTTCTATTTTCGCTGCTGGTCGTCACAGCGCCACACCCTCGATCTCTCATTCTTCATCTAATCATGGAGAGGTTTTTCGAAGAACAACATATGACCTTGAGATGTTCTCTTCATTTCTTCACCATTTCTTGATATTTGGGTTTTTTTGGCAGCTGGTGATTTCGCAGCAAGCGCTCATCCTCTAGAATAGTGTTGATCGATGATGTCATTTCAAACGTGGCTACTCACAGCTGCAAATCATAGCTCGTGCGCGATCTGTCAAAAGATGATTTTCGTCTACCGCTCTTATTTCCGTCAAGGTTATTGCACTGAAGGATGCAACACTTCTATTCCTTCGAGTTTTTCGATCGAATTATCGATTGAAGACTCGAACATGAAGTGAGTTTCCAGGGAATTCCGGCAATTAATCAAAAGTTTTACTGGTAACGGTGCGAAAGGAGTAATCGATGCAGTGCCTATTCTGGGGAAATATTTGTCTTGACATGCGTAAATATGAACATCCCATCGTTCCTGCTAGATGATACGATTGAATGTACCAACCAGAGACATAACAGACTAATCTTGTCTGGTATCTTAATCTGGGTAGTACCCCATCATTATCTGCTTGGGGTCCTTAGCTATGCGTTTGCGCCAGTTTATACGTCACTCTTATTGCTTACCAAGATATTAAGTTCTTATTCCTATGTTCGAATAAAACCCGAATTATTTGGTTATTTTATTCACCAGTCTGGCCGTCCGGCTGACGCCGGACTTCCAGACTTTCCTTATGCTCGCTTCGCTCGCATGACTTCACCTCGCATCCATCTTAGTAGAGTTAGGATCATGCCAATTTTTGCTCCGTTTCCTCTAAATGCTCTCCCCCATGAAAATGGACTGACCAAAGAAAACTATTTGCGTCCGCCAGAGTGCTTTTATCATTCTCTGGAGTGAAATAGTTAATTGTGGCTATATGTAATCGATTCAACCTGAAATGAACGCGGGAAATGGTTTATCATTCCTTGTTTGTTGAAGGTGATCCATTGATAACAATCAGCTTGAACGTATAAAAGGGTCGATGCGATGTGCTCAGACACAAATGAGGGTAGAACACGCAGGAGGGGAGGTGATGTGGGCAGGATGACACGGATGGTGTAATAGTCACCGCTAAGCGCGGGCATTCGGTACTTTCTCACTGCATTTAGGCGCCAGAGAACAGTTAGTGCAAAGATAGACCTGATTAAGAGAATTTTCTCGCAACTGTGCATTGATGCACCTCTTCTGCATCCGTCGGTCCGTTCGCAGGCGTTCACCCACTTTTCGACGCCGGCGCACCCTTATCATACCGCCGGACCCGTCTCCCGCACTTTGGACGCCGGCGCACTCTTATCATACCGCCGGACCCGTCTCCCCCCACTTTCGACGCCGGCGTACCCTTATCATAGCGCCGAATCCGTCTCCCTCTACTTCGAACGCCGGCGCACCCTTATCATATCGCCGGACCCGTCTCCCCCCACTTTGGACGCCGGCGCACCCTTATCATAGCGCCGGACCCCTCTCCCCCACCTAGGACGCCGACGCACACTTATCATATCGCCGGACCCATCTCCCCCACTTAGGACGCCGGCGCACACTTATCATAGCGCCGGACCTGTCTCCCCCACTTTGGACGCCGGCGCACACTTATCATATCGCCGAACCCGTCTCCCCCCACTTTGGACGCCGGCGTACCCTTATCATATCGCCGAATCCGTCTCCCTCTACTTCGAACGCCGGCGCACCCTTATCATATCGCCGGACCCGTCTCCCCCCACTTTGGACGCCGGCGCACCCTTATCATATCGCCGAATCCGTCTCCCTCTACTTCGAACGCCGGCGCACCCTTATCATATCGCCGGACTCGTCTCCCCCCACTTTGGACGCCGGCGCACCCTTATCATAGCGCCGGACCCCTCTCCCCCACCTAGGACGCCGACGCACACTTATCATATCGCCGGACCCATCTCCCCCACTTAGGACGCCGGCGCACACTTATCATAGCGCCGGACCTGTCTCCCCCACTTTGGACGCCGGCGCACACTTATCATATCGCCGAACCCGTCTCCCCCCACTTTGGACGCCGGCGCACCCTTATCATATCGCCGAATCCGTCTCCCTCTACTTCGAACGCCGGCGCACCCTTATCATATCGCCGGACCCGTCTCCCCCCACTTTGGACGCCGGCGCACCCTTATCATAGCGCCGGACCCCTCTCCCCCACCTAGAACGCCGACGCACACTTATCATATCGCCGAACCCGTCTCCCCCCACTTTGGACGCCGGCGCACCCTTATCATATCGCCGAATCCGTCTCCCTCTACTTCGAACGCCGGCGCACCCTTATCATATCGCCGGACTCGTCTCCCCCCACTTTGGACGCCGGCGCACCCTTATCATAGCGCCGGACCCCTCTCCCCCACCTAGGACGCCGACGCACACTTATCATATCGCCGGACCCATCTCCCCCACTTAGGACGCCGGCGCACACTTATCATAGCGCCGGACCTGTCTCCCCCACTTTGAACGCCGGCGCACCCTTATCATATCGCCGTACCCGTCTCCCCCACTTTGGACGCCGGCGCGCCCTTACACAGCGACGGATCCGTCTCGTTGCGCCTACCCACTCTTGGATGCCGGTGCTTCTATTGCCTCTACCTCTTGCTTGTTCTCTTCCCGACTGCTTAACTCGACTGCACCACACCATACCCGTCCTGATATTATCGGCATCAGAAGAGTACGGTATGCAATCACTACCACTGACCAATCAGGGAATTTCGTAACGCTCTGACACACATATACACTCACACACACACTTACATACAGACTAAGCGCGTTATTATAAGTCATGATAACATAGAAACCGAATAACCAGGAAGAGAGCTCTACAGCCTTTCTCGCCTTTTTTTCTAGACTGTATCGTTCTATTTTGATCTAACATTCGACTATGCGACTTATTCACAACTTATTCACAACTGAATATACACATATCATAGTCCAGAAGAATTCTATAGGATCTCGATACATAAAATCTCCCTGAAGGCTTTGAGACACTTTGCATTCAGGATTTCTTAGATCCCATAACTTGAAGAATTTCAAACGCTTGTGATTTTCGAAAATTTTGAAAGATTGCTGTGCATTTTCAACCCAGAAATTCCTATATCCCAGAGAAGAATTTCAAACGCTTGTGATTTTCGAAAATTTTCAAAGATTGCTGTGCATTTTCAACCCAGAAATTCCTATATCCCAGATCCTGAGGAATTCTATAGGAACTGCGATACAGCTAATACTTTATCGGATTCTGACTATATGTATGATTCACTGCGTGGATTCGTAAAAATGTACTCCACAATCGCTATACCTAGATTCCTGGTCTTTCGAAGGTGGAAACATAAAATTTCAACGGATATTCTTAGTGTTTCATAGGATTTTACTTGGAAGCAGCGCAGCCGCATTGATATGTAATTTGTCACACTGAACAGCTACACTTAAAAAACTCGCAGTTTTATACAGCTAGTAGATGGAAGCGGGATATGTTTACAGCTTCATTCATGTATATTCAGCAGCCGTAATGAATGGTGTTAATACATCGTTGTGCAAACGTGCAAGAAAACCTCTGCTTTTTGGGAAGGACAACTTTCATCCAATTCATTGCGTCATGCAATGCAATATACGCGCTGGAAATGATATTTCTAGGCTTTTCTCAGGGGAGTTTCTCTTCCGTGATCAGTGTTCGGACGCTTTGTCACGCGAGTAAGGCTCTGAAATTTTTGGGGCTTTACTAACAGTATGTTGTTCGAATGATGTCTAGGATACATTGGATATTCGAATATTCGATTTCGAAAAAGTCGACAAATTGAAATGTTCAGGAAAGGAAGAGCCGTACACGATCGGGTGGGAGGAACTGAGGGCTGTGAAACTTTGTATTTTTAAAACGTTCGATTTTTTGGATGAACCTATGAACCACAAGGCAATTTATTTGAATTCATTCGATTTTTATTCGGTCAACATTGTATTTACTGACCATTTTCAACGTTCATGAGCGTGAACTTTATGAGCTATCCTATGAGTTGTGCGAATCCTCTTACCTTTTCTTCCCAATTTTTGTATGCTGCACTTTGTTGTGCCGCTCTAACTCTTTCTAGCTCTGGCTCCTTCCTTCGCGTTCTTCGAGTTTTTCTTCTTTCTTGCTGCTGTTTAGTTCTTCTTTGATTTCTCTTTTCTCTTGCTGTTCCTCATTTGTTTTTTGCGGCCACACCGTCTTCCCCTATCGACCTAGCGCCATGCCTGTGGATGAGCTATTGTTTTTGGGTTGTTTTCCGTCCTCTTTCATGGTCGTATCGAATATGTCTCGCAACTGGTCTTCTTCACTAACAACATGGGTTCTTTTCAACAGAATCCTGCCCAGAAATTTGGTAACAACCGTTTCCCCGTTTTCTCTTGGACTGTGGTCTCATCGATATTCCATTATTTTTCGGATGTATTCGTGAATGTTTCCACTGCCCTGGGACGAATTTCATGCGCGTGTAATTCATTGCGTTCGTCTTTGGTGTGCGAACGAGCTATCTTGTTCCAACAAGTGCTCGCAGGTCTAGCCGTTATCACTGAACGCTTATCACTTGCTCGAGGCTTGTTGGCGGTGCAACGTCATTCGACCACTGCTTTTCACTGCAAGAGCTCCTGTTGCGAACACGTCCTGGTTGGTTTCGCTTCTATCTTGAATGAAATATCTTTGCTCTATTTGTCGCTTTTGTTTGATTCAAAGTTAAACAGCTGTCACCCTAGCTGTTAGCTATATCAGAAGATGGCTTGGAAATGAAAAACCAGGCCAAAATTCCCGATGTCATAGTTATGTTCAGAAGGGAATGATTTTTGGTCAGTGTGGCCATTCATAGAAGGGTGTGTATCTCCTCATACAACTTTCGACGCTGATTTCGACACCGTTTTCAGAATTTACCGGACTGCTCTCTATGATGAGTTGTGCCCATTTTTGCTACCCATCTGCAGCCCCTTAGATTAGTGTACAAATAGCAACGCAAAAATGAGTCTCTCTTCCTCCAAACGGGCGCTCGCAGGTTCGAAATCTTTCGGATTGTAATACATAGTGGCCAAACATTGGAGTTTGTCGAAATGAAATCATTAAATGGAAAAGAAAATCACTTCACAACCGCGATATTCACAATACCAAAAATGGGCGTAACTCATTACAGAGAGCAATTTGGTCAATTTTGATTTGAAATAAGCGGCGAAAGATGCATCAAGCAATATACACCTCTCTAAGAATGGCCACACTGGCCAAGTATTCTTCCCTTGCCAGTTAAGAGGGTGCTCAGCAACTTGTGTCTTTGTGTAACTTCATGGCTGCCCTTCTTACATTTCACCTCATTGATTACTTCCTTCTCTATTATTAGTACAACACCGCTGTTCCGTTTCATTACGAAAACAGCAATGAGGTCCTCTGCCTCACCATTTGTCCTCGAACTTTCTTGGCTTCTACCGCCCTAGACCCTTTCGCTAGTCCTCTCCTCATTACTACACCCAACTACAGCACGATTTGCCATTTCCACCTGCATTTTGTCGTTGTCGTGCGCGCCTCCAATCTCGAGACTTAAATTGTCTCGTAGTTAATTGAATTTCTCAGCGGCCGGCTCGGTTTCCTATACCAGAACCTATTAGAAAACATGTCGTTCAGTGCTATCACGTGCTTAGCACGCAAATTTCTCTGCCCATTTCGTCTCAATTGCGTGGTTGACTATCCAAGCCGCTCGCAATTGCTTTGAATTGTTATTGAGTTGTTATTACACGCGAAGCACTTGCGCTCATACCAGTCTTTCTGCGTTCGTTTGCTGGAAAACTAAAAACATTTATAGCTCATTCATCGGTTTGCTCAAGGCAATTGTTATGTATGAGCTCATTCTGGACTGAATGACCATCCTCTTGTAAATTCTTTTCTCTGGCAGTCATTCAGTATGAGTCACCGTTTCACCGGTGTCATGTCACCAGCAGTAGTTGGTTAAAACAAGCACCTTCTTATTTTGTAGGGTTCAGCTGAGTGTGATGCAAAGCCTGAAACATCTGCTCAGAGCTTGCAAAGTTTCCTCGAATTTCTCTTCTTCGTGTGACCAGGATAAGGCAGCAAGTGTACCCTTCATGTACACCTATTCAGCTGTCATGGCTGATACAGGATTTTCCCCATATACTCATGGTTTTGTTGTTTTTTCTGGTCGAAAATTCCACACTGCTGGAATATATTCTTCTCATGCAACCGAATGCAAACGCCTGACACGCTTGATTTCATCCATGTAGGCTTATTCTTTGACACCTAGCTAGGTCCGGCTCAACAGCCCCACCTATTGTACCAAATGTAAGTGTACAAAATGCACATACAGTGCGTGCATTACTGGAGAACCATTCCTTCAAATGAATCGACAACACCCAACTCTACAGTTCTATTATCTGTGCACTGCAACTGAAGGAGATGTGGGGAAACTATCCAATCAGAATGACCTGGTTAAGTTGATCACTCATAAAGTTCTGAAAAACTCTAATTTCGTTGATGAAACACTTCACTGTTATTCATACTGAACTTTTTTGTGAAAAGTATGTTTGCTGCTGACCTACTTAAAACCTTCTGCAGTGTTTTGACCATGGCAACTGTCAACAGTGCAGTGGTTTTGTGACCTTTTTTGTTGTACATTCTGTATGGGTGATCAGGAATCTTCACCGGTTCCTCTGCAAAAGCTTTGCCTACCCTGTATCCTTTTCGCAAACACATGTTGCATTCGAACGCCGACATTAGTTCCTCCCCGCATGCGTTTCCTAAGTTTGAATGATTTCGGCTTGTTGGATCCGCCCCTGGATCGCTGTTGGTGCGGACGAATGCTGCTGTGCGGAGCGTTGTAAGAAGACGGCGTACCGCCCCTCCTCACGTTCGTTCGGGCCAGTAGTAATGGCGCTCGTCCCTTGGCTCCTAACGACACGACGTTTATACGACTACCACGAAGAGGTTGATGGGTTTGACCAGATTCTTTCCCGTTCATGATAGGGTAAGATGGTGAATTGCTGGTGAATTGCCATCGGTCTCTTACCTCTTTGCCCGGCTAGCTTTATCGCATTTGTTGCGACTCGATTTCATCAGTGCACTCTAAACCTTCTTCTTCATTTGTCGTAGCCTAATCGCGCCTGCGAGCAAATCCACTTCCCAATTCAACCATCCGCATCGTCCTCATTTTACCACTTGTTTCCCAATCAGCCGGTTTATTCGGAGGTTTTCTCAAGTTGCTTGTAGCGCAAGGCACTAGATGGTCTGGATCTAGATTTAGCTTCTCTGAAGGTGTGTCTAGAAGTTAACTAGTCCTACGCTAAAATAGGAAGTCTCCATTCATTTGCCTTTCAAATTATGGTCAGATTTTCTTGTAAATACCGATATTCGTCGTTTTGGTAGTATATGTATAAAAAAGTCACAATCAGCTCATTTTTTGGAAGTGGATGGGATTCTCCCGTACGAAAATTATAAGTTGGAAACAGTATTGATATAACTAAGTCTCCATTCAGCAGTTGACTTTCTTGCATTCCTCTTTAATTCAATAAGATCGTCATGAAGCTGGAAGTATTGTTTGTTATTCCGGCACACCATGCGCAATGCAAAGCTCTGAAGTTGTTTTCAACGTCTTTGTCGAATGCTTATCTGCAAAATTTGGTTTTTCTGACACTTCTCTCCATTTTATGAGGCATCTACGTTCAATTTAGACTAATTTTTTTCGTGCAACATATTGTTTCTCCTTTTTCGCGGGATTTTTCCTTTCAATACGTACTGCTGCTGATTTTTTTCACTAGTCATATTCATAAGATGGGACTCAGTGTTGATGAAGAACTGGGAGTTTATTTCTTACGTGCACTCCTATTCCAGTCTGAAGGTCCTCGCTGCCAACAATAAGCGCGTCCACTTGTGTTTTCCAAGCCATACTTGTTTACGTATTGAATTGATTTGGCGTGTATGGTTCCTTCGACGGCTACAAGCACTTTTCTTCCTTTGAATCGTTCGCAAAAGAACATCGTTTGTAGCTGGTATAGAAGGGTAACTCTCTTAACTCTCTTCTGTGTCAGCACATCTTTCCGAATTGAATTTCATCCGATTTCCACAGCATTCGAACGTGCGCACCATATTCTGGGCTGGCACAGAGTTTGTCATTGTTACAATAGCCCTAGCATTAGCTGCCTGCTTCCATTTGCTTGTCATAAGTATAAATGGATGTCGTTCGGCTTTCCATTATTAACTCGGACATGTTTGTGTAAAGCTCGTAACGACACACATTAGTCAAGTGCATTTTAGCCATTTACAATGGGCGAAGATATGAACACTACAACTACTGCTGAGACAGCGACTACCGCTGCTACTGCACCACTGGATCCTGATCCGGATACAATAAAGATGTTTGTTGGTCAGGTGGGTTTCTTAACTGGTTTAGACTGTTAGGAAAATGGTACAGTGTTTTTACTGTTTGAAAACCTAGGTGACCAAATCAGGTGCAAAGTTTCATTAGGAGTTCAACCTACGATTTTTTTATTCTGAGGTGTGCAAAAGCAATAACTATTCCCCTCCCTGTTTCGCTCCTTGTATCTATTCTGTTCCATATGTCTACGCTTATCGCGTAATTAGTGAGTGAATCAATTCGTCAACAGCGACTTTTTTCAAAGCTTTTTTTTTGAATCTTTTTTGATGGAGCTTAAAACAGGCGATTTTAGTGCGTTTTCTGCTCTACTTCTGTCCTTGCGCTTTTTTGTAGTCAGTGAAGGGGATTGAATAAGTAGCCACGAATTTCTCCTCGCTCAGATATGGGTTGTCCTATCTAGGATACGATACGGATAGAATACGTACAACTTGTTTTCTTCGTAGAACAGCGTCGCGATTGCGGTCGCCCGTATCGCTGGACCAATCGATTCGAGAACGAGGACAAGATAATCAAATGATTGACATCGTGTCGTAATGAATGGCTGCCCGATTTTTGTCACATTTTGGGAGGTTTTTAGACACCCTCACCCCGCCCATGAATCTTTGAATATTTGTTGCTAAAAAGCTCGCACTCTATGTCAATCCCGTTGTGTTCAGTCCACCACGGTGGCTAAATGGGGAGGGGGGGGGGGGGGCTAAAAATTGCCGCTTGCCAATGTTTTTGAGTGCATCTGCGAATTCGGATATGGAACAAGGTGGTAGCAAGCCTGGGAATAGTTTCTTACCTGGAACATCTTTTTTAAAAAGATATATGAATCAAGGTCCATGTTCATATCCAGGATTACCTCAGAGATTTAGGCACTGATCATTCGTTGTGGTAGATAAAACAAAAGCATACGAAAATTCTGATGTAAAATGTATAAAAATGAAGGCTTAAAATAAAATCCTAATAGGTTTCTTTGTTTAACGACACCCGAGATTTGTATGATCTTTATTCGTCGTCCTAGGTTTCGGCTATCTCGCCTTCTTCAGGGCCTTTGGTCGCTGTACTCCTAGCGTGTTACCGCTGACTAGTAGCGCATACAGATGGCAACTCAATCTTAATAATGAAAATTAAAAATCTTAATAGTCCCATAAATTTTGTTGAAGCCAATGCCATTTCTGAGACAAGCTGGGAGCAGACTGTCAGCAAGCTCGGGAGCCTTTTTCCCCTCTTTCCTGAGATTCCCTCCTGGTAGTTATCCTCCAACTCAAGGAGACATTATGATAGTAAATGGCAGTAGCTGTTTTAATTAGCTTTTTCTTTGGTGAAAACGTGCCCTTATCAATTTTATGTCTATCCTGCTTTTGCTTTGAATAACTAGCTTGAACATGAACGAAAGAAAGCGGAGAACTGCATGCAGATGAATTACTGGATCTTGCATGCGAATGCTATAAATTTCGTTGTTGATTGAGTGGCTCGCATTGAAGTTTATGAATGATTAATGGAATGTTCCGTTGAAGAGAGTTGCTGTAGCATATACCCTGCAAATGACTGTCATCATACATATGTCAACATAAACCATGCCTAATGTGCAAGAGTGCAGACTAGCGTTTTGATTCTGTATTTTTGAGACTTGTTTTCCAATTCTCGGGAATTGCTAAATGATAACGGAACTGGAACCGGTGGTAATTTTCGATGTCCCGTTGGGTGTGGGGTGGATGCGGCGATAGGGGCGGACAAGATATGGCGACCTCTATCAGAACGAGGTCAAGAGATGAGTTCGACGGGGGCTGGTTGGCATTCCTTTGGCTATACGGTGGGACTAGTAGCCGGAGCCGGACCCACTGTCCGATTGAGGTCAAGCTCCTCGCCATCACACCTCGCATCGCTTTGCTTTTATTTTCGGATATTCGCCTGCATAGCGACTGTGGCCGGTGGCTCAGGATTAAGTGGAAATGCTGAACGTCACTCGAGGTATATTGTAGAGGGACAACGGTTTGTAATTGGAAATATGTGGTCATTTTCTGGAAAATCTGAGCGCAGGCTAACTTGCCGGTTTCCGTAGAGCTGGATTAGGTAGCAAAGGTTGAAGGGTTTGATAGTTTATTTGGTCGACCAGGAATGAGAGACAATATGTAAAACGGATTACAATAATTAATCGACTATATAGCTATCCGATGAGCATTGCCATTCGCTGAGATGCACTCTATTTTAACCCTGTTGAAAGAGGTCAGCGAACCTACGGGCGGAGGTTGGAGGGATGCTTCTGCTGAAGGATCAAAATCCAATCGTAATCACAGTGGTTGAGCATGGCTTGCGTGGTTATTTTCCCACGAATCGTAGCTCGCGATGCTTCGTTTACGGATGTGTCACAAGCTCCTACCAATTCGTCAAGTGTCTCTGGTGCCCGGGTGGCTGGCAAATGATCGATTTGTTTTTGAGGTGCAAAGTTGGCCAACAGAGCGGCCGGCATACAGACGGAAATTGCCGTCGGCTACGGGCAAAGTCGCGCATAATCCGCCTATAGCTTTCCCACGCTGTCATCGCTTTGGGAAATGCACAAGTATCGGCGGGGTCGTGGCCGAATTGCCTTTGCGAAGACGTGGGGATCTGACTCACTTTTGAGCCATTGGTGCTTTGCCCTCATGCATGGACATCGGTGTTCTGGAGCGATCCATGAAGTTACTTTTTGATTGTTCAAAAATGCGAATATTTCAAGTCAACTTAAACAAAGCGTCCCAACGTATCAGGCAGCACTGTTGTTGACATGGGGGTAAATTAGGAACAAGAGTGTAAAAACATGAGAACAGACCATCAGGAATGAGAGAGCAGGCGGCATGAGGAAAATCACTTACTGAGAACGCTGTTGTCCTTGTCAAAAGAGCACTCGTTGTGAAATCATGGCAGCAACCAAGCATTACCCGTAATGTCCTGCAATAATTTTCTGCACTTGACTGAAAACTGCGTGTTTATTGGTGGAAGACTTGCCTTCACCCGAGAACCGCTTTAAACCAACCCTACTCTTACTTTTGAAGGGATAAAGTCTTACAGGATCGAACTGAGTTGCAAATCCTCATTGTAACTCAATTTTCATCGTGGTCATCCACTGCTTTTTCTAGATACCCCGTCATTGGAATGAACCCGATTGCCGAAAACTTTTTGAGAAGTATGGCCCGGTGTTTTCACTGAACATTTTGCGAGATCGACAAACGCAAGTTAGCAGAGGTTTGTCTTGATACCTTTCATACGAGGGACACCTTATCGTAGTGCAAACATCAATGCTCTTTTGTGTTTTGTGAATATCCGTATGTTTCAGGGTGCTGCTTCGTCACATTTTATCATAGAAAGGATGCGATTGCAGCCCAGAGTGCTTTGCATAACATTGAGATTATTGATGGTATGCATCATCCCGTTCAGATGAAGCCAGCCGATACGGAAAATAGAAACGGTGTGGTTTTTGACTTGTGGTCTGGTTATTTACTTTTGTTGAGGAAATTACCATCAATTTATATTTAGAGAGGAAGCTGTTCATCGGCCAATTGTCTAAAAAGCATAATGAGGACGATATCCGCAATTATTTTGCCAAATTTGGCCATATTGAAGAGTGCACTGTGTTAAGGGAAGCAGATGGAAAGAGCAGAGGTGAGTTGGGGTGGATTTTCAGTAATTTTTCAAACCGCGGAAACCGGAAGTATTCGGAACGTTTAATTGAGTATGCTGCAACTTCTAGGAAGGTCTACTCTGCTATTCCGTTAATCTGTTGCCCCAGACATCATTTTCAGTTTCGGCATCGAACTTGTCTAGTCGCGAAATACCATTTACAATGTCTGTGTAATGTTAGCGAACAACGTACGTGGTCATGTGATGTTTTTTCTTTGTCATCGCGTGCTCCGCTGTGCCCCAGCATGGCTTTCTGTCCATAATTTACAGATTGGTCATGAAGATAAAAAAATTTCAGGACATTGTCCAACCTCTGTACGTAGGATCGTAGGAGTAGGTATTAGGTACGCTAGGGAATGGGTATGGAAGGGGTATTGGAATGATACCTGTTTGGTGTGAAACTTCGTTCAACAAGGTGCTGCGATATGTTTACTGTTTTTATCCTAAGATCCTGAGAAGTTAAGAGGTTTTTTGTTATAATGCAGCTGTCGCGCTGGGTCAGCAAGCTTCCAGTGGGACATTGGTCAAGTGCTTAATGCACGGGACCGTTGAGCAATGTCTAAGGGTTTGGATTCTGACAATGTTAACTTGTGCTTCTGGATTCAGTGAAATTCTTCCGAGCTATTAGCCAAGATGGTTACTGATCTTCATTCATGTTAACGTTTCGGTGATGCCGCCTTCGTCAGAGCCTCGAAGGTCAAAGACACGGGTGATTTACCCCTCAAACGCGTAATTCTTCTAAAGGACACAATTCTTCCAGCCTGTAGACTCAAAAACAATACAGAAAACACAGACAACGTAGAGCTGTACCCTATCCACTGTGTCCAGAAGGACAATCACAATGCCAAGATTCAATGACAGTCGTACATGGAAACTGATAGAAGAAAATGTTAACTTGTTTTGCGTTTTTCTTCTGTTCTTCGCAGAACCTAAGGGTTAAAATGGCATACATCTCATAGCACCCCTTAGGTAATGTTTCACAACAGATAGGTTTCATTTCTAATTACTGGATCAGCCTTTTGCTCCTCTTTTGTTGGGTAAGGAGGTGTCTTTAGTCACTCGAAACCATTAGTTCCAGTAGTGGTTCTTTACCTTGTTTAATGTCATGGCGAGGAGAGTACGTTTTGAGAATCTGAGCCATAGAACCATTTCTTTTAACCCGTTCGCGCCAAAATGCGATCAGTCGAGCACAAATACATGGTTAAGCGAGGGTAGGAGTCCAACATGGTCGAAAATCATAATTCTGATTTATCTGACAAATTCGTTACATTATCTGATAAATTTGCGCTAGGAACGCACCCTGAACAGCGTAATACGTCGGATAGAATCTCTGGCAGCATCTCTTCCCAGTTGCAGCCATCCTCCCCTCAATTGCTACCCAAGCCCACGTCCATTTTGCAGCAATTGCTGAAGGAGGGCAGCAATTGAGGAGATGATGTCAGCAACGGGGAGGAGATGCTGCTACGGATCCTATTCGACGTATTACCCTGTTCGGGATGCGTTCCTATCACACATCAGATAATGTAGCGAATTTGCCAAGAAAAAATCCTGCAACACCTTGAGGAATGGTTTTTTTTGTATTGAGTTTTTTTATTGGGTTTGGAAGTTTCTTTTTTTTTTCAAAAGAAGAGGTTGGACAATGTCTCTGTGCATCAGCCAGGAGTGGCTGTATTAGACTGATCTGATTTTTTCAAGAATCCATACGGCTTCACTAACATGTTGCATTGTATCACTCTTCCCCCAAAGATCTATCCTATATAGAAATATGTTCTGAGGCAGTCCATGTGACCTGTACTTGTACACTAGATGATGGTCTCTTATCTCACGTTGTGTCTGTTATGTGAGCTTGGCGTCTTTTGCAGGATGCGCGTTCGTTACGTATACGCTTCGCACCAGTGCGTTGGCAGCTATCAAAGATATGCATCATTCGACCACGATGGAGGTAGCGTTTCAGTTCCCATTTACGGCTCCATTCTCCCTTTTGAATCAACATCACCACATCATATGTACATGTGTCGCCACACGCTTATGTTCGGGTTTGCTAGTGAGACTCTGGTGATCGTTAGGCATTTTTTTGTGGCATTTGTCTCTGTGTTTTCTTTTTTTTTCTTTCAATTATTTTATCTGGGAGGAGTTATTTGTAAAATGAGCGCGCATTCATGTGAGGTTTGTACGGGTGTGCATGTTCACGTACTGTCTTATGTATTTGCTTGTTCACGTTTATCATTGAAGTTTAATTAGGAAAGCTGACATCATCCATCTTTTGCGCGGATGTGTTTCTGTGGTTATTGTTCTTCTAAGGGTATGTAATTACCTTTGGATTGCCGTACCACAGTTCTTTATTTCTTTTGTCGTTCTTTTCTTGCAGCTAAAAGTGCGGTGCCCTTGCGTTATTATTAGGTCCTATTTCTTATTCGCAATAATGCCATAGGTGCTAATAATTTCACTCTCACCTTCACGGCTTTACTTTTTAGGGAATGAGAAGGCATTGTGGGCGCCTGTCGGCTGAGAATTTGTAATCATAGGGGCCAACCTTCCTGAGATTTTGATATCAGTGGGCTCTCCTATCTTTATCCGACGGCTGCACTGTCCTATCAGGTGCAGTAGGGTTTGATGAGCGTTGAAAATAAGACCGGAGCCAAGAATTCCCACAAAAGGCTGTTGGTTGGAGTATTTATTCATTTGTGACTTAGTTGGCAGTATCATATTTCATTTTATATCCTTTTGCTCTTTTCCACTGCACTGCGTTCGAACGTTTTCTATTCCTAAGCGCGGTATTAGCTTGCGTCAGGGCCTCCACCGTTTGAGCAGTTTATTGCGGCCGAAATATAAAGTTTATGCATACATATGCTAGTTACGAGGCGTAGCGGTGTGTGTTATATTCGATATCGCATTATTATGCGCAACATGAGAATGTCGTAGGGCTACAAATTGCTTTGGAATCAATAAGTGCAACGATACGAGGGGGCTTTGAAGCAACTTTGCTAGGGAGAGCCAATTTATTATTCTGAACGTGTTCTGGAAGCCCTGAATCCTGGCAGAAAATTCACGGGAAAGCACAGTTCAAAACTAGTAACTTTCGACCGTAGAAATGTGGAATCTTTTGGTCAGATGTTACTTTCTTGGCTAATTTCTTCTATTTTCCCCTACTTCTTTCGTTAGAAGGAATCCGATTAAACTTGGAATGTTCTCGCAAACAAGTCGTCAACCACTTAGTTTTTGGTGGTAATTACTGACCCGCGATACCAACATCTCTTTCATTCTTTGATCGAATCACAGTTATTGCCTTGTACAGAGCGCCATTAATCATGTTATAGGGTTGTTCTGCTCCTTTGGTGGTGAAATTCGCAGACACTCAGAGAGAAAAGGAAGTCAAGAAGATGCCTGCAGCAGGGACTGGGGCCATAACACCGGCTGCTGCCACCGGTTTGGCTTCTTTGGGGAATCAAGCCGCTCTTCTGCAACAGGTCAGACATTTGAGCCCTACTGTTAATCCTTCAGGATTGTAATTGTAACCAATTTAATTACAGCTTTCTGGAGGCGGCATTAATCTGCAGGCGTTAACTGCCCTGGCTGCACTATTCAATCCAGGAATGCAGGTTCCCCAACAGAATCTGCTTGGGGTACTTGGTGGAGGTTTGTGCTTATTACTATCTTGTTCGGTTGCTACTGTGATATGGATGTTAACCCGAAAGTTTTAGTGCTATCGGCGTTGGGTAAGCTCACGGAAGGGGGTTCCGGGGCGGTGAACACATCCGCTGCCGGTGCAGTTAGTGGCAACCCATCTGCCCTAATGCAAAACGGGCAGAGCGCTGCTGGCAAGGCTCAGCTAGGTAATTGTGGTGAACGCTCGTGGTGAATGCTACTGCTGCTGTGAATTTACTTAGTTCCTAGTCGAGTCGCCTCGCCAACCAGAATCTAAATTTCTATTACAGGTCGTCTTGGATCAGACTGCTTGGAAACATGGGGTAGAAGGCACTAGAGATGATGCTGATGCAAAAAACTGCGATCTTTTCCTTGAGACCCGGGGTTTTCTCGGCATTTATGGGGTAGGAGAAGAACTTCTGTGCACAATTTCTTCACTAGGTTCGATCATTTGAAGCAGCTGTTTGAGGAGAAGCTTCGTTTTGGGAGATACTTCATGACAATTATCCGGGCGTGGAGCGTCAATCGGGAGAGGATGGTGCGACAGAGATCTGCGATTGGCCATTTCGACCATCTGGCTAGTCGCAGACCGCTGACGCACCGTCCCGATTTAATCTGAATGTAACTCGTATGGCGGAATTCACGAGTTTTTCCGGTAGTGTTCCATGCTTCCGCTCACGCGGGGAGGACGAGTTTCTTGAGCAAAATGGGATTTCCTTTTATATCTTTGCCCTTATCATCGGTAGCTGAGATTAGTCTCTGAGATAGTTTTGATTTTGCTAGGAGAACTCGTCCACCTCCAATGAGTGGGTAGGTCAAATCCTTCCTTAGAGATTTCGTGATTGACACCACTGGATCCGCTATGTGGTTGGGGAGGGGGGGGGGGGGGGATTTTT
>JARK01001414.1:680785-756675 GCA_000688135.1 Ancylostoma ceylanicum
GGGGGAAGGGGGGGGGGGGGGGGGGCAAAGATGAATTTGGTTTGTTTCACCAGGGAAGATGGTTGGAGAGACATCAGTTAGAAAAGAGTGCGGGGAATTGTGTGGGTTCTGCAGAGGCAGGCCAGAGAAGCAGACAGTATGCAGAAATGTTCAGCTACTGTCGCTTTTAGAAGAGACTGTACCTAGCCTTCTTGGGTACCGTAGAAGATGTAAACGTAATAATAACCTCATTTTTAATTATTAATATAGCATGGTTGACCTTAATACCCACATTTTCCCGTTTTTTTCTTTTGCCAAGGTTTGTTTTTCCCTCATTGTGTCCAAGAAGAAGTGGGGAATATGGAGGTGAAATTTTTCCGAACTTATAAACAGCGTGAGCGATTATGCAAAGGATTCACTAACGAGATGTTATGTTTTTTTTAATTTGAAACTGGACACAGTTAGCAATTTTTGTCCTTTTCGTTTCTTAATCCTTTTGAAACACCTGGCAGGTGCATACTTATTAATGTGCCGGAGTATTTGAACATTTGAAAAAAATCAGTTCGTGAGGTTATCTTTGTTAGCCACAACCAGCTAAAATTTTAGAAGAGCTAGGCTGAATTCAGGATGTTCCTTCATGACCAAATTTAGCATCTGAGGTTCATTCAGCTATTGGACAGAATTCGTTCCTGCCTAACGGAACCATTCTGGATCTTTGAAAAAATTCAATGTCTTTGGACAAATATCGTTGGTTTCGTGGCGGAATGAATCTCGTATGCTAGAATTTGGCCATGTTGGACAAGCCGAACTCAGGCCTCATGTTTGTTTGTTTGTCTAAAATACATTGAAAGTGGTGTATGTGTCGATTTAGGTGGGAAAATATGTGTGATCTGCGTATCTGGACGCTGTCGTAGTGGTCGTTCACGGCTCTTTTCGTAGAGCTGCGCAACGCGCTACGCGTTACGTTGCGCACCTCGTCCCTCGTCCTCCGTACCTTACGTCCGTCATCGTTGCGTTACTTCGTGTCGTCGTCCGCAACGATGCCGTCGCCGTTTCGCCTACACTCTTTTACGTTCTGTCGTTCTATCTGTGTTGCTCACTCCATCGACACCGTAAGCACTTCACCACCACCACCACCGCCGCCACCGCCGCCAGCTGCTGCAGTTCCTATTATGTTTGCTGTCATGCCGTCATGCTTCCTCTGCTGCTGTGGCGCGGTTTTTGTTGTTGTTGTGTTCGGTGGATGTGAAGCAATGCATAGTGTATAAGTGCCACAGTTTGAGTTTCGATCTAAGTTTGTGTAATGTATGTGTATCTGATTTCCTTCTCGACGAGGCTGCTTGTGACTTACCTCCCTGTTCGCATGTGGCACCGTTTCTTTGAGTATACATATAGGCTCTTTTTAGCGGCTAGTGCTGTTTTTTCTTCTTTCTTTGGTCCTATTCACGAGGCCTGTAGGCGGTGGTCGTGCACCGGCCATCACCGCTCAATGCAGTGTAGCATTTCTGCTTTTTTTGCTTTTCGAAGTATCCCGTATCAAATGTATTTGCCGGTTTCGGTGTGTCACCTTTTCCTTGATGTGTTCTCTACCCCGTTTCTTTGTGGTTGGTGTGTGTTGATGTTCAGCTTTTCTTTGTGGTATTCCATCTTGCCTATTCTTGCCTCGTTTTCTTCTGTGACCATCTCATTCTTGCCTAAGGCCGTTGTATGTTCGGTGAGCTGGGAATGAGGTCTTGCCGTGCTGGTCCGAATCCACACACACAAATACACACACACATCCATTTCTTGTCCTGTTCAAATCACACGCATCCCGCTTTGATCTAAACCGATCACTAACCTTGCCATGTTGTTTAGTTCTTTATATCTATTTTGTCTGTTATTATTTGTCGTGTGACCATGAAGTGTACCGTTTTTCTTTTGCCGATAATTCAGTCCATGTTGTTTTGATCATTTACGCAAATTATAAATGTTTAAATGATAGAGTTTCAGTTCGCATGTTGTCTGCTGTTGTTGCGTAATGTCCTGTTGATGATAGTTTTATTTGTAAATCATCGATATGCATAGGAATGATAGGAGAGGGGGGCTTCAAAGGTTGTTTCCACAACAGTACATTTAAAGGCAGCACCTTCTGATTAATAGAATGGGAATGTTGATGTTCCTAGGGATTGTGGTTGCGTTGCTAAGTAACTGGGTGTGAAAATCGCTTTGTAGAATGTGTTCGTAGCAGGGGACTACCAAGTATTTGGCGTGGGGTACTAGTTCTTTGAGGAAAATGTCTTAATTTTTATTCAGAATCGTTTCCAGGATTTTCATACCAAAAAAATTTAGGGTGCGCTGATTGTAATGATGCACGTGATCCGTTGTAGAAATCAAAAAAAAAACTCGATTTTAATTGGCCTTTTTGTCGAGAATTTGTGGGAGGTCCATTGAGACATCTGCCACAAGATATGTACTTGGCGATATCGATTGCCGGCATCTAACGTTTCCTTGTGACAGTTGTCTCAAATGGGTGTCCCAAATACTCCACAAAAATCAGCTTAGGAAGGGGCTCTTCTGCCCTTTTGTCAGAGTTCATGTATACCATTCTGATCAGCGCCTCCCTCAAGAACAATCCTGAGGTGAGACTCTGCCTCTAGGGTATGTGTCATCGTGAGGGAAAAAGGGGCGTAGCCAGGCGACCCTGATTGGCGTATTCAGGCCGCCCACCACGCCCGTCTGTTTAAACTCGAACGGCGTCAATCCAATGACATATGTTCTATTTGTGCTTAGCGCCTTATGCGCCGTACGAGTCAAACAGGTGGGCGTGATGAGCGACTCGAATGCGCCAATCAGAGTCGTCTGGTTACACCCCCTTTTCCCGTACGATGATACACCCCTCTGCCTTTAAATGAGGGCGACAAGTTCTGGATCTAGACGAGTTTTTTTCCCTGTTTAATGATGAAAGTAGGGATTCTCTGGAAAGTGGGCTGATATGTAGGCTTTTTCCAGAAGGAAATGGAGGAAATTTTTCAACTGTAGTTTCATACCGCAAGCAAATCGTCACTCTGCATATATCCAATATTATTGGCCATTTCGATGCGAGTTTTATTGGATTTCGTTTTTTGAATGCCAGATGTGCATTTCCGCCGATGATGGTCTTTTCGCTCCAACCAAAGGGATGCTGCCTTTAAATGTCTGGACAGGTTACGGAATAGTAGAAGCCGAATACTGCCGCCGTCTGACTAGAATAAATTACGCGTATTGATCGATGTGATCAAAACTAGGACTATTCGCCGAATCTTCTAGTATCCGTTGAGTGGCTTGCTTTTTTTTTTGCACAAAGCTGAGTGAATAAGAATTAGCGAGAGGAGAGCACAAATCAGTCTAAAATTTGTATAGATGCGTGTTGAAATGGAAGAAATCCGTGTCAGCTGCAGCTGCGAGTCCTTGTCGATTTTTGTGGTGGTCCATCAGAGTTGTCGATCCGTAAGAATGTATCGTTTCTAGGGCTACGATCCAACAGTGGTGGTAGAGACGACCGAGTCATACGTGCTGCTCTTCGAGAAACGAGCTTCTGGTGACGAAGGCAATACCTCTTCACGTGAATGACGAATGCCATATCCGAAGTAGATACTCATACCTGAAATTGATATGCATTTTGTATGACAGCTGGCATTTTTTTTCTGGCCGTTCTCAGTGAGAAACAACGCGGGTTTTTCGTGAAATGTAATAAAATTTATTATAGTTATACCTATTGTCATCCAGAAAGCGATTCGTAGCCATGTAATTGGTGCTAGATGCAGCATCATGAGAGTGTTGATCAGGAGACTAAGGGCGGGAACAAGTGGAACGAGCGGCACCTATAATGGACTGTATATTATGTAGTTCCAGGATTCGTTGACTAGGCTGACATCTTCGCTAAGGAGAATTAATTTAGGGTGTTAAAGTCATGATCATGGTCATCCATCACATCTTAGAGTATCCCCAGACTTCACCAGTTCGAAATGAATCAAAATGAACCGGCGATATAAGAGACAAGGATCGTGGAAATGATGCATATCGATCGCCACGTTACATCGCCATGGATCGCTGCCAAACGGAGTTCACTGCCTCTTTCATCTGGAGCCTCCTCCTTCACTTTATCCATGTAGCGATCGCCGGCGAAGTCTGGGGATACTCTTATTGCTGGGTGGGGGCGAATAGAAATGCTTCCTCTCTTACTCTAGAGGGTGAAGTCTTTTCCTGAAAACTACGGCACGAACGCAGCCCAAAAGCAGCTTGTCGAGTTCAAAGCCTAGGATTATCTACTTCCACTTACTGCCATACTCGTTGTAATGTCGGGTGACTTGCAGCCAATTTTGAGATAAACTGGCAAACCCTCACTCTATTTTAAGAATATACACCAACTAATATTGAGGGCAGCACCCACGGAAAACTTCGTTGCGAACATTCCGAAAGTTAAAAAACCCTGGACTTGGACGATACTTTCGCTACACTGGAAATGTCCTTTTACCTACTTACAATAAAATCGCCTAGGATCTGAAGGACTTGTTTCTCAGCTGGTTGTACGCGTTTTCTGGGTTTCATTCGGTTGCATGAGAGCACCGAAATCTTTTTGGGGCGTGAGAAGGATAAATTGTTAGTTGATCTTTTTATCAAATCACGGCCCTTCTAAGGGGAATTCTCTCAGTAAGCTTTCAGAATCATATCAATTTCCCTTATTTTCTCTCTTTTTCGTTTTTGGGAATGGTGAATCCTTTTCATTAGCATTCTAGGGTAATTATAGCAGTTTGACTACTACATATAAGAGCTGGTTTCTGTCGAAGCTTTAATTTTCTCACGTTTCCCTGTTAGTAAATTCTATGATGTTTTGAATCTCAAGCGGTGTCTTTGTTAATTGACACTAATTATCCAATGGTTATTCCTTTTTCTACCGTGCGGAGTTACTGCAGAAAAAAAAACTTATTTTACGAAGATGCACACTGTGGAAAAGAGGTTTTCATCCCATGGCTCGCGCAACTCGACCACATTTGTTGGATATAATGGGATTATGAACCTCTAAAAACAGAGCTTCTTAGGCTAACGGGAAGTTTTGTCTCTAAGAAAGTGTTGAGCACCCTCCATCCCTCCCAAATATGCCGAGATCTCAAGGACGAAAATTTCCATGGGTGCTGCAATTAAGCGAAGGAAAAGGAGAGAAGGAGGTTTTTTTTTGGTGTAATTGAATTTTCACATCCGACAACATAAACAGAGGTTCGCAACCCAACTGCCGACTATCATATGTCACTTCTGGTTGTTTCTTTCATTGCATAATGATGAAATTCCAGTGCGATTCCATTCCATTTTTTCCCGTGACAGTTGCTTGGTTACAGGTCATTTCGTTCGCTGTCAAGCAAAGTGCTGATTGAAATTGGAGCCGTTGTAAAGAACGTTCTCTATTTAGGGATAGAGATACTGATTTATTGAATGTGATATTTTCATTAGTCCGTGTTCTAGGGAGCAGTTGCACAGCTGAAACGTGTAATCCGACACAACATGGCTAGCACATGAGCCGAATGAGCGCTTGCTGTAGCAGATGCTCATTCGGGGGATGTGAGTGTACGAGCAAAACTAGCACGAATAATGAGCATCAGCCATGAAGATGGATGAACGGCGTAGGTGGAAAGTTGATGAAAAAGTAGGAAATAATGGTACGTACAGATATTTTCATTATCCTCCTAGGGGCTTTTATTAGGTCGTCAAGTATGAAATGTCTGATTTTTTGAGAGGTCAGTTTGACAGCTGGTATCTTCGGGGTTTCTTCAGGTCCACTCTCATCCTTCTTCCCATTATTAAGGTACATTCTCCCTCTCTCAAAATCACCTATTTGCTTTTCGATCAACTTCAAAATTTTTGTCTGAGAGGAACTTTTGTGAAACTACTCAAAGACCAAAAATCGTATCATTTCGGAATATGGGTTCCATCTTGGAGCGTGCAAAGCAAGAACAACTTGGAATACCCAAGAAATGTTTGGGAAGGGAGTGCCTAATAAAGGAAAGGGACACCGATGTTCTGAGAAATTTCTTCCTGGTGATATAAACCTGCAAAGTGAGCGTTGTGATGAACCTGGATTATGATGCGTTGGAAGCTGTGGCTTGAGCGGATAGGAGCCACATTATGCTTGTATATTCAGCAAGGTTTGGCGTTCGTAACCCTATACTATTCAGGTGTTCAAGGCAATATGACATGGTAAAGTGGCACGATGAATGAATTTTTCGCAGTTTGATCCCCAAAAATTGGTGCCATTTTTTGACCATTTTTTGCAAAACTGCGCTGCGTAAACCAGGGGAGCGAGGAGGGGAATCCACCTGCCGTTCAGTGCACTGGCCAAACCTTGCTCTACTTGATCACAACTTCTCCCAAGTATTAGTCCACTTCTTGATAGAGAAAATTTTCCACTTTCAACATGATGTTGGAAATGCCCTTCGCCACGTTATTGCCGCCTGCTTCCCTGGCTTCCAAGCCGTTAGCGCAACCATGCTACCGGTAAGATGGCAAGGCTGTGCCGGTAGCATAGGGGCATATTTGAATTGCTCGTACCCAATCTTGTTGGAGAAACATTACCTGAAACTGTCTCATTCAAAATCAGACATTTCATACTTGACGACCTAATAGAAAGGGGGCGCGTTGCAAAAAAAGAGGGAAGTGTCAAGGAGGAAGCCGAAAAGGAAAGGCTTCAAAACTGATTTTGTCGATAATCCGTGGAAAAATAGCGTTAATCCCTATAAAGTGACCTTCATTCGTTTCATCTCACATAAGAATGATCCTAGATTTTTACAAAAGTTCGGTGAAATACTTAGAACCCCCAAATGAAGTTGTCTGATCGCATCTGAAGCTCGCTCGACCAGAACCTCGTTGACAACTTGCTTTCGCCTTTTCTTTTCGACGGCTTGTCGGCACGATGCTTGTCGATAACTTGCAAACTAGTCGGCTGTTAGCTTTGCGAGTTGTCAACAAGCTCTGGGTCGAGCAAATTCCTTATGAGATCAGAGAACTTTTTCTGGAGGTTCTGAGTACGAAATGCTGAGAACGAATAGAGGTAGTAGGGAAAAAATGTGGTTTCCCGCCAGGTATAACCTCGGACTGCCAGATTTAGAGAAATGCGGGTGTGGGTCGTATGGCGCGATTCTTCGGGTGGCACTATAGACAGGCTGGATTTGGGACGCGCTATTACCACCCTTGTTACGGTAACGCGTCGCGACTTGGCCGCAACGAGTCCTCGAACAACTCGTCCACCTAACCGCAATCATCCACTCCATATGGGACGCCGCCATCGATTTTTCCCGTACATTTCCTCGATGATGGTTTGAACTATGAACTCGATTTTGGCCTAAACCCGTTGTCAAGAATTTTGCAGAACCAGTCGAAGACAATGCCACGATGATTTTCTTTCTAATAATTTTCCTAAATTGAACTTTCCTACGGATTTTCAGGGAGGTTTTGCAAGCAGCACATTCAAAGAGTGTTGGTTGAGGACTTCGTTTAAGCTTTGATCCAGAGAAAACGTCATGCTGAACCCTGAGGCTGAGGTGATTGTGGCGGGGTGGACGAGCTGTCCGAGGACACATTACAGCCAAGCCGCGACGCGTGACCGTAACTCGGGTGGTAATAGCGCGTCCCAGATCCAGCCTGTCTATAGTGCCACCCGAAGAATCGCGCCATACGACCGCCTCCCAGAGAAATGCAATTATTCGAAAAGAAATAATATTTTTCGATAAAAGAAAGCAGTCTCAAATTCAAACTTTTTTCAAATGTGTTGAGGACTGTATTTGGAAATACTAATGAAAACAAGAATAAAAACAAGCTAGTGCAAAATCTTCACCCATTTTACGAAGCCATTTTGAAAAACTAGCAGACATATGTGGAGGCCCGGTCCGAGGCTAAAATCTCCTCGCAGATGTTCATGAACACTTGCACGGAAAAGTCCATGCGATTCAAAAGAGGTGTGTGATTATGTGTGCCGAACCATTCATTATCCTGCCGCCTCATCATGGATGTGTATCCAGTCATAAAATCCACATGACTGGCGTTTTCCATTCCGCTCCTGGTTAAATTCTGACGGCCTTCACAACTGTGTCATTCATACGTGAATCGCCAAAACATACGTTTCACGTGGATGCATTCATTATTCAGCTTTGTGCGGGACGCTTGTGGAGCCTAACATTATTGACGACTTAACAACTCATGCAGGGTACTGTTCCATGCAACACTTTTCTCATAGGAAAATTACAACCAGCATGATATTGCTGCCAATTCCTTGATTTCACGCAGTTCATGGGTCAAAGTCCATGTTGAGCTGGTGTTGCTGAACCAGATGATGACACCTTTGGTTCCTGTTTCCTTTTCAAACATGGAGCACGAAAGAGTGCAACGAAATAGATAAGTAACTGGAACCCCACTGGTTGTCGTGGAAATGACGAATTCCAATAGCAATTAGCTACTCTATGAGACTCATTCTCATCCGAAATGTATCGAATACGAGTGCAAGTCTCCGACAGACACTAATGCTTCTGGTAAAACAATTCATTATACAAAAGGTTGGACGAAGAATCAGATTAGTGTAGTAATCTGAAACTTCCGTTGATGTGGAGGGGTGCATAAGGAATTACGTACATAGCTGGTTTCAACGATAAGAGGTGTTGTGCAGGACAGCATTTAAAGCGTGCCCACCGCTCGGTAGGATTCAGGATTTTGATTGATGGCGGTGTGTCAAAAGAGGGGTCGAATAACATTCGAAAGAATTTTCCTCCTCGAAACACCATACATGCTGCTGCTGATTTCGGAATCGCGTTCCATCACTTTATATAATTATTTCTAGTCTACGTATGGGATAATTTATACCAGATGCGACTTATGAGACGCACGGATCCACTTGCGAAAGATTTTCTATAATGACCGGTCAACGCGGCATAAAATTCTCAATGAAGAGAACCAGCGGCCGTCGCGAGGCCGTAAACGCATGCGACTGAGCTGCGACTGCGATGCGACCGGCCCCTATTCTTCATCATATAGACGCACGCGCGTAAGTCGCAGGCATTCAATATACTAAATTGCCCTTATCATGGTGTGTCGCTATCCCTAGTTTTTTTTTTAAGATATCAATTAGTGATCTGTCTGCTGGAGGCAGGAGCAATTTATACTGCATAGATGCGTGCATCTGACGCACGTGCGTTTATATGATAAAGGATACGGCCAGTCGCATCGCTGACGCAGCTCTGACGCACGCATCTACGACCTCGCGGCGGTCACGCGTTCTTTTCACTTGGAGTGTACATGCTGCGTTGACCGGTCTTCAAGAGAAATGTTCTGCAAACGGATGCTTGCGTTTGATAAGCTTATAAACAGCTTTATAAACGACATTAAAGAGGGTCAGCTTCGCAAAATTTGGCGGTGCTCGTTCTACAGAGCCATATAGTTGATGTTAAAGCTGTGATTCGTAGTGCACCCACAGACTCACTCACGAAAAGCGGTGTGGTTCAAGAATGTTTGATGTCGATAGAAAAAGACCGCTTCTCTTGGACCACAGGTCAGATTCTCCACAATTCTGAACGTTCGGCACAAACCCTGTGTAGAATAAGCAACCAGTAGAAGATACTTGAAAGAATACCTTGAAGTCAAGTTGCGTTGAATTCTGATGATGACACATAATGAACACCAGTGACAGCACAGCCAATGCACTAAAGAAACAAATAGTGACGATGCCTAGCGAAGAATCGATGTGACCTGCAAATTTACAGTAAGCAACGTAGTAGTAGTATAGTACTGGGTACTGGAAAAAACAATCACCTGAACTCAAACACAATCCGGAACCGACAAATCCGACCATCATAAGGGCTACCCCATAGTGCACCGCGTGGCCCGGATCCAGTTTTTCGAGAATTCCGCCACCGGGGACAGAAAATTTCAGTTTTCCACCTAAAATCGGAGGGAATTTAGCCTTTTGGAAGTGCTTCTATAATGCCTGAGGCGTACCATTGTCGAAAGAGCCATCTTCCTGGTAGCGAGCAGGCTGATAGCAGAGGATGATCACACAAGCCGAGACGATGGAGTACGCCAGTAGGGTGCCTATCGAGAGGAATTCAACGAGGGTCTCGATGTCGAACAGCAGTGCGATGATCGCAGTGATTGAACCGAACACGAGCACAGCGTTGATTGGCACCTGAGCACCAGTTTCATTCCAACCTATTTTCATACATGTAAAGGACGTAGAAAATCTATGAAAATCTCCATATCTTTTTATAGAAAAAATCTATCTGTACAAAATCTGCAGGATCTACGTATATAAGTTATTTGATAAATAAAAAAGTTTTTTTTATCAAAGGTTTGTGCAAGGCGGCGCGTGCGCGTCTCGGCATAGACTGTGGTAGATCAGCACGACCGCCACTGAGAGAGCTAGCAATTAGACAATGTCATTAAAGACCTAGGATCTCGCAAATCAATGTCGACGTACCGACAGCAAGTAAACTTCAAAATATTGCTCAGACGAGCGCCCTGGTCTACCACATGCGAAGCCGCGACGCACACGCGCCGCTCTGCCCGCCCCAGTCCCGATGGAATTCATAGAGCGTACCTGTGTTTTGCCATTAACAACAGAAAGTGAATTGAAAAGCAGGCCATCCTCAGCCATGGCGAACACACAACGCGGTAAAGCGAACATTCCACCAACCTGCAGACAAACGGGAATTAAGTTTAAAACTGTGGAGAAAAAAGAAAAAGTAAAAAATAAAGTAGAACGTCTCAAATAGTCTATTCGCAGATGTGAAACCACCTGCGAACAGTCACTCTGAAAGTGGTAATGAGTAAGTGCGGAAATGAACATCAATTTTTATAAATAAATTTGTACCACAGTTTTAGCATTTTTCTTTGATTACCTTCAATTTTCTAAATGATCTCTTTTTCTTCCTACTTTCGACGTTATTTTATAATCCACAGAAAGGAAAAAAGCCTATAAAACTATCACAACACAAGATTATAGAAAGCTTCTACCCGGTAAAAAAACAAACTATTTAGAGTAGTTGTCTTGGATTTATACACATCTCCAAGTTTTTGAACTAACCCTTGTTATTTATTTTATCTCATTCCACTTTCATTCACAGAGAAAATCCTCATTCCGTCCTGTTTTTTGGAACTTCTCGTTTCCGCGGCAAGGTTTCAAAAAAAAAAAAACGAAAGCGCGGAATGGAGCTTGAAAAGTGGCCAAAAATCACAAATTGATATTGAAAAATCCAGAGACGTATTGTCTGGAAGCCGTTAGCCGAGGAAAATTTCTCAGCAGAAGCTTATCATTTTCTTCTAGGAAGGTAGCTCTATTCCAGTAAAAACGTTCAGAAATTGCTGATGATGAAAAAATGTTTTGTGCAAGCTCACACCATTTGTATTCCAGACTTGGGCTAAGTTGGCTAAGTGTCTAATTTTGGACTGCAGGAGGATAATCAGGAATACGAATGGGTTTTGACATTCTAGCCATTTTTACCCAATTTGAGCTTATGTCATTCGCATGCCTAAATGATCAAAATTTGAGAAAGAAACGCTCAACGCCTTCTTGTACAAAATGCCTTCTTTCCAATTAGAACAGGGCCCGGATGCATACCTGAGGCCGCATGGGTCGTCGAGATAACCCGGGAAGGTAAACGTGCCAACACCATATATAGATATCGTTAACGCGGGGGTCAATGCGTTCACCATGGGAGACCTCAATGCTGCAACCAGCCCACGGAAGTATGGCGATCTCATAACTTTGGGTGTGATTGCGAATGATTAGCCGTCCAGTATCGGCAACACCACATACGGGTAAACATTTTGATGTGTGCTAGGAGCGCATGCATCAATGAGATCACCCAGAGTTAATGCGTTAACCCCGCACAGTTTCACCCATCGTTAACATGGGTGTCTACACGATTATCCTGAGTAATCTCAATGATGCATCCGGGTACAGTTCCAGGTAAAGGGTGGTTTCCGGTTCATCAACATGGTGAATATGAGTAACCCAGCCCTTGAGAAAATTCATGTTGTCCGTACGAATAGTATAAATGAACATTCGCGAAGTACGGACTGGTATCAAAATCACCTCTTCAACTCGAAAAAGTCCTCTACGCTCTGAGGAAACCAAACACAGTCCCTCTGTAAGTAGGAAGTGTGATTTAAGGTGAAGTTGCGATGCGATTATTCCTCTTTTTTAGACATTTTTACAAGAATTCCTATGTATTTTTACAATTGTTGTACAGTAAAGGGTCTCGAGTGAGCTGCAATGAAAATAGTAACATTGTCATGCCCTTGTATCCGTACACATTCATGGAAGTAGAAATTCCTCCTTCTATCCAAGCATAATTCCCAGGAAGCGAAGTTGAATCATACCAAGCTTGTCATCATCCCACACAGCGCACCGACCGATACAGCCAACTTCGCCACCGTGGCTCCTTTGAGCGCGAATGCGTCCGAGAATGCAGCGGTTGGATGGACCTGGGGAATATATGGTTTCATATCCACATAAATGCACATCAAGGATGTGACAAGAAGTACCTGGTAGTACGGTATCATAAGTGTAAGCGATGCTGACATTGCGATGTAGGCGAGTGTCACTACGGTCATTGAGGCAAACGTTGCGATTGGGATCGATCGGGATGGATCTGAAAGAGGCATGGATTAACAACATCTAATTGCTTTTACTATTTTCTCAGCGGAAAATAGTATAATATAGTTTTCCAATAATTTCTTAGCAAATTTCAAGGTAAAAACCTTTATGAATCAATGGTAGCTGGCGCTCGATGGAATTTTCCAATTGCAGTAAAAAATAGAGGCCAAAACTGCCTCAAATTATACAAATTGTATCCCTTCGGACGATTTTTTAACATCTTTTCCCAGATTTTTTCTAGCTGTTTAGTTTTGATATAGTGGATTTGTTCACCGTTACTTTACTGTTTACTTCATAGTGTAAAACGTACAGTGAACTTCAAACGGCAGTAAACAAGGGGCGGGGCCTCGCGCGGCGTTCTGCAGCAGAGACACAGGGGGCTGCTTGTTGGCTCTGGTTGTCTGCTGCGGCCTGGCACTCGAGGAAGAAGCAGACAACGAGAGCCAGCATGCAGAGCCCCCTGTGTCTCTGCCTGAGAACGCCGCGCTCGGTCTCGCCTCTTGCCCACGGCGATTTGGGTTCACTGTAGTTAACACATTTTTGCTCTTGGTGGAATGGTAAATGAGATTATTGCCAATAGTTGTTGTTTGGATCTTAGCTCGCGCCCTCCTGATTAAATAAATAAATTGATAAATAAACAATGACGTTAACGTGGGCACACAGTGTACAAATGTGGATGATATGGAAATCACAGTGAGAACTTACCCCCTTTTCTGCGCCCATAACCACGGAAATTCCAGGGTAGATTCCAAGCTTCCCGCTAAACCAGAATGGACAGATTTTTCCAGCAAAATATGTCACGTATCACTTTCTTTACCAATACTGCTCAATGCTGACTAAAAGAGTCGCTCATTCACGTATTTTAACATGGAAAACTCGTCCACTTTAAAAGGACGAGTAGATCATAACCCTCCCACGAATGTTCACGAATACGGACACTGCGTAGTATAACTACCTACAAGAGCTTAGCAACCATAAAAAACTCTCGCGTTCAATTGAAACGGAGTCTTAATGGCGTACAGTTGAAATGGAGGCCATTGTCATAGAACGTTTAGTGCAATGGGGCAAGTTTAAGGAACAAGGTCGCACATCAGCTCGACATTAGAGTACGGCGAACGTACAGGGGGTGAACTTATGCAATGCGTAATGCGAGAACAGGATGCCAGAAATACGTAGGAATAACGTAATTAAGGGACAAATTTAGGTAAACAATTCAGCTAGAAAGATCAATTGTTTTAAAAAATGTAAGAGTGTAATAAAATACGTAACATTAGAGCATAAATGGCTATCTCTTGAGAATGTAATGCGGTTATCTTTTTAAGCCAGTTTCTTACAACAAAAATTCGAAAAATCACTGACATCATGTTAGTCTGGCACACTCAGGGATGTAAGCAGCCATTTTCTCGCCAAATCGCTATACCTTGTCCATTCCATTCTTCAGTTACTATTTTTAAATTACATTTGTATTCCTCCACTGCACGTATTTGTAGATCACGCTTGCACCCCGCTCTTTCGAGGGGATTTCAAAAATTACTCGATACTCATAAAATGCACCTTTGCACGGAAATCTTTAGTAAAAGGCGAAAGATTTTCTCGGTTAAATGCAAGGGAGCCAGAGATGCCGGTGACACCTGCACAGGTTAGCGCCCAGGTGGCGAGCCGTACTTCCTGCAGGTTTATTTTCGAGGGGCCACAGAGCTGACAATCAAGAAACACAATGGATAATAATGTTATGAGACTTCAAATCCAAGCCTATCCCGTTGTATACCCCGGTTTCCATAGAAAACCTATCAGTATTAGGGCATAACTTACAATTTTTGCCTTCAGTTGAATCCATTTTTCAACACCAAGGGAAAAAACTGAAGAAAAATCTACAGCTGCACGATAGAAGTGAGTTTACCCAAATTTACTAGCAGCTAAGGGGGAGACAACTTCGTTGTAGTGCATTTACTCCTACGTGGCTTGTTAAACTATGAATAACTCAATAATAAACGTTGCTCACCCCGACCTGCATTTTTTTCTAAGGCACTGAGGTGAAGAAGAACCCGTGCCGAGTACGACTCACCACTTAGGCGCTTACCTGGGCAGGTATTTGCGATATCTCTGGCTCTTTTGCGTTTAACCGAGAAAATCTTTCGCCTTTTACTAAAGAATTCCGTGCAAAGGTTCGTTTTATGAGTATCAAACAATTTTTGGAATCCCCTGGAAAGAGCGGGGTGCTTGCTTGAACTTGCTAATGCGCACCATCCTGTGTGCTCTTGGATTACTGTGGTAAAAACAGCCTTGTTCGGAGAAAAAATGCAATAGAAATACACCCTAATCCAATTCCATCGATTCTCGATAACTTCCGATTTCCAATGGAGAAACAA
This sequence comes from Ancylostoma ceylanicum, assembly GCA_000688135.1. Classification (NCBI taxonomy): domain Eukaryota; kingdom Metazoa; phylum Nematoda; class Chromadorea; order Rhabditida; family Ancylostomatidae; genus Ancylostoma; species Ancylostoma ceylanicum. The sequence continues at coordinate 695,783 of JARK01001414.1, forward strand.
GGGCACATTCCCGAGAAATGGACGTCAGCAACCAGAATCTTCAGAAAATTTCTACGATTTGTTGGTCATCAAAATCAAAACTGCCCGCCATTTTTTTTTTCCTGCCAGAGTGAATTCATAAGACGGTGAAGAAAACCTAGGAGGAACTCCACATGTATGTCCTACCGATATCGCATCCCGCTCTTTCGAGGGGATTCCAAAAATAACTTGATACTCATAAAACGCACCTTTGCACGGAAATCTTTAGTAAAAGGCGAAAGATTTTCTCGGTTAAATGCAAAGGAGCCAGAGATACCTCAACCACCTGAGCGCGTAGCTGCTCAGGTGTTGAGTCGTATCTTACACAGGTGTCCATTCAAGGTACCATCTAGCTAATAAGAGTTGAGAGGACGAGGAGCCAATTATTATCAGCCAATTATCGCCTGATTTCTTATGGATATAGAACCCGTCCATGTGACACCTGATACACGATTAAGGGCTCCGAAAACCGGCTCTTCAGTACTCTCAATTGCTCTTTTTCTTACTACTTTTTAGATATAGGGGAGATAACTATTTTGATTATCTAATGCTAATGTGATTATTTATTTTGATTATCTAATGCTATCTAATATTTTTAATATTTTCCTGAACCGTGACTTTTCCAGGAAATTCTGAAATTTGAAAAAACCTAATCGAGTTGATTTCTCATATGTACACTCGGATTACCTCTGTCTCACAACCTCACATCGCTAAATATCCTAATGCGTTTTGTAAGCGGCCCTAATTACATAATTATATCCTCAGGATCTCCTAGCCCTGTACAGCCGTCCTCCGTCGGTGACCTCCTCCAGCACTCGTAATCTCTCCCAAAACAAAGCACGACATCCACAGAATTACTAACGAATACCATTGCACCAGCGGAAATACGCCGTAAGACATTGCTCCTTCGAAAATCTATGCATGCTGGTACGTTCCAGTAATGATGCAGCGGTTGTGGCTGATGGGAACCCATATGCAATCACTGGAGTCACACAGGAGCTTAGTGTCGTGAGAAAACATGTGCCATGGCGCGGATGGTATTCTTACACCTGAGTGAGCTGAAGTGGTTCCAAGGGGAAGGGGGATCAAAGAAAAAATCCCAGCCTTGGGGCGATAGCTATAGATGGGTTAGGGCATCCACGAGGATCTTCACTCCTGAGCAAATAACGTAGTCGTCAACAATAATGGGATCGTTGTCGGGTATGCTTCAGAAATATCCATAGGCACTCCACAGGGCGCGTAGGGACACAAGGCCACAGTAGTTAACACTTATTATGGTAATGAGAGCATATTTAGCGGCAAAGGGATGGCCTGTAGCATCTCACACTCCAGACAGCCAAGCAGAATATACACACCATTGTCAGAAGACCTTTCATGAAGCAATTGGTCATAGGAAGTACCACTATGTAAAAGGGAAGGATGGCTACAACAACAACAAAAAACTCTCACACCCTTTCTAAACATGGATCAAAAGCTGTGACACTGCTGAAGGGAAAGGAGAGCTGAATAAGAGACTCGGTAGATACAGACCAGGAATGTCGGGGTTATCCGTGTTCGGTTGTCCGTTTAGCAGCTATCCGTGGATTTTAGCCTCTCTACTATCAGCACCGTCATACGTGATTTTACAGTCGAATAACGATCCGGATAAGACAAGAATCAGCATTTCTCCAAAGGGCAGTCGTTCCTCTCAGAAAAAATTTCTGCCACGCAATCTATCGCGTTTCCCGTTGTTTTGCAATAGTGTTTTGGAATTTTGGACAAGTCAGATCAAACATTCGTGTCATATTCACTTTATGATATTATCAGTCTTAATATATGTAGGGTGGTTATCCGCTCTATCTGAAACTCCTAGCTTTTATCTGTTATCCGGAATCCATTCCATTATCTGGTCATTTTGGCCGATCCGTCATCCGGATCATTATACAGGTTTTGGAAAATTCCGTATCTTCTCGTCCCTGATACTGACCTGTGGTAGAAACGATTCCGATCGCACGCAGTCGTGGTCAAAGAGATGGCAGCGCGCATTTTAAAGGATTTTCTGACAAAGTAGGCGTTTTGAAAAATATTGCCCGCAAAAATATAGAAATTCTTGAAATTCGGGAAACAGGTCTCAAACCATTTCACCAAATCCAGACTCCGTACTATTTCCGAGCAAAATAACATAAATTGTAAGGAAAGTGGGCTGTTTCTATTACACCAACCTAATAATTAGCCGTAATCATCTCCCCTGCTATCTCATTCGCTGCTAACTCTGTGGCCCCTCGAAAATAAACCTGCAAGAAGTACGACTCGTCACCTGGGCGCTCACCTGTGCAAGTGTCCACGGTATCTCTGGCTCCTTTGCATTTAACCGAGAAAATCTTTCGCCTTTTACTAAAGATTTCCGTGCAAAGGTGCATATTATGAGTATCAAGTAATTTTTGGAATCCCCTCGAAAGAGCGGGATGCAAATGCGAAGTGGACGTGAATCGATGAGGACCAATGAACCCGTTGGATATACATCCTAGCATTTTATTATAGAGCAGGATATCTGAATTGGAAAATAAGGCTACTTGCCCAATAAGGATTATGCCCACGGTCACGCACATTTGATATTGAAATCTACTATGATGCTAGCCTTATTTTATCTCTCTTGTAAATTTTGAGACGTCTTTAAATTCAGGAAAACACTTTGATTCTCGGATATGAATTCTGATCCTTCCAATGGATCTCAACGAAATTTCAAATATTTTCACTTCAAACGGGTGATATGATTCTGATCCCTCGATTCCTTCCAGATTCTCCAAAATTCTTCATAATCTTTAAATTTTCTCGTGTTACCTTGCATACCCTATCTCATTAACCCCGTCTGGGAATCTACAAAGAAATTAATTTATCCTTGCCCCTTTTTCTCCTGAATCATTGTGTTGTTATTCATCATGTGCTAATGTGAGTTCTATGTTAAGGTTAGGTCCGTTCTTACCTACTTTTTTTTCTTTTTCGCCTCTTCTGGCTTGTGCCCCTGGAGTGTGTCAATAAATAAATAAATAAATAAATAAATAAATAAATAAATAAATAAATAAATAAATAAATAAATAAATAAATAAATAAATATCTCTAAAAATTGATTATGAGTAAAAAGCGCTCCTTATTCGAGCATCGCTTCCTCTAGCGAGACGAGTCACATCCTTTGCACAACTGAGCTCCTTCTAACTAACACCCCGCTCTTTCGAGGGGATTCCAAAAATTATTCGATACTCATAAAATGCACCTTTGCACGGAAATCTTTAGTAAAAGGCGAAAGATTTTCTCGGTTAAATGCAAAGGAGCCAGAGATGCCTTGTACACCTACCCAGGTGCCCGCCCAGGTGGCGAGTCGTAGCCGCCGCGGGTTTTTCTCGTTCTTTGTGCTCCATGGGACACAACGCATCATAGTGAGCAATGTGAATCACTAAATTGTGATACCCATGGTTCAGTAGCGTAATTTGGAGCAGTTTTTTTCCGAAACGACCCAAATCCGACTACCAATCTTAGGTGTTGCTTTTTGTTGTTAGTTGTAATACTTTGTTGTGGTAAAATGTAAAGCTTTTGATAGTGGATTTATAGGTTTTTACTCTGTTATTTTCTCTTGATAAAAGTGGGAAAATGTTAGTTTTTTCTTCTGAAAATTGATGATCAAATGGTTGATCTCGTCTCTGGCATGTTAGAGGTGGGTCCTAGCAAAAGCATAGACCACTGGTTCTATTTTCGTAAATTTTCAAAATGAAGCCATTGCAGAAACATGCTTGAGCAGAAAAAAAACATTACAAACATCATGACATCAAAACTTTAAGTCAATTTTGCGTCAATTCAGAGTAGCAAAGGGGAGAAATCAAAGAAAAAATCATGGATTGCGTTCTTATCCCTAGATATTAAAATAGTTTTTGCGATTTAAAAAATACAATACTAACCATACACTCGAATGGAATTTTGATTGTTCTCAGGGAAGTAGCCATCATCCATCGAAAGCGATTGTTATCTACTTACCAATGTTTGCACAACGACAGACCCTCTCGCATCCCCGACAGGTGTTAATTAGATGGCGCCGCAGAAATGCAGCAGCGAGAAATACGCCTCGCCATCACGGCGGATGCTCCCATAGCTGGTATGTGGTATCTCTGGCTCCTTTGCATTTAACCGAGAAAATCTTTCGCCTTTTACTAAAGATTTCCGTGCAAAGGTGCATTTTACGAGTATCGAATAATTTTTGGAATCCCCTCGAAAGAGCGGGATACTTGCTTGGACAAATCATTAGCGCAAGGACAGTGATTCTTTCCATTTTAGGTACTCCTTGATTGTTGCGGAGTAGGAAAGTCTTACTGGAGAACAATACTACAATAGAAGCTCACACTAATCTAGTTTTACCGATTCCCATAACTGCGGATGGAGAAATCAGGACACGTTGGAGAAATATAGAGAAATCAGGACACGTTTTCGGGAGATACCAAGGGTTAGCATAAAGAATTTAAAAAGAAGTCTAGGATCTACTAGTCGGTTGAATCTAAACTTCTGCCATTTTTTCTCATCAGAATGAATCCATGACGCTGCGAGTAAAACCTGACGGGAACATTGTCTTTTATATTTCCCCGCTATTTTGAGGGGATTCCAAAAATTATTTGATGCTCATAAAATGCACCTTTGCACGGAAATCTTTAGTAAAAGGCGAAAGATTTTCTCGGTTAAATGCAAAGGAGCCAGAGAGACCCGTGGCACCTGTTCAGGTGACTGCCTAGGCGGCGAGTCGTACATTTCGCAGGTGTTCTCCAAGGAGTCAACTAGACTAGTAAACGCGATTGAGAGAGCAACAGAGATAATTATCGCTAAATATCGTCACTTGTTACATAGTTAAGGTCGGGTAAGATTTAACAAACTAAAAGTTAAAAACTGAACAAATGCATCAGTGTATGTAAAAATGTAAAACAAATGTAATGAAATTTGAAAATGTAACAGATTAATATTTACCTTCAATTTTTCATTTTTTAATTGTCATTTTTCACTTTCTTCCCGTTCCATTTATGATCTGTTCCTTTGTTTTTTTTAATGACCTTCGCACTCTGTTACTATTAAATTTTACTATCAGCTCTGAACTCGTTAGCTACACAAGTGATAGCGCGTCTACAAGTGCTATGAATAAATAAATAAATAAATAAATAAATAAATAAATAAATCCACGTTAAAATAATAGCGGCTGAACATAGACAAATGATGAAGCCATGTAAAGTCGATTCGCCTCAGAAATTGCATGAAAATCGGAGTTTTGGCGAAATTCCGTGAAAATTTTGGGAAAATTGGCTATGAACAAGACTACGACTCGAGCTGTCCACGTAATTTGCTCATTATGCACCAAATTATGACCAGCTAACAGAGTAAGTCAGTAAACTAACTTTTCGCCTCTTCACCAGCAGTGGCCAGGCCGTCGAAACCGATGTAGGCGAAGAAGCACGACGCTGCTCCAGCCAACATTCCATTAACTCCATATGGGAAGAAACTGCAAATTTTTGGAATTGATACAATCTGGTATACTCAGGACTATTATGCATTAGATACATATATTCGAAGTCGAGAATTTGATCTCGAATAAGTTGAATTTTCGGATTTCCCGATAGATAGGGGGAAGTATGCATAACTCTGGAGGTATTATAGATTTAACGGCGTTCTGTTTTCTCAATATTCCAGTTCCTTGGCTTGAATCGATGAATTGATAATTGACTAAATTGGGTTATTCGAATTCTTATTCGGCCCTATAAGTATACAACCCAGGGGCTGAAATCAGCAGAAATCTCCCCCAATATCTTTCTAGAGATTCTGAAGTTTCAGAAAAAAAGAGAGGACAAATGATTATGGTTTTGTTAGCTTCTTAGCGGATTGTAGAAGCTGTGAATCGAGTAAAAGCCTAAATCGATAGGGAAACTTTACTAACATATTCATCAAATACACTTAAAGCTGCATTCACCTCGGTAGAATGTGGAAATTTTTGCGGGGTTCGTAGCATTTGCAGGATTTTTGTCTACATGAAGCAGAATAAAATTCGGTACTGCCTGACCTCTTCTCAATTCCGGGTGCCAAGTTTCCCTGGCGCCTACCTCGTGGGTGCTGCAGGGTGGCAAGATATCTTTGCACCTCAAGCTTCGGATCCGGAGACGTTTGACCTTTTTAGTAGGGTGCTTGAATTCCACTAACTCCACTTCTATTTTTAAAAAATGCTCTAGGACAAATTCACAATGAATCACTCAAAAAATCCACAAAAGAGCACTCACGTGATTTGGAAATCAATTTAGTTCTCGAAAAAAAAAGGTCCCCTTCATAGCTCTGTTTTCGTCCCTCATGTACTCACAATCAGTGAAAGTATAAAATGAACCCAAAGTAGGGAAGAGAGCTCAATCCATTTTCCCATTAAATGTTTACATATGGTTTCGAAAGATTTGAGAAAAGAAATTCAACACACTTCGATCTACCCTCCGCATCAGTACCAGTCCAGAGCGAGAAGTCCGCGAATGTGATGCCGTAGCCAACAACGATTACAATCACCTGAACGAGATTACTAATTACCCTCTCTATTCACCAATTTATCTTCCAATCATTTCTTCATCGCTACGTACCCCCTTACTTCTTTACACAAATCTTCATTGATTCCTTAGTTTAACTTTTACATAGATGTGACAAGGAAACTCACAGCCATATTCACGATGGTAAACATCGAATTGAAGTTTGTTGACGCCTTTGAGCCCATCGCTACGAAAATACCAACGATGACTATTAGTATGAACGCGACCACATCGGGATAGTCGCCGAAAAACGAGGAACTCTAGAAAAGTCTAGATTATGAAGAAAAGAAAAAATAAATAAATACGAGCGAAGCAACCTGGATTCGGCCGACTCGTTCAATAGTAGTGTTTGAGATCACATTACCCAATAGGGAATCCAAATATCCGGACCACGATCGAGCCACAGCTAAATTTTCTTTTACATAGAATGAAGGGCAGGAAATAGTCTGTGGATTATGAGTAATCTTTTATGTGTTTCTGGAAAAAGGTAGGTGGGTACCTGCTGCTCCTAACATATGCTCAAGGATGATATTCCAACCAATAATAAATGCCCATAGTTCGCCGACACTGACATAGGCGTACGTGTAAGCGCTGCCAGCCTTGGGAAATCTGCAAAATTCATTAATTATGCTTTATATTTTTTTGAGAATAAGATAAGTTTCGGGATTATTGTAGCAAATTGCTCTAGCTAAATCCAAGCTGTTGTTTATACAATAGTTTTCCCTTAGTTTGCTTGTTTTAAGACGTTGTAAGGCGAATGAAATGGAAATGAGGTATGAAAAAAAAAACATTTTTATATACCAGTTCCAATTTTACCAATTTTTTGTTTCGGAAATGTATCATGAATTTTCTACTGCCTCGAAAAACTTACCTGATACTTGATGAATCAGATTATGAGTGAGTTTCACCAGTACTAGTTTTCTCAGCAAAGCGATTCTAGGCTGCATCCACCATTTTATTTCTCTCCAAAAAGGATTCTGTTTAGCTTGCATCCCGCTCTTTCGAGGGGACTCCAAAAATTTTTTGATACTCATAAAATGCACCTTTGCACGGAAATCTTTAGTAAAAGGCGAAAGATTTTCTCGGTTAAATGCAAAGGAGCCAGAGATATCGTGGACACCCACTCAGGTGCCCGCCCAGGTGGTGAGTCGTATTTCTCCCTGGTGTACTTCCGTGCCATCAACTTGTTAGTGATGACTCAGAGAGAGATGAGGTTAATTATGGCTGGTTCACGTTGTGACAGAGTGATTCTATCCATATTAGATGCAAGATCGATGCATTCCAAAGACTAATCCTTCGATTTCCAGCTAAGGGTCTTTTTATTAGTGACGGATATAGCTGCGATACATGAGCACATAACCAACCAGAACCACGTTAGCGAGATTTTGGGTTATTCGATTTTATTCGGATCCAAGTGTAACACTTACGAAGGGTTTGAAATTAGCAGAAACTCCCCCAATGTTTTTTTTTAGAATTTAGAAGAAAAAATTCTAGGAAGGAAGAAATTGAACAAAAAAGAAAAACTTTTGTGCCTTGTGTCACCCAAATTTAGGTAACCAACCACGTCAACTATACGGCTGCATAGTTAAGGTTTTATGGACCAGGGCTAGGATTCATGAACGCATAACCAAGCAAAACCCAGGCTAGCAAACCAACTTTCGCGTCCTGGGTCTCTTCTCGCTGCGTAGTCTGTGCAGGACCATCTCCGCTAACCATCGTTGGTTTGCGTGGTTAACGTTTCATGAATCCCAGCCCAGGACGGCGGAAAAATATCCATCTAGTCAAGCGTAGAAACTGAAGCTACGAGTTATAAGCTATGTGCCGTGATTCCAAGCTCACATGACAGTTAGTTGACCATTAGAGTCACTAGAGCATTATTTGAAATACTCTCCGATCCACTGTCAAGATACGCACCATCAGTGGGAGGTTAGGTAACCAGAAGCTAAATGACGTCATTGTGCGATCCTCGCATGCTTTAGAGTTTGGTTTAGTATTTGGTGCCAGGACTCAAGGATATTCGCCTGCTTTTCGCGGCCCTAATTTCGAGCCTAAACGAACTAGAGTCGCTAATAGAGAGCCGACCGAATAAAAATCGAATAAGTTCAATCAACTTATTAAATACTCAGAAGTCCATCAGAAAATCGATTATTCTAGAAATATAGAAATAATAGAAATCACTGCAACTTTCCTTTTCTATTTTGCATGGATGTGAGGCCCTTTTTCTCCTATACAATCCAATTTTAAACTTATTCGAGACCAAATATTCGAATGTTGGATGGTGGACGCAGAAGGTGGGCGGGAGGGGGAGGGGCGTGGGAAAAAACTGGGGTCTCCGCAGTTAGGGGACCTCAACAGGTAAAAAAAAATGAATAGCAAGAATAAAGTGATAGATTAGGTGAGACTACCAATGTGCCGTTTCGCCTCTATCCCTATAATAAAATTATAAAAATATTGTTTATAATAATAAATAATTTATTAAAACTAGCATTTAAAAAATAGTGGTAAAACATAATTTGATGTTTACCCATTTTTTAAAATATTAATAGGAAAGAATGGTTTAGAGGAACCGATAGGAATTATTGCAAGTAAAAGCTTGCTTGTGGTAGCTGCTTCTAATTTATTGGCCAATAAATCGTGACATCCTACCTGGCTCCGAATTCAGCATAGCACAAGGCCGATAGCAATGAGGCTATGCCGGCGAGCAGGAACGAAAGCACTATCGACGGACCAGCAGTATTGCGAACCACGGAGCCTGAAAATAACACCTGCTATCACGTGTTCCTTCCTTCTCACTTTCCCTTCCATTTCAAATCCACTTTTCCTTTGGATTTCCCGTCTTTTCTTCCTCACTTTTACTTCAACTTCCTTCTCGTTCACATTTTCCCGCTCCCAACAGAATACGCGAATTTTTTTTTTTGGTGATCGGACTGCTGCTGTGTTGACAGCAATGTTTTGCGCGTATTAATCCCCTAAATCCACAGTTTTTTACTATGTGAATTGTTGTGCCAGCTGTTCAATAACAGTGTCTATTTCAACTGTTATTCAAACACGGAACTGTCTGGTTTTTCTGCGGTTGAAGAACCTCGTGTAAATGAAGACTAATAGACGCAGAAATAGTATATTGGAATGAAAGAAGGTATGAAATGATAATGCCATCTTTTATGTCCTTTTTAATGTGTGCTGTATTAAAGAATTTAGTTATTTATTTATTGATACACTCATGGTGCACAAGTCAAGTAAAGGCGGGAAACTAGGACAAACAAAAAAAAAAACGATTAACCTTAACATGCAGTGGTCAGTAGAACGGGATGGGTAGCGATAATGGGAAGATTGACCAAGAAAGGGGAGGAAGCGGGGCCGTGCCTATGCCTCATCCTAATTCTAATAAAATTTGACTACCTACTCCAAGGATGAAATGCAAAGAAACTGTGACCAGACATGAGAACACCTGACGATTACTGGAGAATGGAGAGTACAAGATGAATACCTCAATCTCTAGTCCATCCTAGCCCTTCGGAGTGGCCTAACCGAAGGCTGGTGACATCTGCAGGGCGGAGCGAAGAGCAGTCGCTTCTCTGAGAGAGGCGATGGGAGAGGCAACGGAGTGGTCACAAATTTAAATTTTAAATTTTGCAAGTTTTGTGAAGTTTTTTGGACTCTGGATGCGTCAATGAAAAAAAAAACTTCACGAAACTTGCGAATGAATGGGTTGATGCCCACGTTGACTATGGGTAAATTTGTGCGGTGCCATTTTACCCTTGGTAATCTCACTGATAAATGCGGCCCTGTTCCTTTTTCCTAATTTTCTGAACAACCCTTGCTTTTTCATCATTGCTAATTGTTTTCAGCAATTTCTGTGAGACATACCATCACCACCAAATGAACTAGGTTAGTCCATGTTAACAATATTAGCGTAATTAGAGTAATCCTTACTTTGCTGCAGCCTGGGTAGCTAAATCCAAATGGGAGTTGCCCCCCCCCCGCCCCCATTCCGCAGGAAATATTTATTATAAAACAAGAGGAAGATTTTTCCGTTTCATCTGCACTACAAATGGGTTGGGGTGAGGAACGATCTGATTGTATCGGCCATTACATTGTGACCAGCGTGTTCTGGTGACTAACTCTGGATAAAAGCCTAAAGGACGAAGATGAACTGGGACTGAGCTCGTAGATGGAGGTAAAAGTTCGTTTGGAAAATGGGTTCGCTGTTCTCGTAAAGGAGAGAATTTTAGATGAACCCCGTGTTGGGAAAGTGCCCGGGAAAAGATAGGAGAGGTGGAAGGAGGGAGGATTCTAACAATTTCAAGGAATACGGAGGCAGCATGCCATTTCGATGTTTTAGAAGCCAATGGCGCATAATTCTTGACATTTGGAGGTTAACATTTCACTAAGCTTTTGTGACCGCCAGGTAACTGGTCAGAGGAAGACACAGAATCAGGGTCAAGCGTGTGACGATAATGTATTAATGGGGGGGGGGTCTCCGAGGAGGGGTAAAGCGGGTCGCCTACGGGGTCGCTGCTGTCAGAGAAGAGCTGGAATGTGGTTGCCTTACGAACAGCTTACTAGGGCCGATCAGCAATCGTACTCATTGGAGCGCATTCCTGTACTCCTAAGTTGGACAATAAGCCGCAATCTGAATATGGAGCAGATGGAAGCCTATTTTTAGAGCAGTACCGCTGATGGAAGCTCTTATCATTGCACATCTTCGCAGCCCTTTAAAATTCTGGCTATGGTCTTCATTAAGACAACACCTAAAGTGCGCAAACGGTGCAAACTGCCGAATTTCCAAAGAGTTTGTCGTTTTATTTCTTACCAAGAATGAGACTTCCTGCGAAATGAAACAATGGAAAAGAAGGAGCAAACCCTCTTCTTTTTTCCTATTACAAAAAGGCCTGCAGTTTATGCCAAATTCCTACGCGATTCAGGTTTTGATGAGACCGTATGTGTCCGCAGTGATGAAACACTATGATCCTTATACTCTAAAAGTAATTCATGTTAGCCAGAACGAAAAAGAGAGGTCAGCATCAAATTTGAAAGAGCTTTTCAAGCTCTATCAAACTCATGCAAAAGCTGCGTTGCACTCTTCTTTCTTGAAGTTTTTTTCTCGTCGATAAAGTATCGATAAAGTGTCGATAAAAACGCCTTTTTTATCGACACTTTATCGACGTGTTTTTTAACGTAAATTAGTGTAGTTCTAGGGAGTTTTAGATATGGTTAGAACGAGAAAATACTCCTCTTTAAGGTTGTTCTTGAAAACCTTCAAAAGGTTGGGTGGGCAGACTGCAATTAGGTGTTTTATAGTACTATGTCTGCGGATAACTACAACTGCCAGTCTTTTTTCATCATTACTTGCTTCTACGGCCCAGAAATTTTAATATGACCTGCATACACCCTCAGAAATTGATGTATGTGTAGATCCATGGAGAGTATCGTTTTGCAAAGCTTATGACGTCGGCGGGGATCGAACCCTGGACCTTGGTTTAGCATTTTTCTCATGTTCTAGCGCATGGAACATGCTCTAATGATCTGCTATGTGTCTTACACGTCCGCAAAGGAGTAATGGACTATTGTAAAGTAATAGACTATTGTATTGGTGTTGGTGAAGATCGAATCCTTGCACCCGACAGTCTGGTTCTTGTGTTCTAGCTATTGGAAATTCTGGTTTCGACTTGTTTGCTGCGAAAAACGTCCAGCAACGGACTGTTCAACATGCATTATTTCAATCTTCAAAATGACTGCACCGGCAGAGATCGAACCCTTGTACCTGTTTCGGTATATTTTGTTTTCTGTCGGATGAAAGTTTGAAGAAGAAACCGATTAGAGATTAGAGAGCTATGAATTTACTACACATCTCAGACTTGAGAGTTACACCAAAATAATAATGAGCAGAAAAACTTCTCACCTTTCAGTTCAAAATGAAAATACCAATTTTTGTGTTGCAACAGCGTTTTCAAATGTTTCTACCAAATAATTCAGATTTTAGTCGAGGTATAAGTTGAAATTCTATTATTAAATTCTAACGAAAAAAAAACGTTATTTTTCAATTTTTCTCCAATAAGACGAGGAGGGTCGAATTTCGGAGGGGCAAGGAGGGGGGGGGGGTCGCCTAGGAGTCTACTTCTTATTGACACCACGCTTGACCCTGCACAGAATAACGGTGACCAGTTCGTGGTCTACATCATCACTGTCATCTCACTTTTCCTGCTTCTCCTGGCATACAATCAAATCCTAAAAGGCGATCGAAACTGAACAATGTAGTACTACTTATGAAAATTTATCCTTTTGCAATGGTATGAGAGTAATCTAACTGAAGCGCGGTCAACTTTAAGACCATACGTCTCAAATGTGCCGCTTCAGATGACCAATTCACCCATAAATCAAGAATAATAGAACACCAGATGATGTCAAGCGTAGTCCTTTCGGTAAAATTGCCCCCCCCCCCCCAAGCCTTATGACATCCATACTCCCCATCCCAACGTACCTGTGAGCACATAAATCCCGGCTCCGATCATGTGGCCGATACCCAGCAACGTGATGTCGGTGGTGGTGAGACATCGTCGCAGCTGTGTCTCTAGGCTTCCGTGTGGGATGTGTTTGAGACGGAATGCTTTTTCTCGGAGTGATGATAACCGCATCTCAGCACATCTGAAGATGAAGCAGGTTGATTGTGGAAGAAGTTCTCGTTGATGCACGATAGAAAAACGAAGAAAGGAACAGAGATGTGAACGGAAATGTACAAAGGGGAAACGCTTCAAGTTTCTTGGCTCATGAAAATCGGTTGGAGTACTCTGAGAAGAATCTTTATTGATCGAGATAATCAGGAATAGAAAAGTCAAGCTCATTTTCCACACATTTCTTCTTTTCATCTGCACGAGGCTGTGAAGAATTACAGTGAATATAAATAGGGCATTCAGAAAGGAGTGAATATGGTTGCATCTGCGGACCACAGGCAAACAGAAGCCATTGTCTCTCGGACCCGGCCGCTCTAACCGGTGACCGTATCCGCGCGCGCGTCGGGACCCAATGCGCGCCACGCCCTGTGCCAGCACCCATTCTGCATGCGAAACTGTCGAGGCAGCCCATGAAGGACGGTGATCGAACGGTACCCGAAGTGAATAGTTGAATGAACTATTAAATTACCTCAAAAGAAAAAAAAACGTGATACCTCTTTGAATTTAGGTTGGACACCACTGTAGGCAGTCTAATAAACTCAGATAGATGCACAATACAAGTGTGATGGGTCCACTTTAGTCTTGGTGGACGTGCCGGTGAACACTGCTCCTACTTTTTAACTTTTTTCATCTAATAAGAGGGCTGACGGTGGTAGTACTTCATTACATCACTTCTTTTACACACCTATACTTTCCTCAATCCTTACAACGGAATGTTTGTCAATTTTCACTCACTCTACGTTTCCTTTTGCTAGTTCTTAACTTGACCACCAATCGAAAAATGACATGAAAGGTTTCACCAAATTCAAGGACTAGTTGCGCAAGCGAGGGCTGTGTTGAGCATCTTTTCTGCAAAGATTTTTGTGATGCTCGTGAAGAACTTACCAAGTCCTATTTGTTGCGAGAGCAGCAACACATTATCCAAGAACTACTGACTTGTCAGCTCTCGGCATGAGCAATTCAAAGTATTTGAATCGCAAAACGCTGCGCACTATGGATCACATGCCATTCCTGGGCTGGCTTCTAGCTTTTGTATGTGGAGTGGGTGCAATCAGAAGGCGCTGTCACATTTGGGTTCCGTTTGGGTCCCACCGCGACCGCAGATACGGTACCCGGTTAGAGCGGCCGGGTCCGAGAGACAATGGCTTCTCAGGCAAACTGCCCATTACAAAACATGCTTGATATTGATTGAAAACGACCACGTCTCAGTCCATGATCCGTCTACCAATATCAACTACCGGTGGAGTGGTTTATATGTGCTATTCGAAAATAGGACTTGAAAGGAAAACCTATTTCTTGAAACATAGTGTAAAAGTGCCGCAGAGTGTTCCCACCAGAGCTGTGCGTTGTTCAAGTAATGAATTAACGCATTAACACGCAACGGTCATTTTTGGCTTGACAACGAATTAACAGATGAACGAAATTCGAATTTTTCCGAGGTACAGCCCTGGTTCTAACTAACCCAGCGATATATCGAGACTCACACAATTAAGTTTATACATCGAATCACTGAGAAGCACATGATTACAAGAAACACAACCCACCATCTCCGAAAGACTACGTGAGTAATAGGGCTAGGACACATGGCCTAGTGTTCACTCTGGATGCATCATTTAAGTTACCCAGGAGTAAATGTGTTGATGCCCGTGCTAAGGATGTGTTAACACGTTTCCCCAGGGTAATCTTAATCATGCATATGGCCCCAAAAGTTGTTACTTACTGAATCCATTTCATTTTGTCCAATTTGATAGCGATGCCCTTGCTGTGCCTTCGCTTCTCTCCTCCCCCTATTTTTCGGATCAAAACCCGAATGGAGTTGAACGAGCGGAGAAGATAACCGTATAACGAGGGTATAAAATGGAAAACGGAAAATTTCGCATGTCCTGGTACCTCTCAAAGAATTCTCAATAGTGTCGATTCAGAAATTTCTATGGAGACTTAATGAAAGCACCACCGCAGCAAGGAATAATCTCGCATGTAACTCAAAAACAAAGGACTTGTTGGTATGATACAGGAAGGCTGCATGCAAATAGCAGGAAAGGACAACTACGTGCCCTCAAATTAAAGCCATGACATGGAACATTTTGAGGAGGCAGATCTTAGAATCATAGACACTTTATTGCAGCTTGTTACCAATGACAAACAAGTTTCCTGTAAGTTATATGCAACAATTTTGCGTATCATTTGCATTTTTCGCAGTTTACACTCGATGTCATTTCCAGCTTGCATGAAGCCCGCATGTAAGTTGCAAAAGACCTTCCGAGCTTGGAATACAAATGTTGACCTAATGAATTATTGAATTCAAGGATTCTCCGATCGTGCATAGAATATCACCGAGGTCCGGTGACGCTAGAACGATAACTACTACCCGTAATTGACCCCACCTCGCTCTTTGAACTGCCATTGATCAGATGGTGTCATAGAGAATGCACCAGTGAGAAGTACGACTCGCCAGTAGGACGGACGCCCGGTTGGAGGAGTAAAGTATCTCTGGCTCCTCTGCATTTAACCGAGAAAATCTTTCGCCTTTTACTAAAGATTTCCGTGCAAAGGTGCATTTTATGAGTAACAAGTAATTTTTGGAATCCCCTCGAAAGAGAGGGGTGCTTGCGGGAAAAAGGAAAGATGGTTCATACAAAGTGATTTGCCCCATGTTAGGTTCTCCTTCTGACAAAAAATGCCTTATTGGAAAAAAAAATACTATAACAGAAATCTACCCTGATACAGTTCTGTCGATATTCGATAACTTCTGAGGTGCAATGGAAAAATCAGGATAAAGTTCTGAGAAATAGAGGGCATCCAGGATTTAAAAAGGGTCCAGGATCCACTAGTCGGTCAAAATTAGCCTGCTGCCATTTTTTGGGCCAAACTGATGTCACTCCATCGTGGTAAAAATCCTAGGAGCAACTCTGCACATATTTTTTCTATTAATCTCGCATACCGCTCTTTCGAGGGGATTCCAAAAATTACTTGACACTCATAAAATGCACCTTTGCACGGAAATCTTTAGTAAAAGGCGAAAGATTTTGTCGGTTAAATGCAAAGGAGCCAGAGATGGCATGGACAACTGCACTGATAGCGGCCAAAACGGCGAGGCGTATGCCTTGCTGGTCTATGTTCCCCGCGTTGCCTCGGCGGAAAGAGTTCGGAGAGATAATTAAGGGAAATTATAGTGATTGCTGCCTGAAGTCGCGCTCGTTACAACGTCCTTAGAGACACTGGAGCGGTAACGAGGAGGTCAAGGTTTTCCAAACCCTAGCTACATAGAGAACTTTTCTTAGGACGAAAATAAGCAAACAGATGAGATTAAAAATAGGAATAGATCAAAGCTCAGAAACGAAAAAAAAGTGACTAGATCGATCGTGACTAAAAAAAGTGACAAAAAAGTGACTAGAGCATTCTATGCCCTTCGTCCTGTGATTTTTTTCTCTCATTCAGTTCTCTGGGTTTAATCACACACGGTTATTCTGTTCCTACAAGCTCAATACTCGTCAGCTATGGATGTTATAGCACGATTAAGTAAACAAAAAAAAATAACCAATTTGCCCCCAGAAAATTCACTGCAAAACGTAGCTCAATTATTAAAGAAAAACATGTTGTTGCTTGACTTTGGCGACTTCACATTCTGGATGAGTTCTAAGAAAGTTTCAAATTTCCAGGTGAATGAGGAGATTCGCCAGGTCCCTGTTTAGGTGAACCCCGTTTTTCTGAGACATTCCTAAAATTTTTTGCAAGAGTTTCAGCGGGCATGATTTGGATGGGAACGTGAACATTGCTTTTTTGGTGCTGAAGATTATCTTGTACGTTAGCCGTTCACATTCGGGGGACAGAGCAAAAATTAACAAACGAGATCGTTCATAAGGTATTGCTCTAGAGTTCCCAGGATTCCTTGAGCAAAACATCCAGGCAAAAATTTGATATTGCATTTATGGCAGCACACGAATGCTGAAACTGGCAGTACTTGTAGTCAGTGGATTTT
This sequence comes from Ancylostoma ceylanicum, assembly GCA_000688135.1. Lineage (NCBI taxonomy): Eukaryota > Metazoa > Nematoda > Chromadorea > Rhabditida > Ancylostomatidae > Ancylostoma > Ancylostoma ceylanicum. The sequence continues at coordinate 713,014 of JARK01001414.1, forward strand.
CCAACTTCCCTTGAAGAGCTGACTACAAGTACTGCCAGTTTCAGCATTCGTGTGCTTATGATTTTTGGAACAGATATGAACAGATATGAATGAAAGATATTATTATATTTCCAGAGACATCCAAAGCGCCTTACTAGTTAGCTCAGACTTGGAACACGGACAAGTTGTCGAGCTGAAAAAGAACGAGACGCTGTTTTCAAGCAAAACCAAGGCAAAAATCGCTTGCATTTGGAAAGTGGGAGAAATACAGAGGGTGTTCCCGTTGTTTTAATCACTGCAATGACAAGCAAATTACAGGGAAGACTTCGTGGTTCTGTTAATGAACAAGGTTAAGGAAGCCTGACCAATGCTACAATGAGAATTCTTTGACAAGAAGTCGAAGCCCTTTCAATCGAGTCTCCTTCTGTTTCTGTGAATCAGGTGAACCATAAAGAGAAAGAGCCAAGGAGGAGGAAACGAATTAGAAGTACTTCCGTTTCCTCTAGAAAATTCATGTCAATGAGTGTGTACTAAAAACTGACCTTTCGCATTCTGTTCAACCTAGTGATTTGAGCTGTTCTCTTCTTAAGAGTTCACAGAAGAGCAAGAATCTGCTAGAAATGCTGATCAAAATACTTTTTATAGCAGGGGAAAACCCCAAACTTGAGCTGAGCTACACATCTTGGAATATGCACTTCAAAAACGGCCATTATTTTTGGGACAACCCAATGTGTAGCTTTAAACCTCAATTGGTATTGTTTTTTTTTGTGAAGTCTGGAGAAAGGTGAAAATTCGCAGATTAGGATCTACAGAGTAGAAATGAGAGCTGTCAGTTACATATATTTAGGTTTCTGCTGACTGACGGCTTGTGGGATTCATGTGATGGCTCCAGAAATTCGTTTGGACAAAATGAGAAAAGGACAGACAGTTGACATATTCTTATCTTTCAGTGCCTGTATTCATGAACGTTCCCGGGAAAGTAGTGCTCTACCCATTCTTATCAAGTGGACGAGTTCTCTGGGTTAAAATGGGTGTGATTTGGTAGAACGACCCGTCTCAATCAGCACCGAAAAAAGTCCAGATAGTGAGATGTAGCATCAGTATTACTTCATGAATACGGGCACAGTAATGTACCAGCTTCCCACCTGCACTTCGAGACGTACTCAGCAAAAATCATCGAGATGGTAATTACCGTCACTCGTGCAGGTGAGAAGCGCACAATAGTCTTCTCAGACTGAAGGCAGGTTTCCATCGAAGAAGAAATTCATAGAGCCGCGTTTATTCACCGAACAATGGCGCCGTCGAGCTCCGCGGCAAGTCAGCAGCCACTTCTACGACTTCCGTCAGCCGTTGTGGCTTGATGTGAAGGAGTCAATGGGCTCTGGGAAAACGCGGAATTCTGACGCCAGCGAAGCGGACTCATCGTTACAACGAAGAAGAAGCAGACAGTACTGTGAGGTGAAAATTTTGTGAGCTGGTTGAGAGAAACAAGAAGAGATGAGCAGAAGCATTCGAAAAGAAAAGCTTGTTAGGTGACAAAGGTTCCTTCGATTGATTGCAAAACAGATATGTAATGTTTCCCAGCCTAGAACAGATGCCTATTTTATGCGACTGCCGCATAAATTGAGCGCAAAGACAATAGAATGGTAATCCTTGTGAAAAACAAGCATTCATAAAAACGCTCCGTGTGTAACCGAACAGAATAACCAATAAACACGACAGCTTTAAGTCAGTATGTCTGAAAAATGAGCAGAAAAAACACCAATTTCAGATAACAATATCAATCCTGCTCAAATATGGGATCGCATGCGTCACTGAGCTTACCCGAGGTAAAAATTTCAACTCCACCAGATTCACCCACCGTCAACAAGAGCGTCAATACGCCGACCCTGGGTAATCTCAAAGATGCATTCTGGCCATGGACAGCAAATGCTCACAAGGAGCATCTCCTTATGCAGTGGCAAAATAAGGACACCTATGAAAGATGGGAGGAGGGAAGTTCGACTAGTAATCGAGCAGTTTCCGGAGGGAATGAAAGGGCAGAGCCTTCAAGTTGAAATAAGGAATTTTCGATGGTATGCTATGCGAAAAGCCTAGAAGATAGGAAATCTCTAGAACACAGCCGGTTTCATTTTAGATTTTGAAATTCTAATTGTTATCCAGAAAATTCCACAAATACTCACTTTTTCTTAAATTTCTACTAGTAACTGAAAAATCTTTACGATATATGATCATGTATTTCTTGTCTTACCAGAGAGGAATTATGGAGAATTTTGCAATCGATCGGTCACACTTTTTCTCAAATTTTAGTTTTAAATAGCTGATCAAGTGTTCATTGGTCTTATTTGGCACTCCAAGTCGTCCTAAGTAACGAGAGGGCCATTTGTGGAGCTACTGTGGTACGTTTAGTTTTCAAGGAAGACAACTTTCGACCAAACTGTAGGGAAATCTCGCAAAGTAAGCGATTTCTCGCGAATTCTCGGGAATTTTCAAGAAGATGCAGCCGGTAGTGCATAGCGAAAGAACTTCCACATTCTTGTTGTCAAGTACTTCAACTTTGAATATGGCTGATGATGACTAATACAGGATTGGAAGGCATGAATATGTTGAGGTAGGAAATAAACCAAACTACACTTTTTCTCTCTGATGAATAGGGAACGTGCATGCTTGTTGAGTATGAGAAAATCTAATCCTCCTTGATTTAATGACATCATGAGCTTGACGTATGGACGTCAACATCAAATGCAGCAAGAACAAATGTGCACTCCAAAATGCAAAAGATCATCTGAGAGAAAAACGAAGAGCGTGTGAAAGAACAACGCCAAAGGGCGATAGCATCCAAAAGTTCAGAAGGTCAATTCAAAGCTCAGTAGAATATTGAGTTCGGGAGTTTCTCAGATCCTGAAAAGCAATGGTAATCGGTACTTAGAATAACAGCATGTATAAGAAAATAGTGGTTGTCATGAGAGTTGCCGGAGATTTGCACCGAAACAGCGGGCATGAATGAAGTTTGCGCGACATTTGTATCAAGTACACATGGCTATAATTTGCATTAAAATCCGCGTTAATCAAATTTTTCTGATATTCCGAAAGCAAGACTGGATGAGATCATTCGAAATGACTCCATCGCCGCACGCATGATTTTTCCATTATTGTCCGAGATTCACTCCGGATATTCTAGTCAAGGTAAGGATAAGCTCAACCTTCCGGGGAACGTTCGTGAATCCCACCACAGAATTCTAAGCGACCTAAAAACAGAAGCTGCCGCTGGCGTTGAAGGCTCGCGCGTCTGACATGCCTTCACAGAACGACGTGCTTCCTGTTGTCATGTTCATGCCTCGCATGCTTGAGTGAGCCCTTAGCCGGCATGTCCGTAATGCTGCCGTCGCTATGACGCAGCTGCCTTCCATTAGAGAAAGTAGCAAGAAAAATGAGAGAAAATGGCCAGCAAAAGAATATCGTTATAGCGAAAATGATGTCAAGGCATTTGAAGGCGCGTAAAAAATGGAAGGTTTAGTATATTCCTCTCCATCTAAATCTGCTTCAGGCTCCGAAAGAATGGAATCGCCCAAGGAGGGTCATTAACACATTCGAGACAATGTGCTCAGTCGGTTGACAGGCATGGTAGCGGCGCGTGGGACCGCGTGCTCAACCGGTTGAGCACCGATGCGTGCTTAAGGGACCGCCCGTGTCTCACGCGGCGCACCATGCCGAGAGTGTAAGGTCGCGAATGTGGTGAACTGAACCCTCGCTAACGTCCTGTTCGACCCATTCAATCGCATACCAACTTAAAATACCTTGGGTCGCACGCGTTATTGAGATTATCCAGGGTAAATGCGTTAGCACCTCCAAATTTACCCATCGTTAATACGAATGGCAACACTTTTAATCCAGGTAATCTCAAATATGCATCCTGGGCACGGAAGCGGCATTGTAAAGATCTCATACCCATGGTTATTCTTACCCATGGGAGCAGCTGAATGCAGACAAGGTCACGTACGAGTTAACATGTTGATGGGTGTCAGGTGAACGGTAAATCTGTGTACGGTAACAGGATTACCGTAGTTGAATTCAATGTTGCTCTCGGGCGCAGGTCCTAGAGTTCTATCTCCCAAAATTATGCATGGTTTATGCAAAAAGGACCCAACATTTCTGTTTGTCGGATTCGTTGAGGATACAGGGATCCGTTATATGACATGTGTGTATGTATTCTACTTATTGTTGTTAGTCCAACGGACGCCTCACCTTATAGTCATGCAAAATCCCGTTCACCATTTTGCTGTGATATTTCAAAAATAGAACCATAAACTGTCGCAAAACATTCTGTGCAACCAAATACATTTTCTCCAGGTTAGGCTCGGCCTAAAACCACATCAGAGAAATTCCTTGAAAACAACCTTTTCCCTCAAAATATCTAGTCACGCAAATATTCTCCCGGATTACACATGCAGGAAACTCGTGGTCGAAGCCCATGCGCATGAGTACTGCAACAAGTCTTCGCCACGTATACGTCACGTAAACCTCGTGCAAACTTTATGCAAAGCGGAGCAAACCTCAAGTAACTCCCATCTCTTGTTTGAACAGGTTAGAAAAAGCGGCAAGAGAATAAGGAGAGTGATGTGCGGACGCGCAGACAAACAGAGTACTAGAACGCAGATGATATGCGCTACGATAAGTCCGTACAGAAGACCTCAGAGTTTTCGGGTCCCGACAAACAAGCAAATAGTGGCAAAAACAGTGCTATAACAGGGAAAAACCCATCAAAATTGAATCCTGGGTAAGGCGAATGTGTAAAAATTAGGAGAACTTGTCTAGCTTCAGCTTAAATTATCACACAATACACTGCTGCCCTTGACAGGTACAAGATAGATGCTTCGTTGTTTCCAAACAAGCAGTATACCCCGAAATCCGGAGGTCATATTCATGGTTGAGATTACTCGGGGCAAACGTATTAAGCAACCTCAAATTTACGTATTGTTAACACGGGCGTCAACGGGTTTACCCTGGGTAATCTCATTGACGCATACAGGCCCAGGAGAAGCAGTGAGAAATGAAGGGAAATGAGTGGGAATTTGTCTAGAATCGTCTAAATTTCCCTGGAACTGACCAGAGATCTGGGCGGAAATTGCCGATAATTTTGAGAACGCACAAACATGTACAAGCCTAACTGAAAATTGAAGGGAGAATCCTAAAATGGGCTATTTACACAAGCCTACTCCGAGATTTACATGGATGTGATAGGTGGAATCGAAGAGAATAATTAGAGGAAATGCCCAAAATCTCCCATCCCTGGAGGTCACGGCCAGGAAGATGACGCTGTCTATTTTTCAACGCGTCAATTAAGAGGTGCCCTAGAAAATTCTCCACGCAATTAGCCCCTGCCTTTCCCCCCGATGTCAGTCATTTCATAAGCGCCCGGATGTCGTCGCAAAAACACGAGGAGACGAATGAATGCGTAGGGGGAAGGGCCGCGCTACAAAAACGGCTCGACTCCACCACCGCAGGCGAATCGATGACACAGAGCCCCTGTCGTTCCACTAAAAATGAGCATTTGTTTGCTCACGCGCGCGGACTGCTAAGAGTTCAGCTGCGGTCCGAGCCGAGTTGTTGTGATTTCTGACTGCGACCCGGAAGACATCTAACATCAGAGATGAGCACTGCTGACAATGAGGTCGGAGATAAGAGAGTTCGAGGTTCTTTTCTCCGTGATATTTTTAGTCAAAAGCGCACATGAAATCGGAATTTTGAATTGAATTTGAAATACGCTTGACATTGTTAGTTTTCTTTTATTAAGTTCCATGTTCTCTCTTCGTAGAACCTGGCCAAATAAAGGTGCCCAGATAACAACCTGTGAGGCATAGCAATTGAATTTAAACAATCAATTTTCTTTCATTACTTTGTCCCTGCTCCTTCCTCTTTTTGTTTTGGCCAGCTCGAATTTTTCTTGTCATTGTTTTGAAGACGGCACACCTATGTGGAGTAATAAATGAATAAATAAATAAATAAATAAATTGAAGCGGTTAAAGAGGTCTAGAATCTGGAAGGGACATAGGAATCCTTCAATAAGAAGGATGGGAAGAAAGCTAAAAGAAAGCCAGTTTCGTAACTTGGGTGATGCAGATAAAATCCAGGAATCCTTAAGTCTAACGTAAGAAATATTTCAAACCACCACTAGCCAAGAGGGAAGAGGGAAAAACGTCACATGGGAACTCAAAGTTCAAGTCCTGCATCGGGATGCTTCATCGAGATTACCCAGGGTAAACATGTTGAATCGTCTGATAACTATTTGTTTGGAGCTAGCACGTTTACCCAGCGTGATCTCAATAATGCATGCTGCCCCAGAGATAACCTAGGGTAATTGTGTTGATGCCTGTGTTTACTAAGGATTAATTTGTATGATGTTGATAGGTTTACCCTGGGTAATCTTCATGATGCATGCAGGTCCAAGTTGCTTTAGTAGTACCATGAGTTAAGGAAATGTCACCTATGTTTCTTTTTTTTTCATTGTGCTACTCCTGGGCTGGGATTCATGAAGCGCTAACCATGCAAACCAAAGATGGCTAGCGTGATTGGTTATCCCATCGACTTTGGAACGTTGAGAGACGCAGGAGACAGAACGGTTCGGTTGGTTTCGCTTGGTTTTGTTTTGATATAATTCTAGCCCTGGTTCAGGAATAAACAGAAAATCATTCCACCACAGTCATGAAAACCTAAAAGACGACAACGTTTCCTAGGTTTTTTGTATCATTTATTGTTTTTTTTCTAAATTCAATAGCAAATCGCCATAGCATCTGAACACATTCATAATCAAACACATTTACAAAAGAAAATGTCAAGATGTCCCACTTATGGAAATGGTGCGGAAGCGGTGGAGAAAGGAGAGGAAGCGTTTTCTGACACATGCCCCGAAGCTGTCAATAACCTATTCTTCTCTGGGAGAAAATGTCAAGGAAGCGCCAGGAAAATAGATGGATAAGACAGAGGAAACCCAAAGAAAATCGGGAAGCATCCGTTCCAACCATAATTACCCCCTACTGGAACTGCAAACTGAGAAGTCAATACTTACTTAGAACCCCTAGAAAAAGTTGTCTGATAGCATCTGAAATTTGCTCCACCCAGACCTTAGTAACAACTTGTTTTTGGTGTTCCTTGCCGACAAGTTGTCGGCCCAAAGCTTGCCAACAACTTGCAAAGCCAAATGTAGACAATTTCACAAGTTGTTAACAAGCTATGGGGCGACAACTTGCTGGCAAGGAAATGCGGAAGCAGGTTGTAAAGAAGCTTTCAGTCGATCAAGTTTTAGATGGCAGTGGACAACTTGTTCTGGGGCTTCTGAGTAGCTGACGACAAGAAATGTCATCTCAAAATGAGGCTAATAACAGCATTGAAGTCCCAAAACAATTTCATTCACCATTTTATTCGAGCCACATGCGATCGCTCAGCTCTCGAGGAGAACCGCGCCTCATACTCTTTCGAGAAAAAATGAACAACGGAGAAAGCTAGGTCATCATCAACGGAAAAGCGGCGCCGTTATCAACAGGTTACCAAGAATTTCGAGTCATCACGGTGCTACGGCACCTCAGATCTGTGCCAAAACCATTCTAGGAATTTAAGGGGTAGGATTGATTGCAAGGGAAAGAATTTCTGGTAAGCAAACTAGAAAGGTCAACAAGCTATTCTTTTCCGACACAGAAAGAAAGAAGATAACTGTTTGCTCAAGAAAATCCTCCTACGCACATTTCCAAACATTGTAAAAGTTGCTCACTTCCTTTGCTTAGAATATTCTTCTACATTTCCAAGTGCTCTCAGATTTATGGTTTGAGCTCGTCAGAAATGTAGAAATTTGATGCCATCAATAGTAACTTTCTAAGACAGCACAAAAATTCTTCTACCTCATTTCTATCCAGTGGCTTTAATTTTCAACGGAGCACAAATCAATCCAGGACGAATGAGACCTTTTTTTGCAGTTGCCCAGCGAGGTCATTAGAAGGAGAAATTCTGGGGCCGCATAAATAATTGAGATTACTCAGGGTAGATATGTCAACATCACACACTCACTCATCGTTAGTTACTCATCGTTAGCAGGAGCGTGAATTCGTCCACCCTGGGTAATCTTAGTGATATGTACATACATCCAGGCCCCTATGATTGCGAGAGAAAAAAATCTGTCACTCTTTTGGGGCATCATCGAGATTACCCAGGGTAAACACGTCAATACCACAAAAATTTCAGCACGAGCGTCAATTCGTCTACACTGGGTAATATGAATTATGCTGGATTATGGTACGAAAATTAAAGCGAGACTGATGAAAGGAAAATGTGTGCTTCATTTTTTTATTTGTTCATTACGTATTATACCTCAAAGGTCCGCAAGCAAGGTTATTTATTTTTATGACAACAATATCCTGCAAAATGGGAAAAATATAATTAAAACTCACTAGTGAGTGTAGGAAAGATCATATTCCACGGTTCAGATGCCGTATAAGGGTTTGGTACAAAAGTCTGGAAAACTTAGGTCGACCGTTCGAAATTTTGAGGTTCCTTACTTTTTACACAGCATGGAAGTGTCACTACAGCGTCAGGGCACCTTGGAGACAGATCCATGGATTCACATTTATGGTGTTGGATTGATCAAAAGATAAATGAATGTGCGCTGAACACTGGACTGACTCAAGCAGATAGCAATGGTTATAAATGAAGAATTTCGCAACCGAGGGTAAACCCCGGCTGCGGCTCGCAATTTTTTACCCTTAGAGATCCATTAAGTCCATCTGAATGGGCTGCTCAAGGAAAAATCCACTACTCATCATGTGTACTCTTGAGAAAAACTCCAAGAATAGCTAATACCAAAGATCCACATCAATACCATTGCGAAACCCGCGAAAATCTCAAAATAATACTCATGCACTATAGGAACAACACCTGCAATAAGGTCAAAGTGACCACGACGCCCCGGTGACGTCGGCCGATGTGAAGAGGCTTTCGTGGCTGGTGGGAGGAGGGACAGAGGCGGTGAAAGTGGATCGATTGCGCCGCCTCCTACACTACTATATGTATATCCAAACCTGACAATTATCTGAGTCAACAACGGTTACGAAGCGCCGAGCGAGAGTTTGGTGAGAGCGGACGAGTTGTCAGAGAATTTTCGACGAGTCGAAGCCAACGGGTAAGTTTCTGGAGTACGTTTTTGGGTCTGGGATGTTCCAGGCGCTGTTTGATCCAACAGAGTGAAAACAACAAAATTTTCAGGGACTGTTGAGTGATCACTGATATCCCATTTTGAATAAACACGGGACTAAACCTGAACCGCGGCAAAACAGGACTAATCGGCCGGGAATTGCGCGCATATGCGTCCAACGCGACCACTAATTGTCTTCATGGAGCGCGCTTATGAGGATTTCAATGAAACTGCCGAAGAGATGATATTCTAGCAAAATAAACAGCCCCTCCCAACACTGCAAGCAAGAAGTCAATTGGAAACAAGCCCATGTAAACAAAGTGGAAGAGTCCTTGGCCCATTTACCGAGGTGTGAAGGATATAGCATCTACAGGACATGGAAAAAAAAGTTCGAAAGGCCTCCGCTCCCACAAAAATGGTGCCGGTTGGGGAAACTTCCAAGTTTTCGTAATGTAGAGTTACATCTCCTTGGTCTCTGATTCAAAAGCATTCTCAAGAGGAGTGTCCTCATACTTGGTATGGGGGCCCCTTACCCCGGCCTTGTGCCCCGCTCGATCCCTGATGCTCAATAAGGGGAAGAGCCTTGAGCTAAAGCGCTTGTAGTTCTGTCTGAGCGTAGGATAATCACTCCTGCTTTCGATAATAAACCACTGAATCGCTTTTCTCGTGTACTCTTAGTCCAGGGTCTAAAAACCTTGCTCGTGGTTTTCCGGCAGTCCACCCTGCGGACATTTCGAAAGGGTTCTGATCAACAAGTCTTCTCGCGCCCCTACAAGGAGGAAATATGACGTGATAAGTGTGCCTAGCGGGGAACCTGGTCCCAAACGTTTCCAGCGAGGATCATTCCGGATTTACATCCAGAAACGTGCCGTTCTGCGTATGAGGATTCTGAGAGGACTCATCAACGTCAAATGGGACAATCCCCATCGAGGAAAAAGAGGGGATGAGATGAAAAACGAGCGCTCCGACTGATGACGGCATGATGAGGGAGCTGATCGTGAGCAAATGACCTGTGTGCTCATTTGTCACACGTATTCGTTCCTGGTGCCACCTATGGATGTGCCGCTACGGACCTGCTATGGACAAGAGGAGGCTGGATTGTGTAGACCAGTTATGCAATATTGCAGGCAGGCCACGCCCCTCCTATGAGAAAATACATTTACATACATCGTTTACCTGTTAAAAAAAGGAAAAATTAACCATCCCCAAGTTAGTACTCGTAACGAGACAGAATGTGGAATGATTTGTTGTGTTTGTCCTGCTCCTCCCTGGATTACCAAACTCGAATCAAGGGCAAATTAGAATGCATGCCCAGCTGCGGCATATGCCCTAGGGCTCTACAGCGCATTCAATTGCTCCCGTCCGCCTAACCGCATCGAGAGTGAATGATTGAAATGCTATCCGTCGAAAGAGCAACACGAACGCATAACACATATTGAAGTGATGAAAATGCTTGATAGAGGGAGGAAATAGAAAAAAAGAAGAGTTTTTTCCATGGATTTCCCCAGCACTTACAGTACTGCTCAAAAAACTTGCAGCTTTTGGGTTTTCTTCCATAACTTTTCCCATGGTGGAGTATGGGAGTACTCAAATTTTTATGGGAGTTACAGATGCTCATATGGACAAGAAGCTAGTAAAACCACTCATTTCACCCTCTACTTTTGTCAAGAAAAAAGTTCTTATTCCCAGAGCTCAAAACGTATGATTTGGAAGTATCTATAATGTCTCGCAGGATAAAGCCTTTCGATAGAATCTCAACCCAAACCGTATTTATTGAGCAGACTGGACTTTTCAATCAGGGCAAAATTACAGCTCACTCATAAATCACTTTTTATGCAACCTACTATGATTGCAAAGCAAAGTCGCTGATGATAAGGTCAAAAGGAGCAATCTGATAAACTTCAGCGAAAGCCGAACAGTTCAGTTTTCAGTTGGTCCCGAAGTCTCATAAGCACATAATGTTACAGTTTCTCTTTCAAACAATCATAAAATTATTGTTCATGAATGGAACCTGTCCTGCCGATATTTATAGTTGGAAAATATTAGAACAATTCATCACATTCTATTTGCGAAGCGTTCCAATTCAAGACTAAGAAATTCTCGATCGAAAAATAAATGTTGGTGCAAGACTATGTGACAAACCTAATACGTCCGCTATCTATTGTTATCTATTCTTCCCTCCCTAGCAACCCGCGACAGGAGTAAAAGTTAACCTGAACGACAAATCCTCCCCTACTCAACCTTCGGACTTGGGCTGACAGATTCATAGACACTGGGAAATGCTCGAAAGGTTCAAAACACGGTGAAAAAGGTATAGAGTAAACAAGGCTATCCAACAGAGAATATCCCATTGAGCGACCATGTCATCCTGCCCCACTACACGCCATGCACCACATAGTAAACATCGTTAAAGCCTCTGCCTATGAGTTTGAATAGGGAGGTTTTCCACCATCCATCGTATTCTTCAATTCTTCAGTCCTTGCGCCAGAAGAACACCCTTTCCGCTATAAAATAAGCTAAGTGCCAAAAATACATAGATTGTTTTGTCGCCGGAGTTTCCTTTGACCTGATTAGGGAAAACTTAGATTTCCAGTTTGAAGAATGGTGAGAATATCTTGCTGAGTGAGTAAAGCTTTTGACTTGACTGTGCATATACCCTTAAAAGGATAAAGCGAAATACGAGGCGAAAGAAAAAAAGAATCATTAAGACTATAGGAGGTTATTCGAGAACGTACGTAATAGAAAATTTCAAAAAAAAAAACCTTATCTAATCGTACTGGAGTCCAAAGTTTTATTTGATCAGTACACCTTTCATAGGTCACCGAGAGCACCATACAATCTCGTGCTCCCGCTTAAACGTGACGCGTGAGTGCTATGGTCCTTTTATCAGGCCCATTTTAGTCACATGTTCGAAACGCATACATGAATAGCCAGTGGGAATCAAAACTAAATATATAATTAAATTATGAAATTGGGCAGGTATAGCGCAGTGGCTCACGTTGCCCCTTCCACAGTCCTCACGAGAATGAGCGGCTAAATTTTTTAAAAATACCTGCAATTAGTTCGTTGGTTGAGAATTTTTGTATCAGTTCACTTCAAATTCTTCGGGTTTATTATCGTCTTCATGTCTAAAAAATATTTTAATGACTTCATCCTTGAAATTCCAACCGTTCCAGTCCTCAGTGGCGTAGCAGCTTGTTCTTCTTCCCCTTCCACGCCGCCTGGTTGGACTTTCCAATAGTTGAAATCCACTCAAACACGATTGTATGTCAGAATGGCTAACTGAGATTCCGAGCCGACTTTACCCATCCTGGAACAATTACTGGTGAACTTCTTTTCCTGAACGATTGGAACTAAACCTGAATAAGCGATTCATGAGAAAATAATGATGTTTAAGGTGTCAAGTACTTTCAAATTTTGTTTTTGGGAGAAATTTACAAGTTACGTAGCACCGATGAAAAGCATGGAATTTCTTTTTCCGTGTTTTTTATTTTTGCGTAAGAGAAGGTAAACTGCAACGAAGTATCAGATAATGGGTAACTGAACCGAAACTGTGAGCGCTGGTTGTTCCATCGATTGTCCTGTTCTTCATACCTGGAATTCGAAGACATGCTTGTGACCGCTTCATGGAACAGACTTGGCACCATAAGAGCACCATATACTCCAGTGGGTAAAGCTTACCTTGACGGTGAAAAGTTCACAAATCGCAGTGTAGGTTACGTTCGGGTGGTCCGATACTCCAATTCACTTATTTTTTGTACACTATGTATTTATGTATTTGGGTGCTTGACCTTTAAAACAGCAGCCTCGAAAATGCAGAGCAATTCTGGGTTACTTCCCAAATTTTCTAGGCAGCCTTGCTAATGGCTGAATGGCTCCCAAGGACTCACCACCACTATCAAGGCTCCGCTCACACTACAACTTTTCCTCAGCTGACCGATCGGCAAACATTAGGATCGGAGCAATCAGAATTCCGTTTGAGCCACTTCTTGTCGTTTTTCGTCCTCATCCTGGAGCGAAATTCCCAATTTACCAGAAGGGTGAAGAAAAACTTTGGCCATCCGTGAAGCATGTTTTAAGTGTATGTTTTTAGGGAAGGAGGTTCAAGGGAAAATTTGCTCCATGAAATTACTTCCAAAAATGTCTCAGCGTCGTCGCAACCTTGTCTGTTCGTCAACGTTTCAGTGCAGCTAAACTCGGCTGTTCTGCTATTTCCTCCCTCCTGCAGTCATGGCAATAATCAGCTTGAGCTATTCCCATGAGCTCTTTTTGCCCAGGCAGGGTTGAAATGATGGAATTTGGAGTTCACATGGAATTTTCGCTCTTCTATGGAAGCGTATCGATCGCGCAACAAACGCAATCTATGCGCTTGCCGCAGAGTCGGCCCAACGCCAGCCAGACCTCTCGCACCCCGACCCGCCGTTAACTAGACGGCGCAGCGAAAATACAGCAGCGAGATATACGACTCACCACCCGGGCACGGGCACCCATCGATAGGACGTGTTATCTCTGGCTCCTTTGCATTTAACCGAGAAAATCTTTCGCCTTTTACTAAAGATTTCCGTGCAAAGGTGCATTTTATGAGTATCAAATAATTTTTGGAATCCCCTCGAAAGAGCGGGATGCGAGATCGTTGGAGAAAATAAGTGTAAAGTTCCTCCTAGGCGGCTGTTTTTTTTATCGCTTTATAAATTTACTCTGACAGGAAGAAGGTGGCAACAGTGTAATTTTGAACGATTAGGAAATCCTCGATGTCCTGGATGCCCTCTAATTCTTCGAAAAATATTCTGATTTTTCTCACTGAATCTCAGAATTTATTAAATATGCAAAGAACTTGATATGTTGATTTTTTAACCGTAGTAATGCATTTTTACAAGGCTCTTTTTGCCACAATAATTGAGGAGAATCTCAACTGCGGGAAATCCAAGTTGTTAAAGACCTAAATGATTTTAAAAAAGAGGAGGAGCAGACCTTCGCGTCGTACGGTGCTGTACCCAAGACTGAGCAGAAATCGTGGGAGTTCCTTCGGTGCTCATCAGTAGAAAGAGTAAGTCCTAACCTCACGCAAAAAAAAAACCTGACAAACTCACCTATCGTAGAAGTCTTAGCTCTCCCGCACCGTAAGAGAATATCAGAATAAAAGGTAATCAACGAACCAAACTTGGGTAATTAAACCTACAATTCTCAACTGTAATTCCTGTGACATCGATGCGGTGAGCGTTTCGTCTAGCAACTAGCTTCGTGATTGAAAAAAAAACCAGGCTTAGGATTCCGTTTGTATGGTTCTAGAGAGATTTAACCGGATAGCTTGTCTCATTGAGTCACCCATTTCAGGCTCTGAATACGGCGATTCGCCGAAACTTAATCCAAAATAAATCAACAGCATCAGATTGGATGTACAATTCCATGGACCGCACTGTTTTGAAAAAATACTGCCATAGAAATTCACTACATACGCTTCTGGAAGTATTCGATGACATTTTGAGTATTGAAAAAATCAGGATAGATTCCCGATAAAGAGAAGTTGGTACACTTGTAATATTTTAGGTTTGAGTATATGGAAAACTGGAAGAAAACCTGCAACATCTGTCTGAACACCCTAGTTGGAGGATTTTTGGAGGAATGTAAGATGTGTATGTGCGAATTGGAAAACGGTGGAAAATGTATCTTGAATAATTAAATATTACTTCTGGAGTGCGGCAATACATATTTTATGCAGCAATTTTTCCGTAAGAACCGAAAAAAATTACTGAGAGCCCTATAACTATGCAGAACTGGACTTGCCTCATCCGTTTCTCCCATGGATCCGATGCGATAAACGTGTTTAAAAAAAATTAGCTGGAACTCTCGTCCTTTTTTGAGCCGAAAATTTGGAATGAATTGTCCATTTTTATGCACTTTCACGCACTCTGGTATATACCAGTTTTTTTTTAACTCAGCACTGAATGCAGTTTTTTTTTTTCCTATAACTCGTGTAGTCCACGAATCTATGCGATAACTGTGCTCTCTAGATTTTCCTCAGAATTAGCACCCCGCTCTTTCGAGGGGATTCCAAAAATTACTTGATACTCATAAAATGCACCTTTGCACGGAAATCTTTAGTAAAAGGCGAAAGATTTTCTCGGTTAAATGCAAAGGAGCCAGAGATACCGTGGACACCTGTCCAGGTGACCGCCCCAGTCGCGAGTCGTAGGCCGCGCGGGTCTACCTAATGGATGAGTTTGGCTGAGTAGTGTGTGGGCGATATTTACGCAACAAACAAGTGAATTACTGCATTTGTAGAATCCGCCATTAAATCAACACTCGCATGGAATACGATGCGAGAGGCTCTACCAGGCAAAGGTAAGAGGTATCCTCTCTTGCAAGGCCAAATTTTGGAAACGGCCTTCTGGTGAGGATTTCAGAATTCACGCTTATAGTTATGCGTTCTTGTGATAATTTGAACACCAGCCCTGGGATCACTTCGGGCAGGCTCTCGTAGTCCACAAAAAACCTAGTTGTTAGCATTTGTGCCAAACGAACTAACAGATAATGTGTTGATTCATTGCGTAGTCACACATCAACTATAATTGCACGGCAAAAACATGGCAGGCAAGAGATAAAAAAAAATAAACCTGCAAGAAGTACGACTCGTCACCTGGGCGCTAACCTGAGCAGGTGGTCACGGTATCTCTGGCTCCTTTGCATTTAACCGAGAAAATCTTTCGCCTTTTACTAAAGATTTCCGTGCAAAGGTGCATTTTATGAGTATCATCAAAATTTTGGAATCCCCTCGAAAGAGCGGGATTCAGAAATGAGCATAGCTATAATAAATTAGTAGCTGCAGATGTGATGGGTTGACTGCACACAGATTTACGCCGGAAGATATTATCGAATTCCACTCATAAAGTGTAGATTTTATTGCAGCTGCTCCGCTTCATGTAAGATGGTTTTAATTCTTTTGTTTCGATTCTCCCTTTTTTTAATTTTGGAATAATTCATTGAATCTTTCGAAAGAGGGGGATGCGAACAAGGGCGGGAAGTACACATGATTATTTCTTCATCGATAAATTTTCAAGCACAAATGTACACTATATTCATGCTGAATGGGTTAGCAAACTATTTAAATTCCCAATCTAGCTAAGCCGCGAAAATATGCTTAGAATGTCGACATTCCAGAATTATCCGCATCATGCAGGATGGAAAAAATGATCAAATCATTTCCTCTTCAGACCAAATTCAAGTGCAAATGAGCTTGCGTCACTTCATGAGGCAAGCATCGTGCAGAAGCAGCCAACCCTAAATTGGAAAATTCAAGATGGAATAGCCATTCTAATCTGAAAGAAACGCGTGCAATTAAGAAAGAAGGGACCAATAGCGCCTCATTTATTTCATGTAAGACTTTGCTGACGATGAGAAGGGTGAATGAGGCGAAGAAAATCAGTTCAGGCGTTTTCTTCGGTTCCACACGTCACGGACACGACGGAAAATTCCCCACTTGAGTGATGGAATTTTTTTTTGAAAGGTTGCAAACCATAGTGACGAAAACCAGAACACGACCACGTTGGTCATGGAAATTGTCATTGCAAGTAGTACACTACTATGAAGCACATAGCAGCAGTATGAGTGGTACAAATGCCTAGTGTAGCTAGCGCACTCCTGATTCAAATGTAAGCTCAAATTCGTTCTTTCTTTATGTTTCTGCCGGAGCTTACTCATTTAGAGTAGCAGGATAGCAACGACCCTTCTTGGGAACGCAGCGAGACTAGACAATGAAACCACAGTTAATGTCACGTCCGCTATTCTACAGTAGCATGGATGCTGCTCAGGTCATTAGATTAGTAACAGTGTATGCTGCAATAAAAAATCTATCAATATCAGATCCCTCGCCTGGAGTCCTTTTTATATGATATAAATAGACCGGATGTGGATCAACTTATTAGGAAACGTTCTAATACAATTTGAGGAAATTTTCCAACGCAGCTCTTAGCCTCGTCTGAGAATGCCAGCAGCTCAGTTACGCTTCCATTCTGCCTCCATATTATATAAAACGTCTGCACACAAACCGCTTCCACAAATACTGACCAGGTTCTCACAACTTACTCAGAAGTGGTGGGTCTTTATAATTTTTGTCGCCGCCAACAGTCGACCATGGTCAAGACATTCATGACCTTACTATTTAGACATGCACTACCAAGTCGTCTACACGCGCTCGCTTCGCAGTTTTTCCACGCTGACCCACTCGTGTCAACCTGTTGAACACATTTTCGCGAATGTGTTGAACACAGGAAGATGACGCTATGGGCCTGGCAACAACAGCTTCTTACTTTTCTCACTAATCAATAGAAGTTTTTGTGGTAACAAAGTTATATAAACAATTCATTTAAAATCAACAATAACAACAACATTACGCCGTCTCTGAAGGCATGCTGCGGATGATATCTGAGTCTCCGGCGTCGGTAACGGAGAGGGTGCAGACGTGGTACAGTTTACCGCAAGCAGTTCCCAGCTCGATGTTGTTTCCATTGTAGTGGTGGACACCGGTCTTGGCCAACATGGCGTAGTACTCGATCTCAGACTTTCTAAAAGAACCAAGGCTAAGAGAAAGTACTCGAATAGCAGTAAGAAAAACTTTATAAGAGTAAGTACTCTAGTAGTAATGAGTGTAACTGAGTAAAAGTACACAAAAAAGACATGAAAAAAACTCCAATTAAAAAAACTGGAAAACTAGCCTGAGGGGAGGGGTGTTGTTGGCGATGATGACCAACTTGGCCTTTCCGTTACGGAGAGCCTTCAACGTCTGCTTGTAACCCAAGACGTACTTTCCTGTCTTCATAACCATAGATAACCGAGTGTTGATGTTCTCGGCATTTTTCTTGACCTAGAACAAAAGCTTCGAAGAATTATGAGGACAACCCCAAAAGCACGTATCTTCACATGGCACAATGCTCCTGAACACACGATTGTATCAGAGCGGTTTTATCAACAAAAAAATTCAAGGACTACTACAGCTTCTAAAGAAGTTAGCCACATCGTAAGTTAGCCATATCGCAACTTAGCCACACCGCTTCTTGTCACATTCCACTTTCCTGATATATACTCACCCAAATATCATGATGGTTAAGTTCGCTCACTCTGGTCACACAAGAATTGAACAAGCAACTATAAGTGCTTAACCCAGAGACGAAATAAACATGTTGCCCCTTAGACGGTCAAGAATTTCTGGGCCACGCAAAGAACTACGAATTGTAGGTGAGAAACATGACCACATCCCCACTAAGCATGATTCCCGTTTTCCTTTTGATCCCATGCACCACTTCGAATGAAAATTTTGGCGTGATCTTTACAAGGCTTTAGAATGAACAAATAAAACGCCTAGAACATGCAACTAATCCTATAGGGAACCAAATAGATGGATGCAGCAAACAAGTCGTTTCAAATTGTTTTCGAAGGCTCTGATAAAACCATATGTTATAGCAAACGGAACACCAGAGAATCACATACCGGATAAATATCCGGATGCACTCTGTCCACAATG
The DNA here is from genome assembly GCA_000688135.1 of Ancylostoma ceylanicum. Lineage (NCBI taxonomy): Eukaryota > Metazoa > Nematoda > Chromadorea > Rhabditida > Ancylostomatidae > Ancylostoma > Ancylostoma ceylanicum. The sequence goes on from JARK01001414.1 coordinate 731,688, forward strand.
GAAAGTTACATCCTTCTCAGTAAGATAATTCAGACTCCGGTATCCGTAAAAAGGACCTTCTCAGTCCGAATTACAAACTCCAGAGTAACTTTCACGCACCTGAGGCTTCTTAGCAGCGGGAGCCATCGCAACAATTGGTGTACCTGCAAGAAAATCTTGATATAGCATTACTATCAAGTAAACGAGAAACGAGAAACGACACAAGAAGAAATGCATTCGCGAGGAAAACAGCCGCGCAAGAGGAACTGGAAGAAACCGTTAGGGTTCTAGACTGAGTTTTCAAGCGCTCCTCCGTAAGGGAAGAATTTGTGAAGCTTGAATGATATCCGAGGAGATGACACGCACACCCACGTAACTAAAAACTAGGGAAAAAGAGACCCTTACCGCCCCAAACCACTCTCTCCGAACATTCAATGAACGTTTTCAACATTTGTGAACCCAAAGAAACAATCAACAGCAGCATCAGAGAGGTTAGAAACGCAAAAAGTACAAGAGAAAATAGAAATGCCCCTAAATTTTTGGGATTTCTGGGAATTCAAGGTTACGAGGATCCTGAGATTACGGTATTGTTCTTCTCGGGAAACACAACGAGAGAGATAACTCGTCCGCGACCGCCGCCAGCGTTCGTCGCTCGAGTGACGTCGTCAAGCGGATGCTTTTCAAACTGTGAAACATGCAGGGGATGCTGTGTGGCCAATAATTATGGTAAGAGAAACAGCCACTCATTCAATCACGCATTTCACCTTCGTTTGAAACAGATATGGGATCTTTGTTCGTTGATAAACAGTAAACAAAAACAAACATTAAATTCTATAGTAAAATAACACCCATCTTCTGGTGAATCGGCGCTGAGATGTTCGATAATCTCCTTTACGGTGACAGGCCAGCGATCGTCATACTCACTCCTAGCTGAATGAAATTCTTTTCAGCAATTGGGGGAGAAATCAAAGGATTTGCACCTCTCTCAGGTTTTGATAGGAAAGAGCAGCAGTCTTGGAAACCGAGCAAACTGAACGATCCATTTGGTAGAAGTTTGGGGTTTGAGGGTTAACTGTCAACGTCATCGAAGTTTTCATGCATTTTTAGATTTTTTCGTAGACTGTATCGGACCTTCCACCTCCAACTCCATAAATATTTGTTCCTAACTCCTCATCCCTTCGAATCGCTGTGTAAACCGATGTCTTAAACACTCAGCCACTCGAAAGTGCACTCTGCCTAAGCACCATTATTTTGAAAACATTATAGATGTTAGTTTTGCTATGGCAATGAGCAAGAACCTTCTGAAACTTTGCAAAAATTGAAAATTTATTTATTTATTTAATATACACTCGAAGGTGTGCGCATAAGTCTAAAAAAACGAGTAAAAAAAAACAAAAAAAAAAACAGCAGCCTTAACAGTGTTAGAAATTCGCACAGGTGAGACATGCATTGTCTGACAAAGTCAACGCAGAAAAAGAACGTTTAAGCATCAGGTTTTGACTTTCCCGCAGTGCTTGTTGAGTACCCCGTTTATGGAAGGATCAGCGAACCCGGTGCCAAAGGTTAGCTGACAGCACCCCTTTCCGAAAACTTGAATTAAGCACTTTCGAGGAAGAAGTCAAAAACAACCTGCTATGTATAAACATGAAGTTGAGAAAACTGCCTTCCAAGAAAATATCAATGTCAGACAAGCAAGTTTGAAAGAAACATGATAAGTAATCATGGATAAAAGTGTTCAGACGTCACTGTTATAACTATCAACGCTATTTCACTGAACGAAATATGAGAAAGGAACGCGGCTATCCCTGAAGATGAAGCAAAGAATTGAGCTCGATTTTCCTTAATCCACTACGAAATGCCGTGCTAGTCCTCGATAGAAGTAGTTCATCTGGAAGCTTCTCCAGCCATCTCGCAGTCCTGACAAAAAATGAATTTGAAGTACAAGAAAAGTATTTACGACTAACTCTCATGTGCTGGAAAGCATAGATACCTAGTCTACCGTTTGTTGGTCTGAACGTCCAGTATTTACTAGGTTTAAGTCGTAATTCCAGTCTCATTACTCGAAAAGCAAAGTTTAGGTCATTCATTATTCTTCTAGATCTCAAACTTCGTAATTTCAGAATTTTAAGTCGGTCATCATAGGATGGCATGCATTGTGGATAGTTAGGGTTTGGAAAAGCTTTATAGAAAAGAATGCGGGTGAATGTTTGTTGTACTTTCTCTATTTTTACTATATGCTTTTTGAGACAGGGGTTCCAAAGTTGAGAACAGTATTCTAGCTTTGGCAGTACATACGATTTGAAGAGTCGCACAAAAATTGTCGGGTCTTTGGAATGGACATTTCGAAATAGAAAGAATAATGTCTTGAAAGCTCCCTTCACGATGTTGTCAATGTGATCGGAAAATTTGAGTTCCTGGTCAATCAAGATTCCAAGATCTCCTACAACTTTTTTGCAAGTTAACAACATACCACTGACTGCATACTCTCTCATAGGAATTTTTCCCATATGTAGAATCGTACTTTTCTGTAAGTTTAGAGGCAAATCATTATCGTGGGACCACTTGATCATAGCTTCTATGGACCTGGACAAGTAGGAGTGAACCTCAGAGGCATTATTTTCATTGTACGACGCATAGATTTTTATATCGTCAGCGAACATTCTAACAGAAATCGAGGCGAATGTTTTCAGTGCAGATGGTAAATCGTACGTATAGACAAGAAAAAGCAAGGGCGATAGAACACCACCTTGTGGTACTCCGCTAGGGCAAGGATAATGATTTGAGAAAGCATTTCCCACTTTTACTGTTGAAAATCTTCCAAGTAAATAAGATTCAATGATAGAATAGTGCGAATAGATAGAATGATAGAATAGTGCGAACATATGGATAGGTATGGGTTTGAGGAAGAAACAGCAGCCAAAAATAAGTTGAAGCCTGCATGTTGTTGCCATAATTATGGGAAACCCTTTACATTATTGCACAAAAAAGATCTATTTGCTATGGCTGAGCTTGGCCATTGAAAGGAAGAGCGACAAGCTGGGATTCCACTACTTCTTTCACCACTGCTGAGAGCTGGAAACATTGAAACTAGCGGATGAATAATCGTCTATCAGAGGAATAAGCGAAGTTGGCTAGAATCTTAGGAATCTCTTCTTGGCGCGGTTGAACACATTCAAAAGTGGCCATTTTGTTTTTGCTTTCGTCGATAGGACGGCCTTTGAGCTGTCGGCGGAGCAGCTCTAAACACAAAGAGCTTCATCTTTCCATGGCACCTGCACTCAGGATTTGATCCTAGTTCGCCCTTTTTCAAGATTCCAGCTTCTTTGTTTATGAAAGCAAACGCATAAACGCATGCAAGATATTGTAGTTCAATCGCAAGTAGGCTTGAAAGGGAGTAGCGTGGGTTCTGATCTGCACGTGCAGAGGTTTTGCGAGGTGAAGTAAACTGATTTTGAAGTGCAGAAATGGTCCTGGAATTGAGAGGCTTGAAAAATTTGCGACTCAGATCTGAGGACTTGGAATTGTACCTATGAGTTGTCCCGTATCAGGTGGTGAAGCATTCTGGTTTTGTTGAAATTACGCAGTTTCCGGAACAGAGGAATTGATCCGTATAAACGAATTTTGATCTTATAATAAGCCCCCCCCCCATATATATGGATTTCATGTCAAGATCCTTATGGCGTATGGCGATGTGTGTCGCGGCGTATGGCGATGTGTATCGCAGCGCACCTTTTAAGTTGTAGTATCAGGTCACTCTAGATGCCCATACAGTTTAAGGCGCAAAGGACTGTGGCAACTGTCGACCTCCTATGGCTAATGCGGCCGCCCATTCAAAACACTTATTCTTCTGTGGCGTTACTAGCAGACCTATCTATTTGATTCCTACTCTGTTAGAGCCCTTTTCTTCTCATTGTGACTTGTTCATGGAAAAGAAAATTGCTCCCTCACTCTCCTTACTCCTTGCTACCTTTCTTCTTCGTTCTGGGAAATTTTGCGCTTCGTCTTTTGCCTGAACTTGCAGATAATATCTAATAGAAATGGAAATTCTTTTGAAGTTTCTCATAGCGCACTTGATTTAGTCATACTTTAGGAGAGTTTCCCATAGCATTGATCCAGAATCAAGTCCAATGTAAACATGTTGCACATAGTAGCGGCGCTGACATGAATGCTCTTACACATGCGTGTCAGATAATGGGTGGATCCTTCCCATTCCTGATCTGGCCCTTGGATTCGTTATTTCTGTTAGAGCCTTTCTAGTATATAGATTTATTATACTAAAGAATACAGGACATGAAAAAAAGGGGGACGGTGTATGGATGTAACCCGGAGGCAGCCGGCTGGCGCGGCTGCCGCTCCGCGGACTGGCTATGCATCTTGCCTCTTCGCTTGCATCGCCTCTTCGCTTGCGTGGATGCCGGGCTCCTCCCGACATCTCCATCTCCGTTTCCTCGAGAAGCTCGTCCTCGAGCTTAAGCATGGCGTGGTATTGCTTCGGTTGACATGGCGTTGCTGAAACTCCGTCGAGGTGAGCGTTGCCGACGAGGGTCAGGATTCGGTGGACTGGGGAAACAGTCACGACCTCACCTTAGCCGGGTAGATACAGAAGCTCGTCCTCAAGCTTGAAATGACGAAGAGGGATTTTTTGTACATGGATAGAGAAGGGAGGAGCAATTGAAGTATGAACTGATCGTTGTTCACGAAGATGGTCGGAAATGCTTGGGAGAATATGTTGGCTCGAATGAAGCAGTGTTGAAAAAGCTGATAGTGGGGATGACATACAACGAGGCTACATGCAGTGATCGCATGCTTGTTTGAAAAAATTGCGAGGTAGTGTTTGAAGAAGGGGAAAAGAGGTACAGCGATTGTAGCGAGATAAATCAGTTAACATTGGATCCTAGTAGGTAAAAACTCATGTACTTCCAGAGCAAATATCCTACATACGAAGAATTATCGTGACATGGTAAATGTGGCTTTTGAATGAACAGACACTGAAAAACATTTCTTTAAAAACATTTTCTTGCATTTCTTACTTTTAAGAAATGCTCTTATTTTAGGCAAATCAGCGCGATCTACGCACTGAAGTGGTGGTACTGATGGGACTGCTCCAGACCGCAGAAAACAGGTTAAGTGAGGCCAACGAAGAGCTAGGATCCCTGGAACTGGAAGTAAGACAGCACGTTTGTGAAGCGATCGAGGAGAGGGAGCGGGCCGCCCGTCTCCTCGCAGAAATGGAGAGGAAGGAGAGAGAGAGGCCAGGGAGCATGTTCAAATAGAAAGAACTTTAAATGTGGGCCTGTCAACGATGAGTTATTCTCAAGTATTTTTGTGGAGCTACTCCGAAAAAATATTTTCAGGAGCTCATGTTCTTCAAAAGCGATTTGGACGCGCTGCGGCGCATTCTACCGGTCGCAGCAGGCCATATCTGCACGATAAAACTAGCTGAGAGACAGGTACTTGAGGAAGAAATGATAATAGCCTACCTCATGCGAAATGAGGTTGAAGCGACTTTCATAGAGGTTTTCGAAAACTGGGAGGTTCGCGTCTCAGTGATGTGGAGGGCACGCATAAACTGAGGAAAGGTTGGTTTTTTTATAATACTGTTTTATGAGATATTAATATATATTATTCATTTGATCTTTTTTTCATAACTTTTTTTTTCAGCGTCGCTACGCAAATCGGACCACTCCCTATACCGTGCGTAGGAGGAAGTCGATGTACACTGCTGGAAGGGGGATCGGTTCCTCCTCTGTTTGAACTTCGGTCGCCCCTCCATCACGAACTATGGAGTACGGAGGGCGTTGCTGTCCGATTGGGAAAATAAGCTAACTCGTGGCACGATGTAGAATGTCACTCTCGCCGGATTTGCAGACAAAGGCCACTTAAGAAGAAGATTTACCAATCTTGGGTGAACTGCCCCCATGAAACAGGAGGAAAACCACTCCTATGTGCCAACGTGCCGGCCAAAGCGCAACCACTTTTGAAGATTGTTCACTGTACATATCTAATACTTCTATATTGGCCAGACAATAGCCATCATGCCTGACCTATGAGATAAGTTTATGGGCTGCTCCCAGTTGTTGTACATAACCACGCCCATTAATGTGCTCATATTCTACCACTGCACCACTGAGAGCAGGTCGAGCGAATAAACAATGCGACTAAATTATGTCTAAAGTACAAAAAAAAGAAGCCAACATCCTCCCACCTACAAAGTCACCACAATCGAGTTAGATAAATCTCATCAGTTGAAGTTATTCAACTGTGATATAAAAGAATCTTTTTTACTTATCAGCTGAATTTTGTGGATGTAAGATGTGTTTTTAAATGTTGTTGCAGCAGAAGCTCAAGGCAAAGTTGGTGTGCCATCCTGGTTGCAAGAATTAACTGAGATGGCTGAACGGGCCTTCCGAAAGACTGATGCTCTGGAAGAGCAAATAAAGTAGATGAGTGACAATATCGTGAACTCCAAGACAAAATGGAAGTTAAGGCTTCGCGGGCTTCCGAATACAAACGAATCCCTTAGCTTCTTACTGGTCTTTCTAAGGAAGAAAGCTGAGGTATTGGAGATGGTGAGTTTCTATTATTATTTTTTTTTGATGTGCGAAAAGTGTTGGAGACATTTAGTGGGAGAAGAAAAATTTTCTAAGGACAAAGACCCGCAGCTCGAGCACCTTGAAACGGTTAGCGCCATGGTCGCCCTAGCGGCAGAGCAAAGGGGAGAGTGATTCTCGAAATAGTATTAATTCGAAAGCGATGTAAGTCTTTGTTTATAAATATATAGATATATTGTTGCTGTTGTTTGTGTTTTTTTTTACTCAAGCTTATTTAGGTGTGTTAAACACGTTGGCCAACGAAGAGTACAACATTGGAAATTCCACGCCATGGAGAGACGACCGTACCGATTTGCCCTACTATTTTGGCGAATTGTTTGTTGTCGATTATGGCGACACACGGGATTTTCCTGAAGATTTATCAAGAATAGATTTGAAATCGTACGTCCATTCAGCCGTGATATGCGGGTTCAACAACACAAGTGGGCTAATTCGCCAACTTGAGTCATTGTGCATAATTTGTCCCAGGAATGGGTGACAGAAGAAAATTTTTGTCGATCTCACTGCAGGATTTTTTCCAATTCTAAATGTCCATTTTTTTGTTAACAGTTATGTAGTGTTGTTGCTTCTTCTTTTAATAAATCTATGTGGTGGTGGTATTTCGTTGCAGCAGTGAAACTGTGGTATATAATTATACCGTAGTCGAGATAGTCACGTGTAAGGGTATTAAAAGCATCTCTTCAGTGTAAGGTTTACTGTTGTGCGGCGCTCCTATTCGTAATTACCCTGTCAGGTCTCACGCTTTATGTCGTAGCAGGCGTGATCATTAATCGGGCGTTGTCTCTCGATAATCTAAGGCGCACGAGATGTAATGGCAGCAACGCTTAAATCCGCTGTCTGAATATTTATTGTTGTTATCCGCGTCGGTAGGCTGGCATCTGAGCAACTGTTGCAACGATTGCCAAGATTCAAACTTTTGGGTGATCACCGATTTGATGGTATCGTAATATTAAGTTAGCCGAATGCGAACGAGTCCAAAGTAGAAAGAATTAGGTTTATTCACATGTGTCTCGTATCATGGCTCATGGAATTCCGGTTCTCGGATTTCTTGCTCACGGAATCACGAAGAAATTAGGGCCTTGCTAGAGAATGAAATACAGCGCGTTCCGTATGTATTGACGCACCCCAGAAAATGCAGTTACACGGTCCCTCATAACTTCTTGAGGAAAACTATGAACATGGGTCGAATTAGCGTGCCAGAAACTCTGGTTCCCGCCGTTTTACAGGGAATTCTGGGTAGAGATGAGTAGATTCAGCACTTCCCCCTCATAGTGACCGTTTCGTAAGCATAGATGCATTTCAAAAACCAATAATTTCACAACGGGAACTGCTTTGCAACAGCGGGTTAATAGTTTTTTGATGTACAGCACCCAATTCTCATCTCCAGTAACGATTTGTCGGAGAAAGCCCCTTCTGTGTGGCCGCAGAAGCAAAGGCTTACACACACTCACTCTTGCGGCCAACTGCGAGGCACTCAATTCGACAGCGACCCAAGTCGGCATTAGTTTTCTGTAACCCAGCGGTTGAAGATGTCTGATGATTGTTGCGCTGCCGCAGTTAAGAGTCATCGACAGCTCACGTGTAGTCGCACTGGGTTTCTCCCTGAGAGCATCGCGCAAAGCCTCATCATTGCAGTCAGTTGGGCGACCAGAGTGGGGTCGATTTTCAAGCGAAATATCTCCGGACTTGAAACGTTGAAACAAACGATTGACAGTCCAGCGAGATATTACTCTCCTTTGAATACAGCACAGATATGAGCGGTGGTGTCTGCTGCGTTCTGGCCCTGCAGAAATTCATGGTACGCGATGGTACGAATTTGGATTTTGTTCATCGAAGTCATTGTTGCATGCAAGTGAAACGCAAGCGCTTATATACCCTCCTTGTGGAAGCTTCCTGAACATTCTACCATATTCTATTGCCAAAATATTTTGATTCAATGCCTAGAAAATTCTGGATCAAAAAAATAAATTTTGCTGCAAGACTTTCGGACCAATCTGATAATAAATATGGGATCAAACAAGGTGCATGGACGCTTGAACATTATTTGAGCTATTTTTAAAAAATTATCTCGCAAATTCAAGCAAAGCCCAGTTATTCTACTCAGACATATACATTGGACATTTGTTTTACAATCAACGGCTGATTTGTTTCTTGTCCAGTAGTCATAACTTAGGTCTAAAATTGAGGCGCTGGTGAAAAACGTCACGAAGTAAAAATGTATACAGAGTAGGAAGAAATGAATGTGAGTAACGGACACCTTAGAAACTCGACGACGAGTTCTCCATTGAATCCCTCAACACTGGACATATCACATTATTTTCTTTTAACAGACCTAATATATATTAATACATATTGAGCAATTAAATTTAATTTGATCAGCTTTTCAAGCAGTCGAAAATCTGTGGTGAATAGGAGACGATGAGGTCCAGATCTGCATAGTGTTCTCCATTGATATCCAGAACTGAAACACAGATTAGCACAAGGGTGTTTACTTCATGAAAATTGAGAGCGTACACTGGATTGTCGTAGTTTCATCGGTTGCGGTTCGACTGAGCTCCAGCTGCGCCACCGCCAGCTCCTCACTGTCTTCGCCTTCTGTGATCAACGTGAAGTCAAGACGATTGCCGAGTTCAAGCCACTGCTCCAGCAGAGCCACACGACGTTTGGAGAGTTGAAACTCTTCAAATTGATTAAGTAATCATAAAAAGGTGTATTCACTGCAAAATCAACTAAGTAAACCTTTTTTGTACGCGAATAATCCAGGCGAATCTGGAATGCGTGGAATGCTAATTGCTTGCGGAGTTCGTGACTCTTCTAGAGGGTAGTCCAGGAAGAACCTGGAACAATGTCATGGGTTGTTCTTGGTAGGATGAATTCGAATTTTTTTTCAATTTGTGAGAACAGAATAAATCGATCTTCTTACATAACACTACTTACCAGTCAACATATACTTTGACGTCATCAAAACTCGGATGCAAGAGCCGAGAAAATTCAGGAATGTAGATTCGATCAATGAATATCGAAACGGTCCTGCTTTCGTCTACGTCCGAATCGTCCTAAAATTGAATTTGAAAATTTTTCAACTCCTTCTCGTTCTGTCATCGTTCGAAAAAGGTATTTTCGACTATTATCATGGACAGCCGCTTTGCGTATGGTGTGTTCTGTTACCCGGACGAGTCTGTCGCGCTATATTAAAAGGTCGATCGAGAGGTGCGATGCGTGCGAGCGGGTCTAAAGCACTGATGCTTCCTAGGTCTCTTCAAGTAAGTTATTTTTATGGTCGCTTGCCTTAGAATTAGTCTCAATAACTATTAGCAGTCTCTCTTGTTTTATCAGTTTTTAGCAGATATTTCACATGAATTATCTACAGTAAAGTATTCGTTGTAATTCATAAGGTTTGCGCATGAGCAAAAGATTTTCAATCAAGCTTCCACTTTTCAACGAATTATTCTCTTTTATGGTGTCTGAATCCCCGAAAAGCAGTCGTGAAAGAATGTAAACTTTGCTTACCTCCTGTTCCACACTTTTCACTCGTATCGCACTCCTACCACCTCTAGCGGGAAGACGGACGGGTGGTTTTGGGGGCGGTGAAGAAACGGAGGAAGTTTCACTAGCTGAAAAAACTCATACCTTCGTGAATCTTCTAAGCAAATTCTGTTGGTTACCCATATTTTGGTGAATTCTGTGTATACAGGAATAGAATGGGAAGAAGCTCTAAAAATGCTATTTTGATTGCTCAGAAGAATTGGACATCAGGCAATGCTACATCTCCCACGTAAAAATAATATGCTCAGGCCTAGTCATTGTGGAAGGTACTGAGAAAATCGGTCCCGGTTTACATGTGTACGCACACGGCTTAGAAACGATTTTTAAAAATCTAGATACTGAGAAAAACGTGGAAGCAATGGAAAAAATCACTCAGCATGACTTCGACGAAGCAACTCACGTGGAATAGATTTGTGGAGAGGATCTGTGAACACGACCATCCGTTGCCGGTCACCCAACTGCTCACTGTTTTCCGAGCTCGCCTTGCTCCGCGCTGACTCCTCGCTCTCTTGCTTTGGTTTGCCGAACATGGTGAAGTTTGAGAATTCTGACGGGGACTGAAGGAACTGGGTGTTTTTTTAATCACATTCTACTATACCATGTTTTTTTCACATATACGTAATTACTTATATATTGTGGTCAATAATGCACCACAAAAGAAAAAAACGAAAAGTCAGAAAATGTTCCGCATTAGTGTCATGAATTCATCCAAGATTTTTAACTGGGAATAGGTCGTTACCCCTCTATGACTGGTGAAGAAGTCCCGACCGATACCTTTTTCCTAAACTTGGACGCAGAGAACAGTCCTCCTCGGCAAATGAAGGCAGCTAGAACTACCTCTACTGCATTTTTTAAAAATGCACAAAGTGCTTGTCAAGAATTTATTCCGGGAGATGGGTAGCTCATCACACTGGCGACCTATGTGTAGCTCCCTCAACATTGAGGTTCCCACAAAGCACAACAAAAGTCTGTACTTCGAGCAGCCCTAACATCGAGACTAGTAGGCCTACAGAGGCCTCAATTATAGAGCGTAAAGTACAGAAAGAGTCGTGCTGTATACAGGATTCCCACCCAGCCAAGTTTTCTAGATCTGTTACAATAGCATGGTCTACCTGCAACCGCGTCAAAAAAAAATGAATGTCTACGGAACAGCATGGAGTTTGCCCAGTTCCGCCCTTAGATGCACGATTTTGAGAGTTCTTGCATCAATTTGGCAGAGGTCTCCAGATTTGAGATTGTGTTCAGTTTATTGCACGTGTTTCCACTGTAACTGAGTCGATACACTACAGGCCACCAATCGATATATCGATTATTTGGAAGAAACCAGTAAACGGAAAGTGTACCCCAACAATCAGTAGGTCGCTGGAAAGACCTCCCCAAGAGAAATCGAATGTTGACCAAATCGCATTGATCGGAGCAGTTATAGAGAAGTTACGGCGTGAATCCGCCTAGCGACCGTCGGTTTTCGTCATCCCGGGAGGAGTACTGTATATTTAGTGATGGAGAGCTAAGTACATATTTTCCAGAAAAAGAACATCGAATTGCAAACCTTCGACAGCCTGGGCTTAGCAATCGGCGGAAGATTACCGAGCAGACTTCTAATCTCATTTTTGTCCTTCTCCATTTTTGATATGGTCTCAACAGGAAGAGCGTCTGAATCGCGACTTCCAGCGTCGATCACAACTGTGCCTGGAAGAATTTGTATGAAAAAGGTGAAATAGAAGTAAAAAAGTGGAAAGTAATCCTCGAAATGGTGTAATTTCCACCTTCTGACTGCGATTGCACGCTCCCCTCTGATTCCGAAGCGCTGAGGGGAGGAGCGTCAGGTACAACCGTTTGCTTGGGAGCACTTGATGCCGAAGAGGAGGAGGAGGACGACTGGTCTTCCTGCACCTGTTCGGGTGGGTTACTTGCCGAGGGACCATCCGAGTTTCTCGAAGAGTCTTTCAGAGAGATGGTCTCGATGCTGGAATTGTTAAGAATAGAGAACTGCATAATGAGCTACCTGGTTGTGGTTCATTCATGGGCACTTACTCCTCTCGTTCCGATGTTCTCCCGTTGCTTTGGAGGATTTCCGTCACTGATGGGATCTTCGGACTCACTACAGAAACTGGTGAATAGATTTCGTCGCTCGAGGAGCTGTCCTTTCGAATTATATCTACTGACTCTTGTGGTAGTACGGTAGGTTTTGAGGGAGTCGGTGGCAATTCCTGGATCTAAAGAAAAAACGCGGGAAAAATGGAAAATTGCTTAGAGCTAATTGCTAGACGATTTTTGTTCATTTTTGTCCTGAATGTTCTGGATAATTACCTCCTTAGTCTCAGGCGGTGCTTCAGAGACAGTGGTGTTGGTGGTGGTGGGTTTAGGTGCGAAATGGCTCAGGCCGTGCTTCCACATGACGTTAACATCCAGGAATATCCCGCTGTCACTTCCATCTGCCTGCAAAGGGAAGTGTTCTCCCTCTGACATCTCAGCTTCACTAATTTTTTGTCAGTACATAGGTAATCATGTTCTATTACTAGGTAGGAAAAAGATAGGGAATCTTCTGGAAGTTGCCAGAGTTCCGGAAGATCACATTGTTTTTTCTACATATTGGATGTTGAATAACCCTCATAATCATTGTTATTGTCGCACTCATAACGTGAGACTAGTTCTCGACTGCCAGCCGCACACAATCCGCCTCTTCACCAATCCTTGCCGACAATACATCCTGGCGCCGCATGCATGATTGGGATTACCCAGGGTAAACGTTTTGACGCTATTGTTCGCGGTAGTCAAAGTTGTGTGGTGTTTACTGGTTTACCCTAGGTAATCTCATACAGGCTTTGCGCCAATATAGCCGTTTGAGGCACCACAAAATCCATTCAAATTATTTTCAACTACATAGATGGCATCTATGTAAATGGTAATATAATATTAATATAATATTATAATAATATAATATTGTAATCGAGGTACGGCGCCCACCAATCAAGGAGCCTGGATGCATCACTGCAATGATGGGTGATTTCACACCCATGGATAACAGCTGGGTATAGACAACATCACGTAAGGGTAAATATGTTGATGACTAACAGGTAGAAGAAAAATTCGGGTACCATAGGTAACTTCTACTATGCACCTGAGGGCCACATGCGTAATTGGATTATCCTGGGTAAACATACTAACCCCTCCAAATTTATCCATCGTTAGGACTTGCGGCAACGCATTCACCCTGGGTAATCTCAATTAGATTAGATTAGAATCTCAGTCAATGAAGGTCCGGGCCCGGATCCAAATTTTGACCTTTTGTCCATAGTCTCCTTCTGAGAAAATATATTTTACCAAATACTATCTCCTATTTATCTCATATTTTCTTCTCTCTTTCATCGTATACTATCACCATGATGTAGGACACCTCATAAACATGTAGGTCACACGACTGTTATACAGTTTCAAACTAGCAGTCCACTTCTTCGCAGTTATCTTCTTGTGAGCAGTTGAATTTTTCTTGGACCTTATCGAAAGATCCTAGAAACTAAAGCGTCTTTTCCTTTAAAAATTTAGAACAAACGAAAGGATCTTACCTTCGTCATCATGAAGGAACCTTTAATCAGCTTGTTCTCTGCCAGTGGTGCCAGTGGCAGTGACAGCATCGCCAACACTGCGTCTTTCTCTTCTTGACCGTTTGGGCGATTTTCGAAGAGGAAGAATGTGATTTCCTCAAGAGGCCATCACATTTTCGAAACCACCCTTCGATAAAATTTGAAGGACGAGAAAAAATAATTGATGACTACCGTTTCTCCCAAATAAGATTCCACAGCTTCTTTCGGTAGGCTCCAATCGCGCTTCGAGTTGAACTCTGCTGTCTTCGATGACGTCACATAATTCGTAAAGTAGGGCGAGAACGAGAAGAACTCGTAAATAACGCATACTTCTATTTGTCCTGAATGATTTCATCTATGACGTGACGCCGAATTTACAGAGTGGTGGCTGATTGATAAGTATCGGCGTTTGCAAAACCTGCCTTTACGAATGTTGTCGAGACCGGTACACCTGTGCACCATCACTGTGAGTTCTTCAAATTGCTGTTCGTCTGCAGGTATTTCTATGGGAAGGACCTTTTGAGCAGCTTCCGCAACCTGAAGGTTCATTCATTCATTCATTCATTCATTCATTCATTCATTCATTCATTCATTCATTCATTCATTCATTCATTCAATTTCATTCATTCATTCATTCATTCATTCATTCATTCATTCATTCATTCATTCATTCATTCATTCATCCATTCCTTTCATTCATTCATTCATTCATTCATTCATTCATTCATTCATTTTCATTCATTCATTCACATTCATTCATTCATATCATTCATTCATTCATTCATTCATTCATTCATTCATTCATTCATTCATTCATTCATTCATTCATCCATTCCTTTCATTCATTCATTCATTCATTCATTCATTCATTCATTCATTTTCATTCATTCATTCACATTCATTCATTCAACCATTCATTCGTTCATTCATTCATTCATTCATTCATTCATTCATTCATTCATTCATCCATTCATTCATTCACCATATTCATTCATTCATTCATTCATTCATTCATTCTTTCATTCATTCATTAACCATTCATTCGTTCATTCATTCATTCATTCATTCATTCATTCATTCATTCATTCATCCATTCATTCATTCACCATATTCATCCACTCATTCATTCATTCATTCATTCATTCATCCACTCATTCATTCATTCATTCATTCATTCATTCATTCATTCATTCATTATCAGAAAAATAACCAATCACCTGGTAGCTGGTGATCGATTTCGCTAACTCCTCAGTGGTGTTGAGCTCGTACTTCAAATTTGCAATAGTTGAGCCTGATTCGAGTGAGATCAGCTTCAGCTCACCCACGTAGCGACTTTTTGCTCCTTTCTAAACTAGACAGTTTCACTGTCATTAAAAAAAGTGAAGAAACCTTAACTAGTATGTAGGTATGTAGGTGTACCATTGAACATCATGGATATTTAAGTTTACTCTTTCGATTATTTATCTACCAAACAAATCATTCTTTTTTTTCAAATTCTAATTCTACGTATACATAGCATATAGTGAGCAAAAAATGACAGAAGACCTTCTGTTTGGATGATGAGATGTCAACTCCCCTCAAACCTCTAAAATTTTTCAAACGAAATTATAAGAAAAAGTGCTACCTGTAGTAGTGGTTTCAAATTCACAACTCCAGCAGCCAATAAGGAGTAACTTGTGCCTTGCGGTGAGTAGAGCTCAATGGTGATACCATTCTAAAAAAATTGGCAATTAAGGTTTTCTAGAATTTGATGATAGCAAATCTTGTATCTCTTCCTTCCAGGAAGTCCCTCAAAAATCATTGCAGATTCCATAGGCGTTCGGCCTGCTTCCTCTAAGTTATGAATAGGTCCTGTGGGAACATGCAGTCTGTGATGCTTCGACAAAGCTTACTATTCACCAGAGAATGTAGTAACTAATGTTCGAAGCGATTCGTGGAACTTCAGCTTTTCCGCGAAATCATGCTATCTATCCAGTTCTTTGAGGCTGACAAGTTATAACAGAGGAGATTTAGGTTTTAGAAAAAAACAGTTAAAAACGATTTTTTTCTGTTGTTGCTACCTTTATATTAATAAGTCCGTGGACTCAGCGTGAAAGGGAAAATATTCCGAAAGAAAGAGAAGCTGTATAAATACTTAACCTCGATTTGATATGACATCATTTTTGACAGAAAGAATTTCCACGAAAAAAAATCGGCAATGAAGGAAATACATGTATTTTTCAATAAGAGCGAAACGTGCGGAAAACGTTGATTTTTTCACTCTTCCGTCAAAAATTCTATGCAGATGTGAAAATGTCGAGCAGAATCCTGCTATCATCCGCGTTTTTTCTTCATAAATGCTCTCGTAGGAGAAGCAAGACAAAAAATTCCACTTTCTCAGAACTTCTGCCTTTAGTGGATTTTTGTGCAGAATCAGCTACAAAACTTGGCTGTTTCGCCCCAGCGCTACTAGTACCTTTGAACGCTGTAGCGGCAACGCACACATGAATCGACCAATCACAGTCCAGCAGTGTATCTCTTCTCACGCAGCCGGATTTTCCTAGAACAATGCTGGAATTCTGCTTGGATCTGCAGTTTCATCCAACGAAACTGTTTTTTTTTCTACTACTTTTCTGCCAAAAATTCTATTCATTTATATTTTTCGAAGGTTTAATTGTAATATTTCTTTGGTTTTTTTACTCTTAAAACTTATATTTTTTAAATTTTGGAGTACTTTTCTGTCGGTTCCCGAGAAAATCCAGGGAACGCATCCGAGTTCTGTTCGAATGAATACTGTTTCTGCTACAGTTTCTCCACCTGAGTAGTTCATTGATCGTGCACTACAGTAGCGTGGTAGGCAGCATACATAATTATAGGGAATTTTGCCACTTCCAGTCCTATGCATGTGAATTATTCCCACAAAATCCAAGCCTCACCGTTTCTATGTAGTGCACGAACAGGTTCGACACCACCACACTGTATATGGTGGTGAAATCCAGCGGTGAGGTCTGCTTGGTGAGAATTGGCGTAGTCTGCAGTTCAAAGTCGAAGAACTCCAGCGACAAGAAGTACGCCGGGCAGGCGCCAACGGACGCCACGTACTCGTCCGTGAGGCTGACGGAGGTGAACATAATGGAGAGATCAGTGGAGATCTCAGCTTTGGTATCCTGGAACGAAAAGCTACAGTTTATGCACTTTGACTTGTCTATAAATCGGTAGTTCCACCGTGGGTTTAACAGGAATAGGCTTTTGGGTGCCGTAGGCTATGGATCGGATTTGCTCTTCCAGAAGCAATATCTTCTTCTGCTTCTCGACAAGCTTGTCGCGCAGGTCTTTGAGCTTCGATTCATATTTGACCTTAACGCTCTCCATCTCCTCTTGTAACAAGGATATCTACAAAATGACCAGGTTCACAATGCAGGCCACATCGAAACAATGCATCTTTTCGTTCCTTACCTCAGTGCCCTGCTTTTGGTTGATATCATGCTGGATCAGCAGCATACTTCGAAGCTTCTCCAGCTCATCGTATAATGTTGCATACATCTTCTTCCACCTAAAGCAATTACTATGAAAAAACAAACATAGTCTGATGGAGCACTCCAAATTGCAGCAAGTCTCACTTCGCCAACTTCTCCGCTGATCCTACTGACGCGTCAATAATCCCGTCATCATAGTGGTCATGAGTCTCCAGAATCGCTGACACATCTCTGTACAGTCTGTCCAGGATGTCGTCGTCGTTTTCGCCCTGGGACACCATTAGAGGTTTCTCAAAGGAAATTCACTATTTTTATCCCTTTTACAATTTTTGCGGGAGCTGAGTGGGAAAAATTGCATCATAAAAAATAAAAGAAAAATAATCCAGTAAGACCCTAAGGCTTTCGAGGAACCACAAAGGTATCAGGATGACCACGAGTGCGCAATACATCTCAAACGAGACGATAGTTAAGTTTTTGGGTTACAGTACCTTGTTCGTATCGCAATATCACCCAACAGTCATACATAATTGTTTTTTTTTCTCTAACCTCTCTCGGATTATTGTCATCGGTGAATCGCACTATAGCTTCTCTCGGTTTTTCCTTTAATTTTCACTTCGGTATGATGAAAATCTCTTCATAGATTACTCAGATATTTTTTCTGTCTTGATATTCTTACCAAGTAAATGACTTTGTGAATTTAGACAACATTGCACCCACTAGGTTCTTGGTTTGAATAGTAATGTGCTATAAATTTAAACCCAAACCTTCTTCTTCTTTTTCTTTCGGCTGTCCTTCTCCTTTGCAGGCACGCTTTCCGTCTCATCTACGGATTCCTCACTTCTTCTGGAAAATAGAAATCCAATAAACAATCAGTGCCTCGTCCTCACGGTGCATCCATGCCCATGGAAGCCTCTGATACAAGTCGAAAAATTGAATTAAGGATAGAATCTGAAAGGGCACCTGCAAGACGTGTGCATGTGTACAAACATGCCCTTTTCTGATTTCGGCCATTGATTTGACTTTACGTGAACAAGACACTTGTTTGCCTTTCTTTTTTGGATTAAGCTACAGCTGTACTCCATACGGAGTGTAGCGCTCTGCGCCTCCATCACCAGCAATATCGATCCCAGAACTTATCGATTTTGAGCGGAGTGTCGCTGGCGTCGCTGATGCATGGGGCGCCGATAATCGATACCTATCAAAATCGATGTTGCCTCGGCGGCAGCGCCACATTGTGCCACACTTCACGAGAAGTATAGCAGCAGCTCCATTGCAAAATTTGGGCAGTGTTCAGTAGGGCAGGCCTAGGAGTGGGTTTCGCTTCATTCTCAGTTTATGCAATGGAAAAAAGAAAAAAATCAAAAATTCGGTCCAAAAGTTTTATGGAAAGTTTTTCGATGAAAATTTTAGGGTTGAATGTAGCGTAATTTTATCCATATTCTTGTTGGAAATTAATGAAGCTGAAGTGAGAGTCAAGGGGGGGGGGGTTGTTTGAAAAAAAAAACAAAGTATAGAGGAAAACTTTTTAAAAAAGGAAAATTATGTCCTTTTCGCTCACTTTGCTTGTGAAATTTTTTCGCCTGCGTCGACTATCTGATACCTGCTTCTTTTTTGTTGTTGTTTTAGTTTTTATCCTCAATTGCATATTTGCTCTCCTACTGTTCTTTTTTCCGGATTTTTTTCTATAATTTCAATACCTCAACATAGAGAAATTCTATCAGACGAGTAATCCATGCCATGAAAAACCCACGTGTGCTCTCTTTGGACGACAATGCTGCCTTTCCTGGAAGAATGCTCCTTCTCCTTCAGATGTTTCAATGCCCGCTTCTCCTTCCTCAGCTTCTGCTCCACTTTGACTCTTCGCTGCTCAGCATCTTTCAGCTTTTCTTCCAGGACTGAGATCTGCTTCCTCAGTTCGATCTGCTCCTTTGTGCCCTCATCAAATTCCACTGACAGTGACCTGGATTTTGGACGTCATTGATTAGGATTTCCTGAAAAATTTTACGTGGAAAATAACTCACTGCTTGACCAATCGCTCATTGGCCTCCTTCAAAACCTCGTTTTCTGAATGGACAACAGCCAGTTGTTTGGTGAGCAGTTCAATTTTCCCTAGATATTGAGCATCGTCAGCTTGTTCCCTAGCATTTCGCACTTCAATTTCGAGTTCCCGCACTGCTGAGGTTTTTGTTTCGAGCTGTGAGCGAAGGTCGTGGAGTAACTGAATATTAAAAATGATTAGTTGATAGAAGATCAACGTGGCAATGGTTTTTCAATAAGAACTCACCCCATTGAGCCTCTCGACTTCATACTGTAACTCCGCAACCTGGCTGTTCTTCTCTCTAACAAGTCGATTCAGCCGAATATAGCTGGCTTTATCCTTCAGAGCAGCTTCGCTTATTCTAGCTGTCGGTGTTCTGGAATCAGTTCCAGGATATCATGTCCTGTAGTACTGGCAGAAATAGCCAAAATACCTGGCCCTTTCCGTATTCGGCTCAGTCCTTGCTGTCTTGTCAGCTGGCGTGGACGCTGTGGGTGGTGCTCGTCTGGTTGGCTGAGGTCGAAATGTTGACCGTCCCTGAAGTCATAACTTCTTTCACTCATCTCCGTCGGACAACTTGGTCAAACGGCACATTTTCTGGGAAACTTAGAATCACAAGAAGAAATCTCCACTCACAGTCATTGCTGAAGCAGTGGCAGGCCTTGCAGCTGGCGTCGTATACGTCAGCAGTTGGTGTTTCACAGTTTTGAGCTGAAACGTAGAGAACGTAGAACCTTGGATAATAATTTTGTTCAACCGGCTTCCCCACCTTCAGAGCAAGAAGTTGATTCTCGCGCTCCAATTCGTCGAACTTTTCCTTCTCCACGTACGCATCTTGCTTGGCTTTCCGCTCCATCACTGATCGACGCAGTCTCGTGTTCAAGCTGAGAAACAGTACTAGAAGCTGAGACTCAACATGTTTGAGGAACTCTTCCTACATGGTGATTTTCTTGTCCTGTTCGTTGATCTTCTTCTGTGCTGTTTGCAGCTGTTGGTAGGCATTGTGGAAGTTCTCTTCCAACTCTGCTCGATTCCATGTCTCGATCGGAGGTCTAATGACCATCTGAGGACGACTCCAGCTGGAAAAATGACTTGAAATCGTTCCAACATGTTTTACAGCCAATAGTTCTCGAGCTGTTCGGAACGGTAGAGTGAGGAGACTGACATACATTAGCAGCCAATAATATAATACATATGTATTATAGCATTATGTACATGTATGTACATGTATAGTGTTTCTCAAAAATCCTTGCCTCACGCTACACTGCGCGTCGACTGAGCCACGTCGCAGCACGTATGATAATGCATAGGTGACGCGGCGCGTCTCAGTCGACGCGCAGATATTGATAGGGGCCACATGGACCTGGGATTTTTTGCTATAAGTTATCTCTGGATTGAGCTAGCCGAACGAAAATTGCTTACGCATCCAAGCTCTATCCTGGATTCTTTACATCAGGTTAGTATGAGGGCAGACTCAACTCAATTCACTTCATTGAGCATAATCCTAAACTGGCATGGTTTCTATAGATTTCGTCTGAAATCTTCACTCTCACTTGCTGAAAAGAAAGAAAACAACAAAGAACACATATTTTTCTCGTAATGGTTTTATCTGTTTATTTGTTCGGCGCGTCCGTTGTAACGTTCATAATACATATTATAGGTAAAAGTTTCCCTGTTGTTTCCACCTGAGTGTTATTCCTGCACCTCCCCTTGCTGCTTAAATGGGCGAGCAAAATTATTCGGTGGAATTTACCATAAAAATCGATTTATTGTATCCTAAGAATACTAACAACGCTACAATTCGAAACGAGTATCGGAAGAGCTGGTAATAGCGGAAACCATGGAAATATTCTCCACAGGAATAGCTGTATTGCCCTTGAAATCATTGAAAACTCCTTTTTCGACTTGCTAGCAATTGCACTTTCTATATAAAGAGAAGAACACAAAATTCATGGCAAAAACACCTGCTCAAAAGAGGATTTGGAATAATTCCTGTACAACTTCAACCGAGGCGCCAACCAGTATGATGATGAAAATTATGAGTGACTGTAATTGTCGGATAGGTGCAAGCCTAGGCTACACGGCGACCACACGGACGACCTTTCACCCTTGGTTGGGAGATGAGGACAATCGAAAGTTCGATCAACCACCGCAATTTTGGTTCAGTTGCCCAAGTTCCGGGAATTTTTAATTCGCCGACTATTGCACGGATTTATTCCTATAGCAAGGCAAATTGTCTCTAAATGTCTAAAATGAAGTGCTCTGCAAGCCTGTTGTTGTTTTTCGCTGTTTGAAGTCGCAAAATCCACGTATTGAAAACTAATAAATTCGATTTGTTACATTCTGATTTTCTTTAAGAATCGGAAATTGGCTATCGGCCAATAAATTAGGTCCAAATAAGAACCGAATAGCTCTATGAATATAGCAATATCTTTGAAAATTTAGAGGACGATCTGAAAAAATTCGAATGTTGTGAAAAGCTCCATACCCCTTGTTATCATTTCTCAAGGGCTGTACTTTTTCTTTTTGGTAGCCTGCAACTTCAACCTATTGGAGATCAAATTTTTGAATTCAAATATATCTAGGGCATTATTAGGTCTCACATATAGGGATCACTAGTATCCTTACTCTTAGGTAGAGAATGAAATGAATAAGTGCAAAATTCTTCCTATTTCGGCCTTCCGCATATGCACTGTTCCAAGCAGTCTTTTACTTCTTTGATTTATGTCGAATATTCAATACAAAAATTAATTGAAAATTCTTCGCTGTCATTTTCAAAGACATACTTTCATTCAGCAAAGGCCAGTGGCATCAATACTTGTTCTGCTCGGAATGAATGATGTTTTTGTTTTTCTTGCTGCAATAAATTCCTCGAGAAGCGCGTGCTGCCAGGCATCAGTGGTTACACTGGACAAACGACGAGAATTTACGAACATAGCGGAAATACTCATAAAAGCTGGGAAAATGGTGAAATTCAATGGAGAAAGGCTGAGTGAACAGTAAAGGGGTCAATGTGAGGCGTATCCTTGGCAACGGGTGCGTCCAGGCAGAGCGGTGCTAGCGCAACATTCGGGTGCTGCCGATTCAATTTTGCCTGGCTGTGAGGTGTATTGAATACGTATTTCGACGAAAAAAAAAAGACAGTTTAAGAGAATAATCCAAGGAGAGGTTTAGTAGAAGATCATGCAGCGATTAGCTCAGTTCTTTGGTTTACTTGAAAAATGTTTGTCACTATACAGCTAGATGCTTACGTACATATTACCGCGAAAGAGTGTTTATTGGATAGGGTTACAGAAATATCGTTGTCTGTGGATCCGCTGACATTTGTCATAACTGAGAAAATGGTCACTGCACATTAAGGCGGTCCTTTAATCCATTTGCACCTATGCGATCAAAAATCCTGAACACCTTCCGTGATAAGATTATCAGATAGAACCACACAACATCCCACCCTACAATTCGTACATCATTTGGCCTTTTAAACCTGAAGAAATACTCGATGAAAATGGCTTTTGAAACATCACCCGTTTCCCAGGCCAATTCTAGACAGTTGCTGTTGCTATGATAATCCTGTACGCACAAAGATGTCACTGCTTAAAGGCAGCACCCACGGAAAATTTCGTTCCGAAGATTTTGACAGTTTTGAAAAACCCTGAACTTGAGGAGTACATTCGCCGAACAAGCAGCACTGCGAGTGTCCCTGTACCTATTTACAATACCACCGCCTAGGTATAGACGGACTTGTTTCTCAGCTAATTGTACGTGTTTTCTCGGTTGCATTTGGTTGCATTAGGGCATCGAAATCTTCTCGGGAGCGGGAAGGATCGATTTCCAAGGGGAAGGATCGATTTGATCTATTTGCCGAATCATCGCCCTTCTCTAGTGAATTCTCTCGCTTTGCTCCGGGAACTAATTCAATTTCCCTCATTTCTCGTTTTTTTTATTCTAATAGTAACTGTGATCCCTCTGCTTCAGCATTTCACGGTTGTCTGACTGCTATTAATGGTAGTTTTCAACGAAATTCCAATTTCCTCTCATCCCTTTTCGGTTAGGGAACTTCATGATGTTTTGGTTCTTGAGGGCCCTTTTGTTAATCGGTGTGAATTATTCAATGGTTATTTCTTTTGCAAGGATGCGGAGGGGCCGCAATTCACAAATAGTAACTGATTTTGGCAAAATCCGCCTAGTGACAAGCTGCTTCTAAGCAAACAACTACAAGCGTCAATCATGGTTCCTCAAAATTATAGGGAAATTCCAAAGGACGCAAATACTACGCCTCGATTCTGAAAATTGATTACTCTATAGATTTGTAATGAAACTTCAGATCTAGGTTCCACTTTGTAGACAATTTTATAGACAAAATTAATTTAGCGAAAACGGCTACGCTAGCCATGCTGGGTACGGATTCATACAACGTTCATCTTGCAAACCAAAGAGGTTAACATGGCCGGTTATGCAATAGACTACGTAATGTTAGGAGACGCAGACAGCAAAATTTGGTTTCAGAACCTGGTTAAGCTTGGTTATGCGTCCATTAAATCTTGCTGTGAACTGAGAATTGGTCCCGAAACGGAAGAACCAACCAGGGAAGTATACCAGATGTCCGTGGCATTTTAAGATGGGATATGCTTCATAATATGAAATGTGGTACGCTGATCTCAAATCCGTTCTCTGTTTCCGCTGAACCCGAATGCGAAAAAAGTTATGAACGTCCTTATAAACCAATGAATAGTAAATCTGTACCTTTAGTCACGCGTTTTCCGCTAAATTTTGCATACGTGGTTTATATTTATAATCACTTCTGTATCCATTTTGCACGGCAACGCTAATTTCCTAGGTTTCTAGCAAGTGGATGTAAAAACTGCATCAAAACGCTGTACAGACAAACATTCATAACTTTTATCGCAATGTCGTTAAGCAGAAACGGAGGACGATTTCGAGATTAGCGCCATCGACTCCACATAATGAGACATACCCATTTTGAAATGCTGCGGACATCAGGTATCCTTCCCTTGTAAGAAGAATCAAACCTCAGCAGTAACACTTGGCTCTGAACGTGGGTCCTATATACTACATAGGACCCACTATACTTTGGATCGAATAAAAGTCGAATAATTTTTATAACTTTAACTAGACGGTATTCCCGGCTTCGCTCGGGTGTTTCATTTCTCCCGGCAGTTTAACGCTGACGACGACAACTGTTAAACCCAACGGTCCTTTCATAGTGCTCATCATTTTCGTGATCAACCCAGAAATCCTTTTTCATTCATCTCTGCCAGAAAGTAGGAAAAGTTGTTTCGTTGGTAAATTCTTCTGAAATCCTTGCTATATTCACGTTCAGCGTATTGGATAACCCCAGTAGACACCGACCCATGGGCAATAATTGTGAAAAATCAATAAAATCGATAAGTCAATACTTCGTACGAAACGGTTGTTATATTCGTGTTCAGCGTATTGGATAACCGAGGTAGACATGTCCCCACCGACCCGTGGGCAAAAATTGCGAAAAATCAATAAAATCGATAAATCAATACTTCATAAGAAACGCCCGTCATATTCGTGTTCAGCGTATTGGATAACCCCAGTAGACATGTCCCCACCGACCCGTGGGCAAAAATTGCGAAAAATCAATTAAATCGATAAATCGATAATCAATCGATAACCTAAGGTAGCCTAAAACCTCCGCCGGTCCGAGATGTATATGTGTGCAAAGTTTGATCCCGATCGGTTAACTCTCCGCGATTTCTATTAATTACATACATACATACACACACA
>JARK01001414.1:761789-774289 GCA_000688135.1 Ancylostoma ceylanicum
GTCCATCGATTTCCTCCTTCCAGCTCTTGTCATTTCCGATTCATTATCCACGTGATAAAACTTGTTTTTATGGACAAAGAGGCTGAAAATCATGGTTTTTTGGAGAGCAAATTTTGGAGAGCAAATAACGAACGCTGTCCACCCTTATCACTGGTGACGCAAAGAAATCGTGCGGCAGTCACAGAACCGGCCCTGGCTTTGCGATAGTTAATTTAGGGAGTTTTATGAGTCAGACACCCATCCCGATGACGCTTCTGCACGGAAACCGCCCAAAAACTTTGATGGTCGTCGCTGAATTCGTTTTTCCTGCATCTCCGAGCATTCCATTGCATGATCCGTGGCTACACACGTCACCACTAAAACCACGCTGAATCTTCTTCATTATGTTGAACTCAAATTTTGTTTTGTTTCTGAGAGTCTGCTGTTAGGGATCAGTATGTAGGAGAGATCAGTGATTAAGACCCGCCAACACGCGTCGCCATACGCAACGTGGCACTGCCTTCCTGGGCATCCACACATTTCACCATCCACACATTTCAATCATACATATGACCGCTCTCATTACCGTCCGTTCTCATGTTTCCTGTTCTAACCTGTCCAAACAGGCACCGAGGACAAGCGCGTGGGCCCCGAGCACTGAACTTACCTATATTTGGGACTGAAGCTTGTTAAAATACTCTGCCCTTCTTCAATCCGAACATTTTTCGGTAAAGATCTCGTCGGACATAAACATTTTTTCATTTTGCCATCATGTATAGGAGACTGCAGCTGATCTAGGCCCGTTCAGCAAGCTGCCACATCTTCGTCTAGTCCCTTCGGCCGTCTACGCATCTGCATATTCCACTGACGTCATCGTTTTCCTTCTCGATCGGTCCTGTGGCGCATGCGAACGGGTCCAGATTACTGAATTCCCAACGTACAGTCCTTTTCAAAAAGATAGACGGATTGCGCGTGCGGTTTCTTTGCGTCGCGGCTGCAGAATCGCGGCGGGACCTACTCGACCCTCTCACTTAGAGCATGCTCTCTCCGCATCCCTCGTTCAGGTCCCGCCGCGATGGTGCAGTCGCGCAATCACTATCTTTTTGAGAAGGACTGTACATGTATGTAGTGGGCGTCGATGGCGATGACCCGTCTGCGGCCTCGAAAAGCACGCTGCGCGACCGTCCCGGTCGAGCAGGGATCCTCTTCGGGACATCAAATCATGGGGTTTTCTTGATAGTCAGTTAGTTTTCTTACTAGTTACCATCAAATGTGGTGAACAACCATCAAGAAAACCCAGATTCGCCATCGCGGCGATGATTCCATCGTGAGCGGCGCGGTCGCGTCGCGTGCTTTTCGAGGCCGCGAAAGGGTTACCGCCATCAACGCCCACTGTACATAGATCATCGATATTGTTCGCGTATAAATCACTCATTTCTTCCAAAGTGCAAAATACTAATATCCTTCCGTTTCAGAAACTTGGAAAGATGGGCGAGCGCACGAAGCCGCCCATAAGTCTGAGCTTCGCCTCGATCAGGCTAAACGACCTGTCTGATGACTACGGATTTGGAGACGACGGCGATACCACTGTGGTTGACGACGATGTCGTAGAGGAAGCACAAGAGGCCAGCACTGGCTCTGTAGGTTTTTCACTGTCTCTTCTTTTTTGTCACCGACGACGGCTTTGCTTTCACTTTTGCTTTTTTTTTTGTTGCATTAATTGCTGTATTGCTATTGTTTTGACTTTAGTAGCGTAAAATAGAGCAACTAGGTTGCTTGGCGCATAAACAATGTGGATTCTCTAGTTTTACTGTTCATACGGGGAATTTTATTCGTTATTGCATTCTAGGCAAAGGGGGTCCGTGCCGCATTACTCCTTAGACCACGTGGGCAAGCGTTAAACAGAACGTTCAACGTTGGTCCTTTGAGTAGGAGAGTTTCAACATACAGTGAACTCCAAACGGCCGTAGACAAGGGGGGGGGGCTGCGGCGCGGGCACTCTGTCTGTCTGCTGCACCGAGGAAGCTTTGCTGCGCAGAGACGCGGAGAAAAGCCGACACGTCGTGATTTCCCGCTGCCTCGGATGGTGCAGCAGACAACCAGAGTGCCCGCGCCGCGGTCCCGGCCTTTGTCTACGGCCGTTTGGAGTTCACTATAGGTTTATGAGTGTTGCGAGGCTGCCCCCCCCCCATTCCTAGAGCAGTGCACTGCGATCGATGTACCCTGGACAATTCGTACGACGTGTTATGATTGTTGTCTTGAAGGCACACCCCACACCCAGGGTCAAGCGTGGCCTTGGTAAAAAATGGACCCCGTGTCGACCCCCCTTGTAGACTGGGAAAATGCGACCCCCCCCTCCAGTATTTTCAACATTTTTTTTCAAATTTCTAGTTATTATATATTATAAATATATGATAATATAAATTATCATTAATTATAAATTATAATATAATTATATAAATTATTATATATTAGCAATTTTCAAAGTACGTAGAAAACTTATTAGATTAAATTAATTTTTAAAATCAATTTTTTAACTTTGATTTTCAAATTTTATCAATTAACCTCAACAGTTGTTGAGGTAGTAGGAATAGGTAGTCCAGTTGTCAAACATGTGTCTGTCGCACATTCTAGGAACTTTTCGTAGGCAGTTGGAGTGACAGATAAGTCGTGCTCGTGCTCAAACAGGTCCAGGGTTCGATCCCCGCCCGAGCCTAATTTTTGCAAAATGCAAAAATATATGTGGGGGCTCAGACGTTAAATATCCATGTGTTCGAACAAAATCAAATAGTCACGATCAATTTTGAGCGGTAAAATCAGTGCGTGATTGGCTTTGTTTGACTCAGAGTTAGAATCGTACACATGTAAATGTATGGTTGTTTGTCACGAATTTAAAAAGGGTTGGCATGTAACCTGGGAAAAGGGCTCAACTCGTTCTGATATCAGGAAGATTTGCGCTTTCTGGTATACTACTTTTGTTTCTGAAAAACCTTATTTATTGGGGTCAAATTAGGGTGTCAAATCGTTGGTAAAAAGATGGGAAATTTGCCATTTTTACCAACGGTTTACCATCAGTTTACCAACGGAATAACACCCGAACCAGGTAAGCTAGAGAGCTGAAATTTTGCAGTGACATAGAGCTTGACCTCCTCTTTGAGAATAATATTTATGTTTTTGTCAGCCTCAACAAATAAGCTAAGAAAAAAGCCTTTGAAAGATGATCTAATTTTTGGCAAGTTCGGGAGAGTGCTATTATTCTAAGGTGAATAACTCCATAGTTATTTTGTAAGATGGAAAAGTTTTCACACATTACAATAGAGGAAGATTTGCTCTTCCATATGCAGTAGGTCTCTTTTTAAATGGCCTTCTGATTTTGGCAGTTATTGAGTGGTAATAAACCTGGAATTTAGGAAAATTTATGCTCATGTCACATGTAGTCTTATCGCCTCAAAAATAGTGTCAGCGAATGAGAAGAAGTGGAATATTGCATAACGATAAGGTTTGACTCCGAAAAAGCGCCTACACAGTGTTGGGACACTATGTGCTGTCCGAAGGTGGTTAGTACACCATCTATGAAATTGCATTTTAAGCTGCACCATTATTTGGCCGAAGCAATGAATTTGCAGCCAAATAAAACGTCAATGCTCAAGGAAAAATGCTCACTAAGGATTTTACTCTTGTTATGTTTCTTATTGAAAAGAGAGAACATGCTGTAGTGTTTGCAAAAGCACCGCTACCGCGAGGAATCGAACCAGGGTCTTGTTTGTGGGAAACAGACTACCACTGAACCGACGCTACTTAGGATGTTGGTGATTCAACACTAAGTATTACATTTATGTTAACAATAATAATGTCAATGTTATGGAAACTATAACTAACTACAGGAAAATTTAAAATTAAATTGTACTTCCCTACCTTGCTGCCGTCATACCACCCCGGGAGTGCAGGAGGAGGCGACCCCTCTGACACTCCACGAGGCGACCCCTCTTGATAAATTACCATTGTACGCTTGACCCTGCCCACACCTCCCTTCAGAATCATTTTCCAGACTTTTACAGAACTGAAAATGTCATGTGCTGATCACAATATCATACGCTGACACGCTATTCCATGCAAAACTTCCATGAGAAAGCCGTTTTTCGGCCCGCTTTTCTGGGGAGGTTTTGGGCTTGGCAAAGCGGGAAGAAGGGGCTCAAAAACGGCTCTTTTTTATGGAAGTTTTGCACGAAATCGCATGTCAACGTATGATATTGTGATCAGCATACCTTCTTTCGGTGAGGTTTTGGGCTTAGCTAAAGCGGGAGTACGATGTTCCTTGTTACCAGCAAGTGGATGATGCAGAAAACTTGTCCTACCGCTCTGAGTTCGTCCAAAAGTTCCCTCAAAGGAGGGACTGGAAGGTTGATTGTTCAGCCATTATGCATGGAATCGTGGACACCGTTGTGACTTGCAGCTTTCGCGATCCCTTCTATGTAAAAATTCCACCCAGTTATAGGGTGAGACTGTTCCACCTTCTACAATCTCCTTGAGCAATGTGACGATTCTACTGAATCATATCTGAGCTATCTTTTCTACGTCCTCTTGCAAGGTTTTCAATTCGAATATCTACCTGTGGTCTGCAACCTCCCCCTCCCCCCCCCCTCGTTCAGATTTCTGCGTTTCCTTGGTTTTATTCGCAGCATCTGCTCTACCTACACATTGTTATTATGTTGCTATTCCATGTAACAATCATGCTCGTACTTCTTACATCATAATGCATTTCATATGTTTGTCGTAATGTTAGTATGACAAGTTAGTTTGGTTCTCTCTTGTCATTTTTTTCTTGAAATGCCTTGTCGCAAAGAAATGCAAGCATATAGAGTTAGATGCTCAAATCGATGTGAAACTAAGCATTGTCCGCTAAGTCTCTCTGAGTTTTACTCTTTATAACGTTTTCCGGAGGAACAGCCCATATGAAATAACAACTAACAATTTACATGGCTTGTTTTTTCCGATTTCTTATTTCAACCTAGACAATGCCGATGAATTTCGGCTTCTGTTAATACTCCACGTATGTCCGACTGAAGAACATTGTCCTTTTTTCTTCGATCTTGTTCTTGTTTCCATCTTGGCAATATATTCCATTCGGTGAGTATTTCTGCCTATTACATATTCGCACTATTCGCCAAGTTATTGGTTTCACGAGACATATATTGTGTCGTATGGATGCATTGTCGTCGCGCCTAATTCTTCTGCGCCGTACTGCAGGGTATTCGCTTTGCAGGTTGCTTTCGGTATGCAACCCATCAATCTCTGCTTATGATTTCTCTCATACTATTTCCAGAAACCAAAAAATCGTCTATGTGTTATCTTCATGGCAGACGGGGGAGAGGGGTGAAGTTTCCTCTTTAATGCCTACCAGTATACATTCGAAAACACGTTTGGATTTTTTTGTAACTACTAAGATCGAAACATGTAAAAAGTTGGAACAAATCGATATGTTCACTGCAGTGTTGTTGTTCTTCTGGAATGCGTCTCACCAAACTAAATAGCATACACTTTTGAGCAAGACGACTGTAGGGAAACTTTCCATAATTACTCCAAACCATATGAAATTTCCATAGCTTGCTCCTAATTCCTTCTTTTATTATTCCCACCTGAAGTATTTATTATTCTCCAATATGAATCTATTTTTCCAATAATTTTATTTCTGAAACTGCGTCGTTTTGGACCTGTTCTTCGTTCTGAACACCCCATTTTTTCTCACACCTCCCCACCTGCCCTATTTTCTCATACCCTCCTTCAATCGCTAATGTTTTTAATTTTGCCCCTGAATCATCACTCTTATATCATAGCAAAGATGTAGGCATTCGTTTTCCACGAAGCAAGATATGTCAATGTATGTGGTAAAGACAATCCATCACTCTTGGTGATTGGAACACTTGGGTTCTGAATAGCAGTGTAATGGAATCTAGTTTAGCTACGGCTAGTATTTATCAGTATTTCGGGATTATATCTGTTTGTTTTCTTTCTCATTGTCAGTTATTCATTTAGAAACCTCACATTTTCAGGGCTTTCTTTTCTTGTTGACATGCGCGTCACTTTTATTGTTCCACTACATCTTCGTGATCTTTGTGCTTTTTTGATTGAAAGCCGCACAATTTACAAATACTTTCTCGGTCATGTTTTACGCATACACATATTTGTTGTTCCTGTAATGTATTTGTTATTAACATACTACGGCCAATAATTGCGAGTAATTTTCCTAAACGTTATCTTCTACTTGCTCCGGCTTGAGCGGAATGGAGCTAACTCGCGTTCGATTTGCGAACTTGCATTTTTCTTCAGCAATCTGCAAGCTGACTCATATTTGTTGGTTATGTCCAATCGTCTTTGGACAACCGCCTTTCATCGATGGCCAGGCTGAAATTTTGTGAGCGTTCTACTCAAAATTCTCACATGATTCCAACCTTTTATTCAACTAGTCACCGAGACCAGCGAGGGCACAGCGAAAATGTAGTAGTTCTAGCGAGTAACTGTGACAAGTAAGCTTCTGCAGGGGAAACTTGCAACAACGTTTACTTTTCGTGTAAAGTTTATGTACTAAACGACAGCTAACGGTTAAAAATTGGTTCAAAACGTGGTTCTGAGTTTTGTATCAATGGTTTGTTTCAAAGCTGCAGCTTTCTGGGTGTTTCTATTTGATCACCAACGCGGCTCTTATCTTATTAAGTCGAGTTGCACATGTTTGTTTGCAATCATTCGGCCATTGAATCACCGCAGGAGAATCTGTACTATCTTTATTCGGCTGCACTGTGTTAGGGCTGCGCGCATCGGTTTTTGCTGGTTTTTATTGCCTTTTTCCTGTCGGTGATTCATCCATTTTTCCCCAACATGCAGTGCGACAGATAGTTCATATTGGAGAACTGGTGGTTTTCTTGCAAGAATTGTTACCAATTCAAGTGGTAACGTTTCTTTCATTTATATTACGTTAGCCTTATGAATCGCATACCATGGTATCACCCAGCGTCAATTTTGTTAAGTATAATACAAATGAAACTTGATGTATGTGTTAAAGAGTTCGTACCCTTGCTCGCATCATACTAGCGGTATTTTTCACCATGGGAAGATTTTTAAATGCGGGGCTGAGACCTCTAAGTGCTATTAATGCCGGTGCCACTGAAATTTTTATGCGTTGAAACCCCATCGAAAATAGGGAGCGTGAAGAGAATTCCGTACATGTAGTGGATGTGACTATTTTGCATTCCCAGTTGCCGCGCGAACAAATGACGTTTCTATTTTCGCCACATCGAGACGATGTGGAAGCCTTTCTAGAGTTATGGAATCTCTCCCTACATGTGTTAGTTAGACACCAGAACATTACTGGATCTTTCTGGGTATTTGTGGAAGTGGAATCCTATGTTTTGATATTCTAATTTAGTCCTAGAGCGTGAACTTTGTTGAGCGGCTTATTTCTGGCGTTGTTCGCACACCTCTACAAACAAGCTGGATTTCATCTCTCACATTTCTCTTTCCTTGAGTGCGTACTTATTTGAAATTCGCGTAATTCAGTCTTCATATGTACTTTTAACCGATTTTTTTTAGTTCCAGTGTGTTTAATGTGCATTTGTCTCATTTTTTCTCACGTAGTTTTGACGTCGCATGTTTTTCTTCCACATGTTCAGAGAATGTAGTTCAGTGACAGTTGTATCTATCAACTTTTAGTCTCATTACTCATTAATCGCACGGTTTATCATTCCCGCAGTGTACACTGTTTTCTGAGATTAATCGCTTGGACTGGATAGAGTTAGCGAACCAAATCCGGCTTTAAAAGGGAAAATCACTGAACCGGAGTTCAATGGTGCACCACTTCCTTCAAAAATCAAGTGCCACGTGTCACCTCCTTCTGTTTTCAAAATTTCTTCAAATATAATTGAGGCCAATATGAATTGCTGATCGTAAATATGCAAAAGATTCCGTCGAGCAAAAGATTTCGTCGAATCCGTTTTTAAGTACCTAATTATGTGGGAAGTTAGGGCGGAAGCATCCAGTGGACTGCGAGGTATCGGTTGCATATGCTCCTACACTGACCGCTTTGCGTTCACTTAAAGGCAGCATTCGTCTAAATCCTTGGCTCAGAGTAAAGCCGGCAATTGTGACACACAGGCACAAATGGTGAACGAACACAAAGAATCATGACTTACTAACAAATTTAAATTGCAATGCAAACACATCTGCAGTCCTTCCAAAAAATACTTGCCTCAGGCATCCACCGCCCTACTGCTAAGCCGCGCCGCGCTTCCTATGCATTATCATACGTGCTGCGACATGGCTCAGTCGACGCGCAGTTTAGCGGGATTCAAGTATTTTTTGGAAAGACTATACCTTACATGAGCCGGCTTACCAGGCTACGATTACTTGCACAAGCACGTATGACTTCAGCGTGGCGAGACTAACTAGTGTCAGCGGAGCGTGAAATGAAGCACGGAAGACAACATTGAGATCTCGCGGATTTCTTATATGTGTCCTCTCAGAACCCAAAAATCCAGCAAAATCTCGAGCACGAAGATTTGAGCGGGTGCTGCCTTCAAGCGAATGGTATGTGGCGGATATATGTATAGCATTTCCATGCATGTTTTACCCCCTTGAAAAGGGGACTCAATAAAAGGTTCTGCATGTCGGAGAAATTATGTGTATCATTTTGATCTTCGCCTCCTCACGATTCCAGTTAATAATTTTCGACTAATCGTATGCTACATAGATTGAGACATTGCAGACGAGATTGCACCAGTGTATATGAGCTGTGAGGAGTCAGAGATCCATGGATCACTGACTCTTGAAGTTTTTTTTGTCAGCTGTTGTTCACCACATAGTTCGAGACTTTTCGGCATATCCGTCAAATACTCAGCCTCCACTTTTCCCGATCTTCTTCGTGCACTCTTCAGCTCCATTAATAATATTAGAAAATATTATTAATCAGCTCATTATTAAAATATTATTAATCGGATCTCAAACGGGGTCTAAACCAACATATTTAGTGGATTCCTGGTGTGGCCACAATTCTCATTTCTTTGTTGTAAAACTCTTACTCCTCGATACATTTCGTTTAAAGCTTGCTTTCGACTACAGATTGTACAAAATTGTTGCCATGGAATCGTTTCGTAAAGTTTGTTTGCTTGCTTGCTTGCCTCAACGATATCAATGGTTGTATCGCAATGACCTTGAATCACGGCGACCAAATAGTGACACATGTAGAAGGGTGATTCAGGGACACGAATCTGAGGAGCGATCGCGTCAATTGCGCTCGGGAAAATGTAGCAGACGTCTGCAGCACAAATTTCATTGGATCCACCATTACTGCAGCAGAAATGAACGCAGATATCTGAGCCGTGTGTTTTCATGTTAACATTGCATATAAACATCGTCTAGAAGAATAATTGCTGTTGCCGTTTTAGCGGGTTTCTTAGCGATGTCTCGTGCTTGAAGCCTATCACATTCCCTACATGTGGTATTTTAACGCTACAATGCGTCGATTAATTTTTAGCCTGCAATTAAAATCGTTTTTTCTGCTTAGTCTGAATTAAATATGAGCTAGGTGCGTCTGAAAATGCATAATCAGGATGTTGTTTCCGTTGTTTTCCAGCTAATAGCGGTAGTGTGAGCTCGCCTCTCCTCGTCCTTCTCATCTCGGTTTGTGTCATCTATGACAAGTTCTCATTTATTATCATTACACCATCAAGTTTAATATGCTGCGAAGGCTAAATATGAGTCAGCACAGATCTGCTCGCTAAGTGAAATACTCATCACGAAGTAGTGTCCATGGTTACAGTAATGGATTATGCCTGGTGTCATTTGCAACGGCTCCTCTGCCACTTCATCTATGCTATCTGTGCAGCGATACTGCTTCGATACGTATTGTATTTGGATTGGATTTCATATCTAGCCGTTAACTCCATTCCTGCTGGTGTCATATAGAATTGCAGTATCCTTTGACGACTTTCTGGAATGTCCTCGTTTAGCTCTAGAAACGTCAGCTTTGTACTTTCTAGCAATAGAAGCATTAAGAATCTCGAGCGCCTGCAATTTCCATATATAAATTTTCTGGAAAGAGAAAATCGCCGCAGCGCTCCCTTACAGCCTGAGCTGCGGCAGTATTTATATTTTTGCGATTTCCTCTCCTTTTGCTGTGAATGACAGCTCGCTCTCAGTGCTCAGCCGATGCTGATACTGGCGTTTAGGTATTCATAAATTTGTTCTGCCTGATGCTCGAATGCTGTCGTTTGATGGAGTTTGATGCTTCTTCCGTTCTCTTTCTCGTCTTCTGATTGCCTTTGAAGAACTGCCGATCAAATAAAGCTATT
Organism: Ancylostoma ceylanicum; assembly: GCA_000688135.1. NCBI lineage: Eukaryota > Metazoa > Nematoda > Chromadorea > Rhabditida > Ancylostomatidae > Ancylostoma > Ancylostoma ceylanicum. The sequence continues at coordinate 772,109 of JARK01001414.1, forward strand.
CAAACGCTGAAGTGTAAGTTGAGTTCGTGTTTTCCCGATTTACAAGCTCATTACGCGTGATGCGACGACGAGAAGGCGCTTCGAGCTGCTTGGTGCTCGGCTGTGAGGGCGGTCGGATGTGCGCTGACTGCGTGTGATAGCGACGTTGTGATGTTTGTCACTTCTCTGTTCTTCTGCTCGTTCCCACCCGGCTGCACTGGTCTCCATTAGTAACCGGTGTTTATTGGTTGTGAGCGCAGTGAGCGCTGTTCACCCGCGTGTGCGTATACGTGGTCATTGACCAATTACCTATTCTTAGAAGTTGTTATCGACAGAGTATAGGGCAGAGAGAGTTAGGTTGGTCTGGGAGTTCTTGCACCAACGCTTATTTTTTCGATCCAGAATTTCTTGATCTTGAATTGGAATCCTTTGGCAGTGGAATTTTGAAGAATGTTCTAATATTTCTCAACTTTAGAAATTAGCAGACCAGCTTTGATCAGTAAACAATAATTTAGTTTAAAAAGAGTAAAATTTAATGCAAGATTTTCGGGACAACTTAATATTTAGCTGCAAAGCTTCTAAGCCGCTATCTTAATCTATTAATCTCCACAAAGCTAGGATTCCTCGAAAGCGAATCCTGGATCGACTTTGGATGAGGTATGGTGTTGCAGTAGGTAACATTTGAGCGCTGACTTGTTTACGGAAATCATTCCCCGCTCGAGGAGTGAAATCCCTCGCTAGGAAACAGGCTGTGTCCGTTCGAAGAAACGATAGCACTGACGGAAATTAATTCGTATTCGCATGTCTTGTACCTTCCCCGCGTATTCTATTTCTTTTCTGCACTGTGGAATTTGTAGAGGAATTTCCACCGATATAATAGCTTATGTTGGATATCTAGCCACCTTGCCAAAGTGCGAGAATATCAATCCTAATGAGATTGTGACCTTTGGACACAATTTGGTTCGACGATGCCTAGCCATGTTCGTTCGTTTGTTCCAGTTGCGTTAGACCTGTTTGCACTTTTACCCTATTATACGTATTTTATGGAATTTGTAACGGTGATTTATGTATCTGTAACGCTGATCAGACAGCACGGGTGTGACGTTTGCACATAGCAGTGCCTATTTTGAGAACCTGTTCGATTTTTGTTTGTTACTAAATTTATGACTCAACCTTTAACATGATTATCCATTATACTACATATTATTGTGTTTGGGGACAGCTCTTCAACATCAAGGGGATTGGAAAATGTTGAAATATTCTGGATGAATTTGAAAATTTGCAAACCGCAGTAAAGCAGTGTTCTTGAAATATTGTATGTAAGTAAGATCCATTGTTCCATACGACCTTTGTTCATCATTCAATCATTTTTGCTTTGAGAATTATGTGATTCCCATGCTGTGAGTCAACAGTGAATCGTCGTTAATCCTTCGCTCTTGCGTGGTGGAGAGGGTTGAGCTAGGGTTTAGCTAAAGCTCACCACGGTTTGTAGGTTTGAGAGCCTTGTGCAGAAGAGTGCCTGCGAGTCCTCGTTGGATTCATTTCCGGTTGGTCTTAAACAGGAAATTTTGCCGTATTCGTACATGTGGTCAAGCAGTACAACATGGATTCCCTCGCACTGAATCTCCCATTTTTTGTCCAAGTTCCTTCTTGGGCATCGGTTCTCGAACTGATTCTGAACTTCCCACCTTACCTGGTAACTTCATACGCTTTCCTTTTGTATTATGTTTGGATGAGAGGTAAGCGTGTGACCATAAGTCCCAGTGGGTGGTTAAGGTGTTCATCATGGCTTGACAAGGAAGATGCGTGCAGAAGTGAAGGGGCTGGGGTCATATTTTCGCGCGCTAAGGGTGGAAGGGGTTCCATAAAAGTCGATTTTTTATCATCATCCCTCTAGGCTTTGTTTTGTTTTCTGATAATTACGCCAATTCAGAAAAAAATCTGTACCATATCTTTCTGTGTTAAAATATCCTTGCTCATCATATTGGCTTTGAAAATAGCCAAAATCATTATCCAAGGTGATGGTTTCCGTCTGGATAGACCCTTCTGGATCAGCGCTTCCCTTCTTTTTTTCTCTATTTACGTTTTCCCTGTTTTCACATTGGTAGCGTTTTAATCTCAGTTTGTCCATGTTATGGTCGATCATTTGTAGTAGCTATTCTAAACCAATATTTTGTCCCACTATTGTGGTGGTTGCTCTCC
>JARK01001414.1:775687-798229 GCA_000688135.1 Ancylostoma ceylanicum
GCCCGTACTATTCTGATTACAACGTTTAATCCGGGTTTTATTGCTTCGGAATCGATCTGATCTCTCTTTTGTTGTTGTGGTTTTTGTTGACACCGAAGTGGCGCGAGTTTGTTGTGCAGGCTGGAATTCCCCTCCCATGAGTTGTTCAGAACCAGTTTTCCAAGTTTTCGTTGCGCTGAACTTCGTGGACTCCTCCCTCACCCCATTGACCACCAGTCACTGCTACTTCGTCATTTTCCTACGTTATCAGCCACTTAATTTGTTTTCAACTTTTCAACAACAGCAAACGTCATTCTAACGCGGCGATGTTGTGCTCCGATGCCAATTTGGGTTCTTTTAGCAGGGCCGCTGTACCTGCTTCGACATCGATTTTGCCCTTTTCGAGAATGCTTAGAGTGCTCTTCTTCGCTGCCGTATATGTCCCGAAATGAATGCGATACCTTCCAGCGTAGCTCTCGCTACCAGTTGGTTTGCAATGTTTCTGTTAAGTTGGGGTGCACATATCCTGTTGTTTTCGTCGCTAAAAGTTGCCATCTCAGATCTCCAGGATGTTTGTGTGTCCCTTTACATCTCTAGGGAGGTGCCCGAAATGCACGTCTGAAAGAAAACGCTGTGAGCTTTCGCGCCTTGTTTTTGCGCGTTCCTAAGGCTTACATTTTCTTTCTCTTTCAACAGGACTTTGCATTCCTTAATCCATAAGCGTTTTCATTCTTCACATAGATTACCACTCAAGAGTTGCTCAGACTTTTTTTTGTGTCACGGCAATTTCCAGCAAAGGGGTTTTTTTTCGTTGTTGTCCCCATGAAGCATAGCTATCAAGAATAAGACATTCATCACAGATGCCGTCAAAGCTGGCTGTCAGTTGTCATCTGCGATATTGGTGCTCGGAATTGTTTTCCAGAAAAAATTGCAAAAGAAGTACATACATACCCTGAATTGGGGATGATCTTGTTCCTGTCCTATTTATGTTTTGCTCATTTCGTATTCTAACATCGGCCTAATGGAGTAGCTCGAACAATTTTGTAAGTACGTGTTAGTTTTAGTTTTTTATTTGTTAGTTTTGTTGTGAGTTACTCTTCCGTTTTTTTTATCCATTTGCTCTGCACATGCAGTAAACCAAATTCTTTCCAAAATAAATGAAACAAATACTTCATAAGATAAATGAAATAAATCTGCCAAAGAGGGGAACTGACAAAATTTCAAATCTCAGGAATCGTTCTCTGAAATCAAATAAGATATTCATAATGAGTACTTAAAAAGGACATAAATGAGGAATTGAAAATAAGCTGACACGATTTTTGTACCTTTCATAAAGTAAAATAGGAGGTTTTGCCGATCCGTTTTAGGATTGGGCCTGAAGTCGCAACCGACGCGTACGTAGACTTTGAACAGGGCCAGTTTCTCTGTAAAGAGAAATTACAGCTCAGTCCAAGATTCATGTTCTTTTAATATGGTAGGATCTATGATATAGCAGTTCATGCTGAACTTGATTACGTTGACATGCCCGGGCCAGTTCCATTATTTCTTCCGTGATCAAACCCGCATTATCAAGAGAAATATTGCTGCAATAGCGTCATATGTTCCTGAAGGTTTTTTTCTCTTTAGAATTGGTTCGGGATGACAGTATTACCAGAAGCATTTCCATGCATTCTCTAAGCCTTCTTGGGCAAAGTGTGTTGGAAAGAAGTCTCCATTTGCGTCACAGTTTCAACGTCGGAATGAGGGATAATTATGGGAGAAACCCGATGTGAGACGTTCACTTGCCTCTTTCATATCTATACGTGGACATTCTTTCTTCTCGGTGATTTTCCGCTTATGAAACAATCCATCATAGTTATTTGCAGAGCAATTTGGTGTCTATCTCGTCACCAAAAAGGGTGGTAAACCAGTTTTGGCGTTTTGGAACAAATATCCTTGCAGTTTTCACACCGGTTGGTGACAAATCTCACGTGTATGTATGAAATCATCTCTCGTTTGGATCTACCAATAGATAACTAGTTAGTATGTTTTCTGTTTTTTTTTTCACGTCAGAATGCAGCGGTGTTCGGTCGGTAAAACATGGTGTGGAAGCGATTCCTTTTTAAAATTCCGTCAGTAGTAGTTTTCGTACTCTAAAGGTCAGAAATGTGTTAGCAATGGTTTGCTATGTGGTATGGGTACCTAGATAGAAATTAAATGGATAGAGACGCGGAATATACACGAACGACGTCAATCTAGAGTGGATTTTCGACAAGTGACTGTTGCATAATTCTATTTCTGTGCTTGATTTTACCGCGTAGAGCTAGTTTAAAAAAAATTCTAGCTATAGTCTGTTTTAAATGCGACGATGGTTGAGTATTCATGTGTATAGCCTGTTTTTCTCTTCATCCTCTCAAATTCCTGTGGTCTTTGCTCCATTCTCCTTACCTGTGACTTCTCTCCCACTATTCTCCCCAGTGAAACAAGCTATAATTTCTCTTATATCTCCATGCAGCTGTTTTTTTTTTTGCTTGTTGGCTGGCTTTTTTTTCTTGAATTGGTATTTTCCTCCTTATCCAATATTCGTTTTCTATTCTGTTTTATACGAGGCCTTCTCATCTCGATTCCACTCACATCTTTTTTTTTCTTCGGTGTTCATATTTTGCATGTTAGCCGTCTTCAAAACCCCAGTCCTATGCATCTTCTTCGCGCTTTTTTTTTTCTTCGCCATGGCGAGCGATTAGTCAAATGCATCCGAAAGTTTGCTTCCGCTTATTGCAGACACACCCACTTCAGCTTGCATTGAGCGTCCATTTTTCTCGAACAGCTTCAGTGCTTGTTGGACTTTCAGTTTGTTTTAAATGAAACTATCCGCCCTGCTCAGCTGGTTAATATGGTTGAATATGCATGCCGTCTCTCTTGGTTTCCAAGTGAATTCTATAACCTTGATTATTTCCAACTATCAACCGTTGGAGATGAAATTTTCTCAGAAGCTGAGCACCTTCATCTCATGCAGCGACTGCCATTGTTTGCACATGACGTGATTCCCACGTTTTTCTTCTTCCTCAGAAGGGGACTATATTAATGATGTTTGCAGATGCCTGACGAGAATTCGCACTCTCTTTCAATGAGCGCCGATGGCGAGGCAAGTGACACGGACAGCCAACGCACGGTGGACCGAATCTCGATGGGATCGAATGATTCTAAGGTGTGTGACGTTGTTTTTCTGTCCGTAGAGAGTTTGCAGAACATGTTCGAGGCGAATTGAATGTAAATTAGGCTGTACCTTCTGTGCATTGATTGCGCACTTTTGGCATTTTACTACCAGCGCCAATTGGGAATATTCGGGACTAGGGGTTGCATGTTACTGATCGATGTTCTCTTCACTCTGATTTCTGGTCATGTCTAAATCTGGACATGGTAACTCGGGCCACGAGTATAAAATGAATCTGCTGTGTTATTCGCCGACGTTTCGGCTGCTTCATCTCCCTCAGAACCGAAAATAGGCCCAAAATTCCAGAAAATCCATGCTAATTTCGTGTTTGGTTCGAAAAAGAAACTCGCGGACAAGCTCCCCTCATTCATTATGACACTTTCTTTGAAATATACTGTTTACGAGCGGACTGTGACTGTCGAAATAGGGTTTGTTCATGGAGGTACCTTGATATTATGCTATACGCGCGGGCTGAAACGAAACTAACGTTCTTTATTTTAGAAATCGAAATTCTGATCCCCACCCCTCCCAATTTTTTCCCACGCCCCCCNACATTGTTCCCGGCTCAAAGGACCTTGTCATCGAAAAGGAACTCGACAGGGACGAGGTACGCTGCAGGGGTCTCGACTTCGGGGCAATTTGAGAACGGGGGCGCCCAAGCGGTGGCTCTCATTCAATGGAGATGCTTAGCAGGGAATGCATTTAGCACAATGGAAACATAAACAAAGTGTTATAACCTTTGTCTTGTCTTGGATTTAGTATGGCTTTGGGATCCAGGAAGAACATGATTTCTGAACAATAGTGCTTTTGTTTTCAGGGACAAGGCAAATTCGAGCTGGTTATTGAGTGCACTGCTCAAAATTCCCCCCCTCCCCATCCCGCCCACTTTCTGCGTCCGCCACTGCTGGGTAGTACACTGTCAGGTAGAATTTTACTTGCTGGAAGCCTGCAATTAATCGAGCTAGTATTAGAGGTGCAACTGCAGTAAAGATTTAACCTTTTGGGATCTTTTCTCATTTAGACAACATTAGGGCATACATGTAGATATGTTCTATCGCCCCAAAAAATGGTTTATCCGTTATACGTAGTGTTGAGGCACAATGCTCTTCACTGAAGTAAAGGTAACATAAAATGAAGAGTTCTTGAAAGTGTTAGTGAAAAAGTGTTCCCAATGCAGGTTAAGCCTGGCCTCCACACTTAACGAACCACAGTTTTTCCCACACGCTGAGCGGTTGCAGCCATCCAGCAAGCATCCTAAACCTTAGCATTTGATGACACATTACAAGATTCAGAGCAAAAAAAAGGAAATACTTCAGAACCTCATGACTTCGACATTTTGAGCACTTTCTAGGAATTTTGTAGTCGGAGGCAAGAGGAACACCCGAATACCGGAAGTCGGAAATTCAACCAGAGCCTACACAAAGTGTGTGGTGTTCCCAGTTGCCGAGCCCTAAAACACAAGAAAATCTTGAGTGAGATGTTAGATAGCTAAGCTTTTAGGACTGATTGAGCATAATGTACTCCACTTAACATTTGCAGTAAACAACGAACTCTAAGTAGCTTTTGGTTTAATAGCAACCCAACAGCCAGTTAGTCGACTTCACCCGGGTTTGCTCTACCCTATCAATGCAGAGCAAACCGGTATAAAGTCGTTGCTGGAGATTCTATGAAATCTAAGGTTCATTTAGTCTGATAAACAGGGTGTGTTTAGCGTAAAAACGGAATTTCGATCGTTACCACTTTTTGGACATTCTCCGACCAGCTTATTAATTACAAAGTAGTTTTTTTTTTCAAGTTTTGGCTATGTTGCTTATTTGGTATTCTCAAGATTTCACTGCTCTGTATTTATAGGAAGCATCAACGAGTAAACTCGGAGTATTGCTTGACAAGGCTAAATCCAAAGGCAAGAGACTGTTAAACAAGAAAGACAAGGAGCGGTCAAAGTCGCCAGGTACCTTTACTTACAGTTCTTCCAAATCGAGCTTTGTATGTGCTCCGAATCCCTTTCATCACGAGGACTTTTGCTAAATTCCGAGAAACAATTGTTGCTTGGCTATCGATCAAAAATCTTCCCAGTCATGCTCGTTTGTTTACGCACGCATGCTTCGGTTTCGTTTTACACAGATTGTTTACAGGTGTGACGGAGACAGCTGCACAATGTATCATTATCAATCCTCCGTCCAGTAAGCTGGTTGGTGAGAAAGACAAAAAGACGCAAGCAGAACTTCAGCAGGTTTGTCACTCAGAATCCAACTTTTTCTCAATATTTGCTTTATTCATGTCACTTCTCCTTCAGCTACTTTTTATTGTGTAAATTGTTCTTAGCTAGTATTTGAGGAGTGATTGTGAACCACATAATTTTCCTCTATGTTCAGGATTCCTCGAAAGATCCATACATGGTTTACTCATTGGCACGGCGATGTCGTAGCATGCCATTCTTCAAGTATAGGATGATGCTTCTTGGAGCGCTGCTTTCTGTTACAATTGTTTTTCCCGGTCAGTTGGAAATTCCGTTGTTTGAAGTCTTTACTTCTCACTGTCATCGGATTTATGTGGTCTATTAGAGGTTTTTGCTCTGTGGCAAGGGCGATCATTCTTCCGAATGATTTCATTCATGGAATTTAGCAGTTACCTCCATTTGTTTGAGAACCAGCTGCCCACGTAATGTTTCACTTTGCTCCTCTTGTTTTCGAACGCATCACCGTCAGAAAAATCTGACTTTTCACTTTGCTTCTCTCGTTTTCGAACGCATTACCGTCAGAAAAATCTGACTATGCTTGTAGTCATTAGGTGATTGCTTCAATTAACTTTGCGGAATAGCAAATAAAGTGGAAATGCGATGATACCGTTAAGTCTTTCTTCAATTTCTTCATCGATTGAGCAGCTTTTTAGATATAAACTTGCTTCTTTAATTCTTCTACAGGTGTTCAATATACACCATTTGAGTTTCAGGGTTTCTTACTGGTTTGCTCTGGGGCCTGTATTTATCGTTTATTGGATTTCTTTACTTGTTTGTTTCTGATCCACGTCCCATAACGGTGAGTATCCAATGACATTTTCACTGAAATTTCAGTGTTTTCGGCAAAATGAATTTGTTGCGTTAGAAATATTCGAGGCGAACTCATCTTGTTGTTCATTTTTAGTTTATGAAAACTTTTCCCACCTTCAGTCAGATTTGTCCTTTTGAGATTGAACGTCATCCTTCTCTTGCCGACCTTCAAGAACCGGAGCCCGTAGAATTCAAACTGGAGCAAGCTTGTGAGGCTAATAATGGGGAAGGCAATGCACTAGGTATTGGCGAAGGTATCATTTATCGGGTGAGTCGTTTCGCTCTTTCCGAACATCGTGACACTGCTAATATTTGTGCTTCCTAATGGCTTTTTTCCAAAGTTGGAACACTGTTAATTCCAGAGGTTTAGGGATGGATGAATGAACTCAAAGGCAGGTATTCTCCTGCAACATACCATGTCAACAATGCTCAATCTGTACTCGTTAGATTAGAAGTTTGTTTCTGGAATAATTTTTCCTCATTTTCCTCCTGACTATTACATGTGTTTAGGGTTCCACTCTACGGATATCACGACCAGCAAAAGCTGTTCTGAAGCACGCTTTTCACGAAGATCCTACACTCACGCAACCTCAGCCAACAATGGTCTCACAAACGATCTATAGTTTAGACGGCGCTCATGTGAGTTTCTCCTCTCGAACTCGTACTCTTACTTCTTGGACGGTATAATGGTTTCTTCCTCCCGTTATATAAATTGACGTCTCCTTCATTTCATAGTTGTTTAAGAATTTTTCTTTCTCGCTCTTTCGAAAGAAAAGATCTAAATGGTGGGATCATTAACCCTAATACCTTTAAGACTTTAAAGGACTTTTTTTTTTGCGAATGTGTAATTTCTTTTTCTTGGAGGCTGAGTAAGGATCATACCAACTGTTCTAAAGAAGGAAATAATAATAAAATCTGCGGTCAAATATTCCACAATTTATTAGTGCTCAGCTAAGCATTTGTGTGGAAATTCGGTACCACCCTTCAGGTATCTCTCCGCCCAAAACGTTTGGCGAAGCGACGTTGGTGGAGCAGAAAGTACCCTATCCATATAAGATTCGCTCGGAAACCAGGAGATGTTGATTTGTCAAAACCGCTTTCGAGGTGTGTTCTCGGTAGTCGTTCGTCTTTTCTTCAGAAAAGTCAATGATTATTGCATTTCTAAATACTGTGAAGGTAACCCTGCATTTCTAAATAATTAGGAGTTCACCCTATCTTTGAGTCTCGAATTTACTGCAGTTTTTTACAGATCTGTGTCCATGCACCCCGTGGAATCAGCCCCAGATAGGCTACCGCTAATATCTGAGGGTGCCTCGTCTGTAGATGAGGGATACACGGCCGAGACAGACACAAGCGAAAGTGAGAGCGAGCAAGGAGCTTCTCCCTTTGGACGTGCGAACTCTCTTAGTGAAATGCCAGACTTCTTGAGCATGTCTGACGGAACACCACGTCCTTGCAAGGGGCGATCGATATACCTCTTTGTACGGGCAGCTCGAGAGAAAGAGCGGTGGTTTCATTTGTGAGTACTCATGTTTTATTCTGAAGTGTTTGAAAGAGTGGAAATGAAATCTTTTTCTATTGAATAAATGTATCAAATAAATTGCTTGTTCAGACTTCGAGAGGCTTGCGCACAGTCTCATGACTTCATAAGGCCATTGGCCAAGCGAAGCACTAGTGAGCTACACTTCACAAATAACGTAGGTTTAGGTTTCTTTTTTTTGGTGAATCTTGTTTTTTTTTTTGAATCTTATTATTCGTTTGTTTTCGGAATTTTTCAAATCGCTTCGCAATGTTCTTTTTCTGTCAAATCCCTATTCAGATTCAAGAATAAAGTTGAGACGACAATTGGGAGATGAACTCCTCCAGTGTTCTTAAGGGGTCTCAAACTTGTCCATTTGTATGTCCCACCTAGTTTTTGTATGATGATGCGTTTGCTTCATGAGTTTTCTTCAATATTAACAGGGTTAGGATAGATGATCAGGGAGGTCAAGGGAGTCGGAAACATTGGGGAGTGGGGTGGGGGGAGGGGTCGTTGTGGCGTGGCGGATGTGCCACCCCAGCTATGTAGAGCGACTTCTGTGTAGAGGTTCTGAGACGGAAGGAATAAACCACAAAAAAGTCGTGTGGGGTTCCAATTTTTCACCATGGTTAGTCCTCTGCGTATTAATATCATCGTCGATTTCACTGTTGCGTGGTCCAATTCTGAAACTTGTAATCTTTTTTTTGTTTTATTTAGATGAATTTCTTCCTTTTCAGGGCAATTCTTCGTCTTCACCTCCTAAATCGCCATCCAGTCCAGTTTTTGAGGATGCTGTATATAAGAGAATACATAGGCAGTTTACTGAGTGAGTGTATCTTAGTTTGTAGAAGGTTTTCATATTCAGTACATTCCACGATAGGCTGTCCTTTATTCTTGGCATTATGGGTTCAACCTTGTGCAGTACTTATCATTGCTTACAAAGTTTTTACTTTTTGGACCAACATGGTTCCAGTGAACTTTTCTGCTGAGGGATAGCACTTTTGATTTTTTTCAGTAATGAGACTCATCTTTCAATACCCGTCTCTGAAGCATTGCTGTAGATTACATGCTTTCTGTTGTGTCACTGATTTCGACAGAGGTCATTTTCAGACAGATATCATTAATTCGTGGTTGTGGTGTCTCACCGCCTGAGCGCGGTTCCACAGTATCCATAGATCTAGGTACTGTGAAATGGAAGCCGGGTATCCCAGAAGAAAACTCAGACCTGGTCGAGTCTATCAACTCTCTGGGAACTAGGTAAGTAGCAGAACGTGTTTTTTTTTCTTTTGAGTGTACGCAATTCATTTCTGTTCTAGGATATTTTTTGATTTTTGTCGAGATGAATTTTGGGCCAATCAAGTGAAGCAGAAGATCCAGAGCAAGTTGGCGACGATTCATGTGGGTGGTTTGATTGCGTCATATTTTACTGACATATTTCTATTCTTTTTTAGTTGCCATATTTCATCGAGAAGCTTGAGTTGTCATCGTTGAGTCTGGGAACGACAGCTCCACGAATTGTAGGCGTTTACACCCCAAAACTCAATGAGTGGGGAATATGGGTTGATCTCGAGGTGAGCCTATTTGTATTTTTTATTTTTTTTTAGATGATTGATTCCAACGACTAAAGAGGGGATTTGCATCGTTGTTTCTAGAATGTTTTCTTTTGGTTTTTTTTCCTTCGTTTCTTATCTAAAGTTGTTTGAGCGTAGTATAGCCTGTCTCAATAGCGATGACTGTTAAATATCGATGAAGAGGCTAAAATTATTTTGTGTTACTTAATATTATCCCAAGTATCGCATGCTTCAACGCGTTATTTTTTCGTCTAATTTCTGGTCGGCACTTGTTCTCGAACCGCACCATAGTTGGATTCAATTACCGCTTCCTTAATGTAGTCTTCTTCGGTTTCTTCGTTTTCGTTTACTCTCAGATTTTATAGTCTTCTTCGGTTTCTTCGTTTTCGTTTACTCTCAGATTTTAAAGTCATTGTGCATTCAGATGAAGTATGGCGGTGGAATTCGTCTAGTTCTGCAAACTAGTGTGAACTTGTTGAAGCTTCAGAGCGGAGCCACGAAGGTATCCCCGACTCATGACCTTAGTTTAGGTTGTTCTTCGTTAGCAATGCTTTGTTTAGGTAGAAACTGAGCGGAAGTTGTCGCGCATCACAGACGCCATGGCATCAAATATATCACGTTATTCGGATGAGGAGTTGCCGGAAAGTCCGGAAAGCAGTCCTGATGAAGATTTCGGGGCTAAAAATAATCTAGAGGGGTACGTGTAGAGTAAGTTCAAATAGGTGTTTATGCTGGATTGGTCGGTGATCTATCCACTTTGTAATCTCTTAAGAGTTTTCTGCCAATCTCATCCCCCTTCCCCTTTTTGTTTCTTTAGGGTTCCACTTTTTAGGACTACGACTAGGGAAAGGACAGGAAAGAAAATCATATCCATGGTGGAACGTGCAGCCCAGAGCAGCTTCTTCCAGAAAGCCGCTAAGCTGCCGAAGGTCGCCAAGGTATGTTTGTCAATGGATGAACGTGTTAGTGCTACCGTGATGTTGATTGAAGCGTTACCTTTCGATTGGTTACTTTGCTTTATTGTTTCTTTCAGTTGATTGAGGATGTCTCGTCCACGCCTCTGATCTTGAATGTTGAAGTTGAAATGCTGGAAGGACCAATCACTGTTAATATCCCACCGCCACCGTCTGATAGGCTTTGGTGAGATTCCAATTATGTTGATGGGTTTCACTCCCAATATGTTTTTTGCGACTTTGCAATGTTGAACAAAGCGAAGATGCATAGATAGAGTTTAAGCAAGAAGAAAATGTCTCGTCTTTTTTCACTTAAATTATTCGAGTTATCTCGTTTTCCTCAGGTATGGTTTCCGCCGACCGCCGTTGGCTTCAATCCGAGCAGTTCCACAAGTTGGTGACAGATCAGTTGATATGTCAACCGTATCCGACTGGATCGAATCCAAGCTCCGCCTTCTCATAGAAAAGAATTTGGTATGTCCAAACATGGACGACGTAGTGCTTCCTGTTATGTCCGGAAATGATCTTCTCCGCAAAGGTGCGTATAATCAGTGAGTGATGTTAAGTTGTCACATATACTTGTCCTTGTACTTCATTTGTTGTTGTTGTCACATTTCATTCACTTTTGTTTCTTTTTTTAAAGCATTACTTTCCTATTTTCTGTACAGCACGTTTCTGTGATTCCTCAGAGATGCGAACATCCCGGCTTTGCTTCGGTTTTCGACGTCTAGTCCTTTTCGTTCTTTAATTAAGCTCATATGTACAAACTTGTAATTCCGTTTGAGTACTTGTTACCGGTCTCTTTTTGTCTGCTTTCGCTTGCACGGTTCTTATCATATTTGAAGGTTTCATTTAACATTTTTGTTTATCTATAGAAGAAACCATGGGCAGGACGGCAATGCTATATACATAGCTGGATGGTTCTCAGCTATTGTCTCTTTGATAGTGGTACTTCAATTCCAGTTGCATTCCACATTTTGTTAATGAAGTTGGCTTTATTTGTTGATGAGATTTTCTTCACAAACCAAGATCACCTACACAGCATATTTCACAAACAAAGGTACTCTCACACGTCGGATACTCACTTCTCGAAGTTTTTTTTTTTACTTGAGCTCAGATTTTTGCATTTTGTGCGGACGAAATTCAGCTGCTTCTCATCAGTACTTGGAGTTGAATCAGGGGATATCTCTGGTTGGAATGTGAAGTAATCATCCCGGAAATGCCATCGAATTCTATGTAGATCAACCTTAATGTTCATTTTATTTACTACAGGACGCGTCAGAATTATTGACGCATCTAAAATGAATCTGTAGAAGAAGCAAGATGCAAAAACGTTTCAAACATGCAGATGCCAAATAAAGCCCATGTCTTGGCGATCGGATTAAATGCACTGTAGTTTGCAACAGAGGCCTTCTTTGCGAAAGCAGTCACGAGGACGACGAGGAAGCGCATAGCTCTGAGCGCCGTAACTAACTCTGGTCAACCGTTCTAGATCTTGAATAGGTAAACCTACGGGAGTTTGGGATTTCTGTTGGTTATTATCGGCCTGATTTTGAAGGTATTTGCTGACTTCGAGTGCATATCGCGCCATGAGATCTTGTGGATCTTCAAGAGAGTGAAACATAGGACACCTTGGATTGTCAAGCTTTTGCCAACTGATGATTCCATCGTCGAGGAGAACAGACTTCCCAATTAGGACCCACGCGCTTTGTCCAAGCACCTACATTGAGCCACGATATCTCTTCCAGTTGCTCTATTGTACACATCTTGCAAGTGAAAGTCAGTGATTTCGTGGTCCAGTGATTGTGGATATGCATTGTGCCCCTATTCACCAATTCTTGCAGCTCTTTGAATCCTTGGTACTGCTTCGTCGTGATATTGTTGTAGCGGTACTCTTTGTATTTGTTAAAAATATGAAGCACCGCATACGACAGTATGCGAAATTTAGTATCGACTTCTGAAGCAGGGTGAGGTTCTGCGTAGAAGAGGCGCAGAGACGGGTTCTAGGCAACAATACTTGTTTGGAGGGGAGTTTTCTCTTTTTGTTTGGAGGGAAGTTTGCTGTCGACTGTCTCGCTTTGCCTAATCGCCAAAGAGATCCCTCAGCTTGTAGAGACCTCCCACAGCATGAACATATGTCACTACATTGATATTACGAGCTGGTGAGAAGGAAGGACCAAGACTGAGGAAGTCTAGGACATCTGTTGAAACGTGAGCGCTGCCAATTATCGTAACCCTTGTTCCCTCACAACCAGATGTAGGTTCATTCCAACTGACATTATCATCGGTTAGGCCAATAAGCTCTTAACCACTCTCATTCCTCCTCTAAAGTTGTGCAGGTAGATAGCGTCGGCATGCTTGCTCTTTTTCACAACATTTGAGCAAGGAAGGATAGGGAACATGTCTCTTTTTTGACCACATTGTTAGGCATTGAGGTGTAAATATTTGGTTGGTCCTAAGTTTGGAGTTGATTTGAGCCCGTATTTACGTCCAAACGTCGGATTCATATCAGGTACGTGCGTAGCAGAAACAAAGTTGATAGATCGGTGGACCCTGTGGTTGGCTCTGTCGAGGGATTTCCAGATGCGCCTAGGACAATGTCAGTGACTTCCTGAAAGGGATGAGGCGTTTGGCGGTCCAGAGCTTGAATATGGTAATTTGCCACTTTCAGGCCCCTGAAAAGGACGTTCTCGTCTACAGGATCTCTTTGAAATTTCTTGGAGGGCGAAGATTGGCATTTTGTGCATGTGTCTTTCGTGCGATACATACAGTGGGCGTCAATGGCGGTGACCCGTCTACGGCCGCGAACAGCACGCGTCNACGAGTAGTTCAAACGTAATACACTTGTGTCGTAAAATTTAAGCCAGTAGATAAATTTGAGTCTCATTAAACAGCTTTGAGTAAGCAATACCGTCGCTTACAGTAACTGTGAGCCTCAGAAAGCTCCCATAACGAGTTGAGAAATACAACACAGCTACAGCACCTGTACCATCCTGTTTTCTCTCACGATGCAGCACACCATACGTCAGGCGCAAGTAAAAACAACAGATGAAGATAACATTCAAACGCTCCCGAGAACTAGGTTTTGAAAGATGGGTTTCCTGGTACTCCACAGCTAATCATGGAGTGTTACCAGCGACTTGTGACGACTCCAGCAATGTGAAAATCCGAACATGGAGATTAGGTGAGACTTTGTATTCGAGAAGAAACATAAGTTTAACAACGAAAGCTTACCTGGAACGAGCATACTGGTAAACCCAGTAGCGTGTCCCACTCCGAGCACGTCTTCGTAGGGCACGAAGGCGAGGCTTGAGACTGGACCACCAAGACGGTGTGCAAGATAAGGTTCGTGACAAACACCAAGGTGCATGTCTTTGAAAATCTGAATAAACAACCCGATAGAGTCATATTCACATACAGTGAGCGTCAATGGCGGTGACCCGTCTACGGCCGCGAACAGCACGCGTCGCGACCGCGCCGCTCACGGTAGAATCGTCGCTGCGGCGGCGAATCTGGGTTTTCTTGATAGTTGTTCATCACATTTGATGCTAACTAATAAGAAAACTAACTGGATATCAAGAAAACCCCGTAATTTGATGTCTCGGGGAAGGTTCCTGCTCGAGCGGCGCGGTCGCGCCGCGTACCTTTTGAGGCCGCAGACGGGTCACCGCCAGTGACGCCCACTGTAAGTTCGAACTGATTTTAAATACTTCCGGCACTCCCTTAGCTCTGATCTCACTCAGTAATCCAAGTCAATCCCTGCAGCTTCGAAGCGGGGAAGTCCTTTAAATTTTCCGGATAGTGAAAACCTGTACAGACGCCACTTTAACTTTGGGCCAGCACACAGTGGAATCAGCCCCAGACAGGCTACCATTAATATCTGAGATCGCTTCACCTATAGATGAGGGATACACGGCCGAAACAGACACAAGCAAGAGTGAGGTGGAGCAGGAAGCCTCTCCTTTTAGACGTGCGAACTCCCATGGTGAAATGCCGAACTTCTTTAACATGTCTGACGGAACTCTACGTCCCTGCAAGGGGCGATCGATATACAGGGTGACCCAAAAGTCTTTGGCCGACGTTCAAGTGCTGCGAAAAACATTATACAGAAAACGATTGTGATCAAACTAGAAGGATGGTTTACCAACAGTGCCACCTGTAAAGATGTCCTTTTTCGTTCCCCGAAGTCCTTTCTCCGCTGGTATAGCAGAGCCGGACACACCCTCTAGCTGAGTTGCCCATTGGCATTAGCACATCACCATCACATCCGACCAAAGTTTTCTGAGGTTTTCTGTGAGAAGATCTGGTAAGGAGAAAAACCAATCGCAGCATAAATGTCCTAGGAAAACAAATCGTATAGAATTTCTGCGGGTATCCACTATGGCAGCCATATTGTGATAAAGAGAAATGTGGTCTCAACAAAGCGGCATTCTCGCGCATTTATTGAGTAGGAGTGGAGTCCTGAGCTAGGACTCTTGCCACGACTGGTGTAGGAGATTAGATGCTAACAAAGTTTTCAAAATTGTCCCTGATCGGTACGATGAATGTTCTGCCAGGAAGGATATTCGTTGCGTACCTCAGAACTGGCTTCAAAGTTGAATGTGCGCTCACCTTACCCACTTCGTCTTCAGTCCTCTTACAACCCACGTTCAATCACCTTGACCATGTGGTCTAGTGTTTTTGGAAGAGAATGTCCTGCCGGGGTTCACACCACGGCTGCCTCCCTGCACACATCCTTTGCTTCTGGAATCTAAATAACGTCCCGTTTCGTTGACTGTGGTCCTGGTAAATCACTCCCACAATTTGGCTGTTATCGGCTGCCATATAAAGTTTTCACAGCACCTGAACGCCGGCCAAAGACTTTTGGGTCACCCTATACATATAGTCATTGTCATTCTGGTTCAGTGTTGTTCCTTATCGGCCGTATCACTATACCTTCACTTAGCACCAGTGCGAGCTGGTAGAAGAGCGTGAGCGTAGCACTGGTGATCGATAAGAGTTTCATTCCACTAGTGAATGGAGCTATTCCCGGCCGAAAACAGTAATCTCCACTAATACATAGAACCGTTCTCGGCTCACACCGCTACGCTTCCGTCATTGCATGAGTTCGCGAGGGATACGGCCGCAAAGGAACAGCATTGAGTCAGGATGACCACTACTACACCTATTTGTACCGTCAGCCCGATAGATAGGAGCGGTGGCTCCATTTGTGAGTACTCGTGCTCTGTTCTGGAGTACTTGACAAAGTTGAAAGGAAATGACCTTTCTGTGAACAGGTGTGTCAATAGATTGGTTGTTAAGGCTTCGAGAGGCTTGCGCACATTCCCAGACTTTATGAGGCCACAGCAGAAACGATGCACTAGTGAGCTACACTTCACAAATAACGGAAGTTGATTTTTCTTCCACTTATTTGTGATTTTTCCCCTCTACCCAGGATTTTTTGCTTTCGCCACCTGAGAAGTTCCTTCTTTTCTGCCAGAATCTTTTTAAGAAACAAATCTTCAGGGGAGACGAGAATTAGGAGTTGAATTCTAACCATTCACTCAATCTTTTCAGGGATCTTGCCTTCGCGTTTTTTATGTTCTCCTGGTTCTTTTAGTATGATGCATTTTTCAAAGGTTTGCTTCTTTTCCAACGGGGTTGAGGTTGACAGGATAGATTCTCAGAGTAATGTGAGGGATCGCGCGAAAGTGGGGATCGGAAGGATTGAATACCATTACGGTACGGTATGTCACTCATGCAGGAAGGAGCCGCGTCAGTGCCGAGCTACTGAAAGGGAATGACTAAACCAAAAAACATACTCAAATCACAACTCGATTTAAAAAAATTAGGCGCTGAAAGATCAGGCTGGTGCAAAATTAATTGCTCAACGCTATTCATCAGCAATTTCAATCGTTACAGTCTGTTAGCCCAGAACGTGCACCAGTGGTGACTTTGTCCGCAATTGCAGCCGCAGTAGTTTCCGCCGGCCGATCGGATTTCCGATCCATTTTTACACTTTCTTTTGTCAGTTTTGATCTGTTTCTGGCATGTAGGTGATGTGATTCCTTTTGTTCTGATGTTTCGATACTGTTTCCGACCTAACCGGCCGATCTGCCGGCCGATACCACTGCGGCTGCAATTGCGGACAAAGTCACCACTTGTGCACGTTCTGGGCTAACGGACTGTACCTATTTCCGAACAATCTAGTAGAAATTGTTAGCTCATACTTCTGTACCTCACGTGTTGTGAACATGTTTTCATTTGAACATGATATTTCTAAAAGGTTTCACGAAGAAAAAAAAACATGGAATCTAGTGAAAATTGGATGCCCCACATAAAAAAAACAGATCGTAACAGTCCACAAACTTTTAAAGACAGTTTCAGCACTTTGTTGATGAGCAATTCAACATAGAGCCGTATGTATGCCTTCTCCCAACTGCTCCTAAGTTGAGCCTTCGCAGCTTGACTTTCTGGATGCACACCATGCTAGATGTTGGGATTGAGAACCACTCCCGACATGCTCTGCATAGAAGGAATGAAGTTGGTAGGAACGCGCGACCGACTTCGGAGCGGTTGGGAGGAGACATACATACGAGTCATAGTCGCAGATTTGCACATGGAGCTCGGATCAAGTGACATTCGATAACGAGAAAGAAGCAATAAGAACAAGGATGAGTGGGAACCATGATGCATTACTGCATCATTTCTGGCCGGATGAAGCTCCACGTTTGAGGCTCCACCTTACCCTGGAAGGTGGGAAAATTTGCTTCTTTTCATCGCTGCCGACCACATATGTAGTAGATTTTTCGACCCGAAGTTACAATACGAGGGCTCTGCTGTCAATGCTTGACTAGGCTGGAGAACGCTGCAGTGTTTTGGAACTGTGAGTTCTTATCCCTGCTTCCAACTTCGAATGTTAGGATCCGATTTAGGCTTCACGACTGTCCTCAACGCTTTTTCGCCAATCATCATCGCGCGAACATGACTGTGCTTGTATTCGAGTTTGAAATCGCTGGCAGAAAACTTGGCGAACCAACGGCTCTCTGTCTCTTGGGAGATTGATTCCGAGCCAGAACAAACGCAAGATTACCGAACCTCTTGTTCAAAGTGACCACATTTGAAGTCACTAACCATGATCATCCTATTGGGTTGGGCAGTAAGTTCGTGCGGTTTTTCACTTAATTTTTTGCTTGAAACTAAGCTCCGTTTGATCACGTATCAGTAGCCATTTTGTAGCCCTTGGTTCACTCTTTCCAAATATTCTGACCGATTTCCTCAGTTCTCGCCACGACTCATTTTCTATCGCCTGGAGTGTGAGGCATCATTTCCACTAGTACGACAACCTCCGACCCCTTGTACTGTTTGACTTCTATCTTGGATCGAATGCAATTCAAAACACAACATATATCAAAGACATTTAAAGAGAACCTATTACTGTTGGAAAGGCAGCGCAAAAATGGATGCCCGCCTCAGAGAAGTTAATTTCAGCCCAGAGGTTGTCCCCCTTCCCAAAGTGGAGTTTTAAGAACAGTAAGACGTTCACGCGCCAGGTTTTTCTCTAGATGTAAAGAAGAACCACTAAGAATGATAAATTCTAGCGACAACTGAGTTCAACTGGTTCAGTTCGAGAAAAAACTTCGAAGGGCTCAGTACGAGGTGACATACCCCATTGAGAGGGCGCCTCGCCTCTAGGCAAATTCCGCTTAAACGGTATCTGACATTCTAGAATACAGGGTAAATTTCCACTCATACAACCTTTACAGCCTGAAACAGTCCATAACTACTTATTTTAGTTACTTCCTTGGGCAATTTCTAGAGTTCCATTGAGAAGTTGCAGTTGAGTCCCAAATTGGGTCGTCCCAAACAATGTGACTTTTCATGGAAGGGGAACCGGGGACCAGCTCCGTGTCTGATAGTGTTATTAGCGGAGCAAAGGGGCTACATTAACGACCTGTTGCGATTCATGTTGCTCATGAAAAGCAGTACTTCTAGTGCCCCTAAAAAACCGCACGAACTTATTGCCCAACCCAATAGTATTGCGTCGGCTCATCATTTCTTCGCGACTATAGAAAAAGCCACTGAATAGTGCTTGGCGGAATATGCTAGCAATGTTTGAAAGAGAAGGAAAAGCTCTACCAGAAGGTTACACAAACTGGCTCAACGTTGCTCGCGAGAACAGAAGAGAAATGTTCATCTGTGTATAACGGCAGCTACTTATGCACCAGTCTGATAGGTATAAACTTACTTCTAAAAATAGAGATTTAAGGAAGGCTTGAAATTGCATGCAGGTTTGGGGCTGGGATCGTGTAAGGTTCGGAATCTTGTCATCACCACGCTGATCCCTGAGTTTCAATGTCATCATTAATTGTGCTGTTAAGTGGTCCAGCAATGGTAATTTGGTTCACTGCATTTATATAATTAGAGTTAATTATTAAATTCTTCTTGTTCATAGCAATTCTTCTTCTTCACCTCCTGAATCGCTATTCGGTCCAGTTTTTGAGGACGTTGTATATAAGATGATACATGGGCAGTTTACTTAAAGGCAGCACCCACGGAAATTTTTGTGTTGGAGATTTCGCTCAATTTCAAGGTTTTCAGGGACGACGAACTCATAGGCAGTGATGAAGCAGCGTGAAACACACCGAAATACGGGAAATGAAGGCGCTGTTTCCCATGCGTCCACAGCACGGACGACTTTTCCGCCGAGGGTATGCGCGCGTATCGTCACGAATTCTTGTGCATGGTGCGCATTCCATACCCTACACTGTACAACATTCCATATACAACATGATATATTGGGCTAGACCACTCATAGAATGCCAAGTCAATAGCGTTAATTGGCGTGGCGGACATCGAAATGGCCAAGCTCGGCCCTGTGTCCACGGCAGTATCTCCACAGAAAGGCCGCTTTTTTCTGTGTTCAAGTTACCGTTGTGATTGTCTGGCAGCAGACCACACGGAGAACGACTCACCTCGAAAGTGAGGATTCCCGTGGGTGCTGCCTTTAATGAGTTTATCTTTGTTCTCCGTCCTACTTATTATTAGTTATAAGGATGAAATGGTCGGCATTGATCAACTCCATTTGTGGGATCCGATTTCATCTGAGCAACGTAGAGGTACTGATTGCCCATGTAGTAACCTATACCGTGACTTAGGGGTGCTGATGCATCAGGTCAGCGCTTCATCCCCCAGAACCCTCTAGTGACAAATTACCGGCTACAGAGGAATGGATGGCTTGTATACTTCGGAATTTTTTCGAATTTTTTTCGAGTAATTGAATTTCGAATTTATTCGATTTTTGATTTTTTCGAATAATCAAATTTCGAATATATTCGATTTTTCACTTTTTTTCGATTAATCGAATTTCGAATATATTCGATTCGCTGCTTACTTCGAATTTTCGAATTCCGATTGTATTCGATTCGACCCTTATTTCGAATCTTAGAATTTATTCGGTTTTTAATACGTCGAATAATCGAATAAATTTGAAATTAGGATTTTATTTTATTTGATTATTCAGCGGTTTGACTATCTCGGAGATAGTTGAGCCTGCGATGACCTGTGAATTTGAAATTATGATGGTGAAGATTCCTTTTACTATGATGGACGCTCTGAAAGTATGCTTGACTTCAATCATGACCGCCTGAAAACTCAAAGATACAAAAACATAAACCGGCTAAATCAGTGCACTACGGATTCCAGCTGCAATATGGCACCAAAGCTTAGTGGCAAGGTCTGACAAAAACGGTCTCTATGTGTTTCTTGCTTGAAAACTCGCATATACGATGGCAGTGACCTTAAAGGCAGTATTTCACCTCATGGATGGTTCTCGAGACTTGTACAGGATTGAGCACACGGACCCTGGCACAGTTGAAATGTCTTCGAACCACATGTTACTGGTAAAACCAACAGTCGGTTGGGGCCCCTTAAAGGCTGCACCCGCGGAAATCCTCGCGTTGGAGATTTCCCCGAATGCAACGGGAGATGTGATGTAGCACAAGCTGCAGCACCTGTGTACTGATGATTGCCGCAGCACCGATGTTATTGCATAAATCACACCAGCAACACCTCGCTGTTTTCGCATGTGGGACCGTTTCGACACGTCTTGCTGTGTTGGAGGAGTGCGATGGTAGCAACGTCACGCAGAGTAGAGCTTATGATACAGCAATCCCGTAGAATTTCGCTTTAAAAATTACTTTCCTCTTTCAGGATTGACCTTAAATAGCGCTCCTAAGGTGGAGTTACGTGATTAACGAGTGTATAACATTATGATGAGTCTGAAAAATCAAAAGGCACTGCTGATCATTCGTCCTCTGCGGACTATCCGATATTACAGAGAAAGGCCTAGAAGCTTGGAAAGAAGAACTGTGCGGACACGTAATTATCTTTGAAATTTGAAATTATTTGATTATTCGAGTCAGGGTCGAATCGATTTTTGAATAAATTCGAAATTGGGCTTTTTTCAAATAGTCGAATTTCGAATCATTCGAATTCAAATGTTTATTCGAATTTTTTATTCGAATACGTTATTCGGTCCAAAGTATAATGGCTTGGTTGGCCATGTGTGCGATTGAACCATTGACAGTGTGCGCGACAGGCAGTGTGTCTGTTACCACCGCGCCATTTAGGTGTTCTTGCAGTCGTCCCGATTCAGTGCTGGTCACTTCGCTGACACCTACTCGCAACCACCGCAGCAAGCCAGTTTCAAGTCAAATCCATTGACTTGTTCAGACGCGCTTCAGGTGCACACTGCTGCTTGGGTTTCTACTCGAACTATTACATCGTACTGGCTGCGTTCCCAATGCACACTTATCAAAGAAGCACCGCGTGCAGCTATTGGATTCAATTTTTGCTAGACAAAGCATGACCCACTACTTTTGACAAGGTCCTGCGACAAAATTGCTGACCTATCAGCGGATTTCTATTCTTTCGGTGGTAATGATTTGTTCGACACTTTTCTAGCAAATGCTACAGCATCTGGTTACAATCTGCTTTTTTGTGAAGGTGAGTTATAGTTATAGGTGATAGTGCACAACCCTAGATGGGGTAACACTTTTATTTTTGTCAACGCTTTTCTATCTGTGTTTTTCTTGTCCAATCAAAGCTGCAGCGCTTCGTCACGTTTATTATTTTTAATTGCGATGGACGTTTCGCTTCGTTGCAGGTAAGCATGATCGATGATAGTGAGATCCTTGTTTTTTGTTCTTGTACGAAGTCATCGTTACATGCGTAGAATATATTTTAGGAAATCTGAACCGTCATTTTCGTTCCTAGATTATTTTAAACTGTGGAGGAACGTGAGGAAACTAGCAAGTGAACGCAAAACCGTTTTACGTATGCGCTGCTCCGCGATTGTGAGGCGGTGTCATCGAAGGAACAAGCGCTGATTCGAGATGAACAGGACTGTATCTCTACTTTGAGTTGCTTCTGATAAGGACAGGACAGTAGGTCAGTATGGCTTTTCGTACCGTAGTGTACATCGTCCAACACAGCGCACGACGCTGATTTGAAATCTGGTTTCATCTGCTCCTAAATTTGTTTCTGTGAGGAGTTGTGCCCGTTTTTCCATGTCAGAAACGCTCATGTAGGGCGCACAAGGTCGATATGTCAAGTGAATCGTTGCGTGATAGTGAGTTTCTCACTCTTCAGGAACAGCATGGCAACTTCATCAGTTGATCCTGAAGAGCGAGAAATGTACCACTGCGCCAAGACACACCTGGCACAACGACTTTGTGCGCCTTACGTGGGCGTTTCTGACATGGAAAAACGGGTATAACTATTCATAGAGAGGAATTAAGGAGCAGATGAGAACAGATTTGAAATCAGCGGCGCGAGTTGCGTTAGGCAATATACATCTCGCTAGAGAAGGCCATACTGACCTATTATAGTATCCTTCCCTTGTGATCTTACGATTCATTGCTTAATCAGAGTGAGAACTACATATGAGAAGGTTTCCCGAAGTATCACAGTGCAGTTCCATTTTTATAGCGTAAAAACCTATAATTAAATTAAATAAACAAATAAATAATAATTAAAAATAAATAATAATTAAATAAAATAATTAAATTACCTATAATTAACCTATAATTAAGTTAAAAGTTTTGATTGTCTGACCATGAGTAGACCACTATTTCAGTCTTAGAAGGCGAATAAATCACAGAAATCCTTTGAACCTCCCCCCTCTCCTGAATTTGCTTCGTACAATATGTCAGATAACGTTTGTATACGGCGAGCTCATGTAAAGGATCCGGCAGTGGCGGACGCAGAAAGTAGGCGGGGGGGGGGGGGGGGGGGGG
>JARK01001414.1:798398-811193 GCA_000688135.1 Ancylostoma ceylanicum
GGGGGGGGGGCGTGGGAAAAAAATTGGGGTCTCCGCCGTTTTGGGGACCCAGACGGAGTGACAATGGGCCATGCACAACTATTCGATGCCTGGCTAGCCAAGTGGAGTTAGGAATACGGCTAAAGGAGTCTCCAACACAACGGTTCTCTCTGCTTCAGCATACGCCTCAAAGAGATCTGTGTTAAGCAGCTGTCGAAGATCAGAACATCGCCGCTCATGGCGAGTCGTGTCATGATATTCATTCATTGATAAGTCCTTTCTCCTTCAAGTAAGATCGGGTAAACGAGCCACGTGATGCGCCTTGCCGACAACCGCTGGACAAGAGTTGTCATCTACAGGACTCCATGGAACGTCAACCAAACGAACGGAAGACCACTCGGCCTGGTGGTCGAACTTCTTTACGAATTGTTTGAAGCAAGATAGGATGCTCTTCGTGCTCTTGAGCTTACAGAATCTATTGGACTGCTTTGGCATGTGAAAGCGACAAAGGCTTGCTGGCGCTCGTTTGGAATACCCGAAGATCAACAGGAGTCAAGTCAAAGTCAAGGTGATCGGATGCATAGCGTGAACGAGCGAAGACACATAACAAAGAACAACACGCGAGGGAAGCAGATGGCCCGGCTTGCGAAAAGCTCAGCACGTGAGGGGCCGAACGCAGTACGTAGGATGTGATGCCAGGTTCGTACCAATGGGTACCTGTTGTTGAACCTCATAGGTGTCTGAGGAAGTATTGAGCAATCGCAACCGCGTTCCGAAGCCCCCGCATGTCCGACGAGCCAATTGAGCGGGTGAGAATGGAAAATCAAGATGGGTGTTGATTTCATAAGCAGAGTGGAATCCCATCAATTGAGGCGTATTGGCATGAAAGGCATAAAAAGAGTATTATATGCAAATGAGCCGAGCTTACCTCAAAATTGCTTGATTCATATATGTGGAACCAAAATGCACAATGGATTTCATCAAAAGGCGTTATTTATGTCTCCATGTTCAATCGTAAAATCATTATTTGCTATGAAGCTTTACCTGGTAGGTCTCCTCCTTCTTATTGTCAACGCGCATACTGTAGGCAGTTCTCTGCTCACCAATGAAACAGATGCAGGTACATATTTGAAGAGAGGGTTGCTTCAAATGACTGCAAAATAATTCTGGAAATAATTCTAGGCGGTCCGCTCGTTCACGCAAACATCGATAAAAAGTCTCACAAGTTTATTGGTACAGTTATCTGTAAGTTCCATCTATTATCACTTATACGAGGGCGGTTTGAAAAGTTTCCGGAATGACTAAGAAAACAAAACAAATCGAATGCAATTAATATCTCATTTTCTAACCCAACCATTTTGAAGCTCAGCACACGTGCTCCGGTCTGTTTTCATTTTTCCATTCTTGAGATAGAATGAATTTATTTGGAGTACTCACAATAACCGGATTGGACCTCAATTAACTCGTCGCTTGATCGGAATCTTTTCTCAGACGGCGAAACCTTATTCTGCTCTGGCAGATAGAAGTACGTGGGAGCCAAGGCAGAAAACTCATTGAATGAGGTGAAGTTTTAGGTTTTATCATCATAAGTTTTTTCTAAGTGGTAACCCATGCAATCGCGCCCATGCTGACAGGGAGGGACAACTCCTATTTCTTGGTCAAACCCGTGCGTGTCGCTCGAGTTTTCACGTCCAGAGCTTCCACAAGTATTGGCGAATATCCAGCTGTGATAGGTTCCCCACCCGTCACTTGAAGATCCCAAAAACAGATGTCGTTACCATCTCACATCAGTGGAAGATATGTTTTTCTTCAGAACCCATTCTTCGTGTCTAACCTACTGTTCTCATCGCCCTTATTGTGACGGTCTTGTAGCGCATGATCTAACCTTCAATATGGATCACAATTTTGAATTGAAATATATCCCATCGTTTCAAAATAATTGGCAGACTTTCATGTTTTATTGCGTTTTCGTCAGAGGTTGGGCAAATGCGGCACAGTGTCTTGAAAATGCTTTTTCAAACTAAATTCGTCAGGTAAAATAGAGAATAATTATTCATAAGAGATGCCCTATACTCCTTTATTCAGCGCATATTTGTATCACATTTTTCAAATTCTTGCCAACAATTTTATTCACATTTTCCAAAATGGTGACCTTTTTTCGGCATTTCGTGCATGGTTTGTTGTTTGCTCGCGTTCTGCTACGGCTGGTTTTTGAAACTCAGATACTACGAGTGGAAAATGAAGGTAATGATTCGCCAAATTCACCACCTGAGTCCTATTTGGTCTACTATCGATTATCTCCTCCAACTGAAAGAATTAATAAACGCACAAATTTCACATCTGTCCGCAACTGAGCGCAGCTGAAGTTGCATAAGTTGATCCACTTGTCAAAAGCAGAGCCTTGACCTATCAAACCGAGATTTATGGTCAATTCATATGAAGAACTGGCCAACACAACTGCATGAAAATTTTTGGAAAAGAACAACTCCTTGGTGGTCATTCCAGAAACTTTCCAAACCGCCCACGTAGATTTTTCCTTTCTTAAGAATTAGACATTTTCCAGTCGGTATTGGGCAAGTTCTCGGCAGCGTCATTGGAGGAATGATCAATAAAGGCTGAATCGGACATACTTGGGGCTGCTTGCAGTATTGGAGTTCATACACTCACTCTGTTGTATTATCCCTGATAAAATAATAGTTCTGAGCATAATAGTTCCTGCATAACAAAATCATAACAGAAACAACTGATAACATACATACCCAGACAAAAATGTTAGGACATGCGGAGGACGATAGCCCTCAATTCTTAAGGAAGTTTATTGGTTGTGCTGTGACCGCCTAGTTCGAAACATGCGGAAGACATAGTCGAGGGATGCGATCTCGGCCCGAAAAACCATCGGGACTTGCGGAGGAAATGGTCGGGGTGTGACACACCTCCGAACACTGATAGAAGTCTCGGATAGGTGCGGAGGAACATGGCAGGTAATCCGAGAACCCCCGATGCCTGATATCACAGAACAATGAGTTCTGCCTATTTCTCCACTGTTTGTAGACCTGCACTACATCCTTCTGCTACATTAGGACCTATACGGGCTCTTATTGTCATTTCCGCTATGAGTCACAATTTAACTGGGGTATCTCTCGGAGTGTCTCTTTTACAGTGTGACTGATACAAAATACAGCGCCAAGAGCACTTTGTCTGCCCGAACGGATGAACAATCTTACTCAAAGGGCGTTTCCGAGATTATTACAGCAACAGAATTTGCGTTAACTGTCGGAAACGGCAGCGTACATGAAAGACTTAAAGGCAGCACCCACGGAAATTTTCTTCTTGAAGGTTCCAGCATAATTCTGAGATATCGAGACTGTCCAACACTCCCATAAGCCTAAATAGGTCCAAAACCGCCAAAAATGCTCTCTTTACGAGTTCGTTATTAGGCTTTGTGCGATGGGGTGATCGAGTTGCTCAGGCCTTGGGATGAGGACCGATATGAGATAATCGATAACGTCGCCTTTTTTAGCAGCTGAATCTTCGCGCATTCAGTAATTTGGTCCAATCTACAGCTTTTCTGCAAATTACAGGAAAAAATAACCACTGATAAGCATTTAGCAATTAACAAAGCTAATATTGCAGAATCAAAACACCATTAAATTCTATAACTGAGGAGAAATGACCGAAAAATTAATTTTTGAAAAAAAACTAGCCCTTAAATAATCGAGAAGCTATAAATACCATAGAATGCCAGTAAATAGGTCAGGAGTACGTAAAAGCGATGAGATTCACTCGAAAAACGACGAAAAGAAGTTGCAGGGAAACAAAAAAGTACTGAATTGAGCATTTGGAATCGCACCGAAACAGCTGATTCTACTTTTGATCACGCAGCACAAGAAATGCGCGCCGTTTAGCGACCGGTAAACTCGTCGAAAGCTGTCGCTGGCACAGAGAGATACTTGTTACTAAGCTGAACACAGGGCATTTTCCGTGCTCTTGTTGTACGAGAACTCTTCAGAGTATGCTAAAGTTTCTGAAAGTGTGAAAATCTCAAAGGTGAAAGTTTCCGTGGGTGCTGCCTTCAAGGATAAAGGATATGGTGGTGGGCGTTGATCAATCCTTTCTGTGGGATGTGCCACGCATTCGACTTCATCTGAGCATCCTGAAGGCATTGAATCCGTATGTGCCCTATATAATGAATTGCTAGGGGCACCCGATGTACCAAGTCAGTGCTTGATAATCATCTTCATCTGACCATCTACATATCATATCATATACCAACTCGGAAGGGTGGATGACTGGGTTGGCTATGGGCACGATCGAACTATCGACCGTGTGCTTGAGATGCGATACTCTTACCACTGCGCTACAGGCGCCCTGTGAAGACCTCAGAGTTGCCAGAGATTCTGAGACGATAAACGGAGTTTGAATACGTTTTTACCGTAGTTACACCGCGAGGTCATATCTTATTTTGTCGCCCCACGAGCTGCGTTCCCCCCTAGAAGGCTGCTATTGGGAAGGGGGGGGGGGAGGGGGACAGGCTCTCGAAGAATGAATTAGCATCAACTGTGTTGAGAACTTTGCAATACCATAGAAGGGTTAAAGAAGGAAGTCTGCGTAAAAAGTGGGCAAAGTTGATCAATCCCATCTTTTGAGCATCTAGTATCTGGATTCGTGAAACTTTAACCGCGCAAACCTTATCAAACCTCAACAACATCGCTATCTCCTCTCCTCATCGAAAGCGAAAAAAATTGACAAGACCAATAAATGGATGAGTCTACGTCATACTGTTGTCGTATTGTATTCAGTGTAATAAGCAACCCCAAGAAACATGTCTTCAGTGCTCCCTGGCAAAATATGGGAAAATCATTGAGATCGATAAACCAATCGATAGTATCTTAGCGAAAAGTGCGCTAGAACCTCCCTAGACCTACAATGATTACATATTTAAAACGTTTCGTCCTGATCGGGATAGATCTCAGTCTGCATCACCCCCTCCACTAGCGAATACACTGCGACAAGAACATTAGTCCTCAACTATCAGGTTGTTGCGAAATCAATTGCCGAAATAGACAGTCCAGTTCAAAATGCTGTAACTGTGTCCAAACTCAACTTTATTTATCAAAATAAAATCCTTCAGATTCTACACAACTGAGACAATTTACACATGCTCCAAATCAGAAAACTGCTGCTGACGTAGGTTTGCTTCGAGAGCCCGGAAAAAGTGATAGTCGGTAGGGGAGATTCTGGAGAGTAAGGTGTGTGGGGGAGAACCTTGATGCCTAATTGCGTCTGTTTTTGTCCAGTGAGTTTTGAAGTGTGAGGCCTAGCGTTATCCTGGAGCAGGAGAGGCCCACCTTTGTTTACCATTGCCGGCCACATTTGTCTCAACTTTCCATACATCAGGTCTAATTCACAACAGTAAGATTCTGATGTAACAGCCTGACCAGGTTGCAGAAGGTTATACTGAATAACACCCTTACAACACCACCAAACTGTCAACATAACCTTTCCAGGGTGAAGATCTGGTTTAGGGAAGCTTGGAGGGGTAGAGAACTTGTCTACCCATACATAACCACTTTTCTTATTATCAAATAGGAGCCATTTTTCATTCACAGTTATTAAACGGTTAAGAAATGGCTCGTTTTTCTGGCGAACGAGGAGGTTAGAACAGATCTCGAAGCGGGTGGATTGCTGGTCAATCATCCTTCGACCACGACCGGGTTTACCTTCAAGATCAAAATCGCCGGAAGAGAATTTTGCGAACTAGCATCTCACTGTCCTTTCGGAAGGAGAGTCCGTGCAAAAAGCAAGCACTATATTACGGGCTGCTTCCGCTGCAGAATGGCCGAGTTTGAACTCGTACAACATGATCACTCGAAAATCGCGTCGGCTCACCATTTCGACCCTATAAAAAAGTCCAGGGAAGAGCTAGCCAGACTATTGAAGAAGCATCTGAAAGAGCAGAACAAACCCTACCAGGTGCTAGCAAAAGTTGGCTTGAATTTGTTGAATTGGGCGACAAAAAATTTTTTCAAGCATACCGTGAAACGGCAATTATTTTTGCAACAACCTAATAGTCCCTGGGTTGTGGGCACGAATGGAGCAGAGGCAAAGCATCGCACTGGTAAGCGATTGAGGAGCAATGGTAAATGAGTTCGAAATGTCCAAGCAATGGAGGGAGTGATACGTTTTGCTCGAAAACCCCCATTTCGGGACATGTGGAGGAGGGAACCGGGATCTGCAGAGGACCAAATCGGGACTTGTGGTCTGTAACAGAACGGGTCTTCTGACCAAGTCTCCCTGCTGCCCTGCAGTAGTCCTACGCATGTGTGCGATACTTTGTCTGACTACATACACACATTTATTACTCTGTTTAAGACAGATGTTAAAAACAATGGTTATCATTTCATTTGTCTAGAAATCAGTGTTAATCAGTACAAGTCAGGATCAATCTCTGTTCCACTCAATGTTACCATTCCGAGTTGAAAAAGCACCATTACTTTGTTAAGAAGTAGTTATTCCTGTGATGGTGAATCTTCTGAATGTAGTATGAGTTTAAAAGAGGTGCATTCTTCACTGATTATCCCCTATTCTTGCCCATGGGTCACCAGAAAGATGCATATGTGGGTTCTCAGTACGTTGAGCATGAGTAAGACATGCGGTTTGGGCCTAAAAACCTGTTTGTTGATTTATTGATCGTACTGATTTCGCTACATTAGCCCATGGGTGGGCGATAGCATGTTTAATGGAGTTTTGAAATATGCTGGACATTAGTATAATGTGCCTTTTGCGCGATGACATCGATTTATTGATTTTATTGACTTTTCATCACTTCTGTAACGAGGTTGAGAAGGAAATGGTAATTGGAGTTCCTCCTACGTTGATTAGGAATCTGACAACCAATTTGCTCTCTAGTGTCGTTTATTGACACTACATTACCGACTTTCGTTTTTATCTAGAGTTTGGCAGAGGCACAAGTTCTGGGATTTTTCAGCACTTATTGGGAAAGGCAGATGAGAGAGTTCGCGAAAGAGAGATCGAACGTGCTAATACTGCTGCTAACGTGCTAACGTGCTGAATGCGATTCCATAAAATCAATTCAAAACCACTGACTTTTGCACCTATGGGCAGGTTAAAAATAGTCTGCTCGAAAAAATAGACGGAGTTAACATGCTTACCTCCAAGATTGTGAGCATTTAATGAAATTATCACCAGTAGCTACTTTCTTGTGAGCATTTTAATGAAATTATCACCAGTAGCTATTTTCTTCATCACTGTGGAATACTCGAGGTAGTAAAACCCCCGAGCTGGATATGCCGTTTAATAACTAATAACACAACATCTCACAATTGTCAGACAATCGCATAGGACTACTGCATAGGAGCACCGCAGGGATCCGGAGGACTTGGTCAGGGGATCCGGTCTCTTACAGACCGCAATTCCCGATTTAGGGGCAATTTATACCAGATGCGACTATCAGGCGCACGCATCCATTCGCGAAAGGTTTTCGATGAAAGGGGTTTTTACAATGATAAGATTTGTTTACCACTCCAGGTTGGTATGGTGGAACAATTTATTCACTTCGACCTTACGTTTCGACAATGCCGTCTTCTTCAGAGGTCTGAAAGTGGCTCTAGTGGTATTTTATTTGTGCTCTGTACGACCAAACGTCTCATCCTGCTTTGCCAGTTCTCGGCGTTGCCTAAGGCAAGGCACGATGAGAATACTCATGATAGAGGTCAGACCCACCAGGCGTTCCACCCTTTGCGGAAGTGTCCGCACTGCTTCGTGATCGTGGTAACGAACGACTGGTTGGTACTGAACGTCCGGATCTTATGTGATCTACAGTCGATAGCCCACATAACGATAAAAAGGCAGGAAATCGGTTGTTATTGATAGACATTCATTCTTACTGTTCATTCCTGGATTTCTGATGAAGATCCAGCCCGCTTCCAACGCCTTTCTAGCCGAGATGTCGTCTTCGTACGCCAGTATCTTGCACTTAATATCAAAGTCGTTCCCCCCGTGCGCTTCAATCTTATGACGCCCTAGCGGTGATGTCAAGTTTCCTCGTCTCTTTGTGGCCATATGTTCCCTGATGCGCACGCTCAGTGTCCTTCCAGTTTCCCCTATATAGAGGTCGTGGCAAGATAAGCATTCCAATTGATACACGACTCCCACTTTACTACAATCTCCTATATTTCCGTGCGGACAAACAACACATTGCTCTGTTGTACAATGCTTGTCGTAGAGCCTATTTCGAACCAGCTGCTTTTTGATGTTATCATTAGGAATGTTCACTAAGATGACATCATCATCCAGCTGAGCTCGAGTTATGCATTGGTGGAAGGCCGCGCTAACTTTGTCCGAAAAGAATGGTAAGCAAAGTGGGAGTTTACTGTTTCGAGGTGTTCGACTCTGAATACCGGCGCGTGATGGTCTACGCTGGTATTGTGTAGTCGTGTAGCCATTGCTGTTTGCTATTTTCAGAGCAATTCTCCTGGACTCGTAACGTTCTCCTTCTCCTGTGCACAATTTCGCTGCTGTTTTGAACATATTTCGCACAACAGCACGTTTAACAGCGGCAGGATGTGCAGATTTCGCGTGAATTAAGATGTTCTTGGAGCTTCCCTTCCGGTACCATTTGACTCGCATGATACCGTTCGAAAGATTTATCCGAGTGTTAATCTGGGGTTTTTACAGTTTTTTTAGCAAGTTGCGGCTCGGCGCGGCGCGAGAAACCACTCGCTGCGAGCTGAATTCTCGCATTTCAACTCGCGCTAGGGTTGCGGCAAACGTCGCAGGTTACCGCAATTAAAGCGAGATGATGGACAAGGAAGTAGCTACAAACTTTGCATTACATTTTTGATTATACGGGATAAACGTGCAAACCATTACGCAACTGTCATATGAGTGAGCTTCAGCCCTTTGGACAACTTGCTAAAGTTCGCAAGCAAATTTCACATTTCTATCCTAATTCCTATCATAATGTACTTGTGATAGAATAGTGAGTAAAACCTAAGTAAAACAGCAAAATAACTGTCACGATAGGTGAGCACAGTTTTATGAGAGAAATCACTTGGAAAAAACAAACATCAAACAAGAAAAACGTTCAAAATGCATGCAACTGCGAAGAAGAACTGATTTGCCGCATTGCCGCAGTGGAAAAGAATGCCCCGGAGCATTCCTTGCCGCAGCCCGCAGTGCGAGCTCGCAAAATGACGCGCTGCGGGGAAAAGTGTACAAAGACCTACACACCAAAAATCTCACTCAGGTTACACACCAAAAATGGACAAAGAAGTTCTCCATGGGTATAGTGATGGCTTGCCCACTTTTTGGGTAGGTCGATCGAGTCTGGATCCTGGGTCGACCACTTCCTATTGTCGTACATGACCCATTCTCCATCAGCAATAAAAATCCATCTGGGAAACGGCTTGTTAGCATATCTGTAGATCAGATTTTTGTAGACCTGCCAGTGTGCACGATGGTGTTCTATGCTCGGCTCACTCAAAATCCATTTACTCATCTTCCCCACTTTACCAATCCAGTACAAGCGGCTGACAATGGTTGGTTAATTTCCCCACAATGTCCTGCTCACTTTACATTTGGTCCGATTCAACCTGCTCTTTTCGTTAGCCTTTGTGAAGGTTGGGTTGGCGCTGCGCTCATGAGCCATTTTCCAAGGTCTCAACTCCACTTGGATTTCTCAAGAATCCACGATCCTCTGTTATTCTGAAGAGGATACCCTATGGAAACGCAGTATTGATAGTACGGGTCGCGTCGCTAGCAGATCATCAAGATTTTAATTCATAAAGCAAAATTCCACAAGTTGACTGACTGCACATAACATTAGTTTTATACCTAAAACACGGCAGCGCTGGGACACAGAACCGAGCCAAACGTGGCATAGGTAGCAGATGTGACAGGCTACCAGCAAACATGAAAACCATATTGGGATATCGCAAGCACAAGGAGGTAAACGACGCTAAATGGTGAACTACCACCAACTGCCCCGGAACTTTTGCACGCACCTAATAATATGCTACAGGGTGCGCAATAAGTTCTTGCACAGTATGCCACATCCGTTGGATTCAACATAATGGCATGACCTCTAAGGCTGTACTGAGCCAACTCAATAGCAACTCGAATCACCTATCAGATACGTCTCCATTTGCTTTTGTAATAACTCAAAGTTGAGAGAGAAGAGAGCACCTCGCGGCGGAACCCAGAATGCTCGAAGGATGGCGCATCCTGCGAGCGGGACTGATTAACACCGTCCACTTTTCACACGGACTTTCAATTTCTACCTTCCTATGATATTGGAAAGTTCTCGACACAGTTGATACTAATTTACTCTTGGAGAGCACCCGCCCCTCTCTCCCAAAAAATAGTGACTTGCGCGAGCAGCGCATGCTTAATGCATGTGGAAAACGCGTCTCACTTGCCCAGAAGCTACCCAATAATTAAAGTTTGAACTGCTTTATGAAGAGACATCACTCCTCTTCTACAGATACTCACTGAGAACTCTCTAGTCTCAACAAAAAAAAACTTCAAAAACAGAATTATCAATAATTATTAGTTACGTCTGAGGTGTGGCGCGCGTGGAGCAGGGACAAGAGGTTCGCTGCGCATTATACTTCGAAATATTCGAAAAATTTTCAAATGATCGAATTTCGAATTTAATCGATTTTCAATTTTTTCGAACAATCAAATTTCGAATATATTTGATTTTTCACTTTTATCGAATAATCGAACTCCGAATTTATTTGATTTTTGATTTTTTCGAAAAAACGAATTTCGAATATATTCGCTGGTTTTTCACTATTATCGAATAATCGCGTTTTGAATAGTATCACTTGTTTTATGCCACACCAGGTTGTTGTGGTGGAACTTTATTGACCTTACGTTTCAACGAAACCGTCGTCGTCAGAGGTCTGAAAGTGGCTCCAGGGGTGCGATTCATTAACGCTGACCAGGTTATCGCGCTAGCCGCTGGCTAGTAAACCAGCTGGTTATCGTAACCACAGGGCAGACGTGGCCTGCGATGCATTACCGTGCGTGCAGGTTAGGGCTGTTAACCAGTCAGTAGCCCTTTAACACGTGTATATTAGCCCGCCATATTTTTGTAAAAAGTTATTTCGCACATTTTGCCAGGTAGTTTCACGATTAGTCAGCAAATATTATGTATTAAGTAATACTGCAAACCTTATTATTCAAATTTTCACATTAGAATTGAACACTCATATAGTGTAGTGTTGTCCGTTAGTTACACGAAAATATTCGACTATCTTGAACATTTTCGAATCTCGAACGATTCGGAAGTTGAGAAATTTCAAGTATTTCAAATATGAGTAATTCGAATAGTAGCCTTTCTGGAACATTTTCTGAATTATTGGAACAACACACTCTCAAACGAATGCCGAATGAATCGTTCGAAGATCGGACCTTTGACTACACCAATAATTAAATTGTAGGATAATATCACTTTTCTGTTCGTGGACGTTAGAAATTTCAACCTTCACGACTTTCCAGTACTTGAAATTTATTGTATTTTAGATGGTTCAGGACGTATTTCAACGGCATACTTAAAATATCTCTGGTAATTTTTTGACCCTCTATTAGAAACCACCGTGGAAGCTTCCGTAAGTATTCTGACACAAACTTTTGCAATACTCACTCATTCTCTTTCTTTCATTCCTTTTCTTCCTAGAGATGCATTTCCTAACTGTAAGCGAAGCTTGGAACAGTTGGTCCGCCCATAGACGACTTCTCACCTAATCATTTCGTTTTCAAATTTCTTCATTTCTATGGTCAACACAATTGTCATCCGCATGTATTCCACTCGAAATTTCCAATTTTGCAAACAACTTCAAAATTTAGAATTTCGTGCCCTACATGGAATACTTACGGACCCGACCGTATCACCCCAGCTAATTTTCTTTCGCAAACTTTGTCTTCCATGGAAAAAGGAATTTTAGGTGAAATTGCGCAGCAGAGAACAACATTAAGTCTCGTAAGCATTTCTATACAAGTAGCTACCCATTTGTTTAAAATAGTGCGTTTTCATGAGC
This sequence comes from Ancylostoma ceylanicum, assembly GCA_000688135.1. NCBI lineage: Eukaryota > Metazoa > Nematoda > Chromadorea > Rhabditida > Ancylostomatidae > Ancylostoma > Ancylostoma ceylanicum. Next base: position 810,443 of record JARK01001414.1, read on the forward strand.
AATTTCACGATCGCTAACTGCCTAACCAATCGCTGGCCGGACCTTCGGACGTTAGGTTGAATAGAGCCCTGCGGTGACCTGCCGATGACCAACCGGCGCGCTCATGAATCGCAGCTAGCGTCGCGCCGACTCCTAACCAGGCCGTAGCCACAGGTTATGCGTTAATGAATCGTAATGAATGTTTGATCTGTAACTTACACGAACAAACGTCTCGTCATACTCCGCCAGTTCTCAACGTTGTCGCAGGCGAAGCACGAAGAGAATACTCGGAGTCGAGGTCAAACCCACCAGCTGTTCCAATGTTCGCGGAGGAGTCCGCTCAGCTCGCTTGTGATCGCTACAATGGACGAGTGGACGTCACTCAATGTCCGGATCTTATTCGATCTACAGATAGCTCACATAAGGATATGAAAGGAAGTAGGTCACTCGATAGTGAGAGGCACTCATTTTTGTAGTTCATGCCCGGATTTTTGGTGAGGATCCAGACCGATCTAGCGATATTTCACTTTCGTACGCTAGTATCTTGCACCTGGGGTGGTATGCACGAAAGTTCCGGAATGGCCGATAGGTACCCGGCAGCTTCCTGGAATTCGAACGCGATATCGTGACCGGTCTGTTTACATCTGCGATGTTCCGGGATTTATTCCGACCGGGTTCCTGTAGGCTTCCGGCCATTTCATCCGGAAGCTCCACAGGTACCGGCCAGCTTCCTGAGAGCTTCCCGAGACACCGCTCACGAATTTTCGGTAGC
>JARK01001415.1:0-23114 GCA_000688135.1 Ancylostoma ceylanicum
GTGGTCTGAGATATGTTGTAGAGAATTTTTTGTCATCTAAATAAATGGAAATAGTTCTCATTTGGTTTGATTTCCGTGAAGTTATAGGTAGTTTTTCCCGTCACACTTCATGTGGACCACCCTGTATTGGCGCGCGCAAAAACGCTATATTCTTGAAAGTGAACGCTCAGGGATGGCATTTTTTGTCCTAGTGAGACAGAAATGTTCCAAATAACACTATATAGACGAATTGCTCCAAATGTTCACAACTCCTTCCCACACAAGCTTCAAAGGTGCGATCGCGAAAACGGAGATGCGCCGCAGCTTACCCTGACCTGATTCGTCCCTATCTCTGTGAGTTCATACGGTCCAAGATGGGGAGTTTCCTGCTTGATGACTTTTCATCGAAGTTGCGCTAATCAGAGAAATTGAGCCGGCCACGATCCGTATTGTTCCAAGACTTTTACCCTTCAATTAAGAGGATAAAGGCATACGGGTGTCAGAGAAAGTCATTGTCGATTTTCTCCACGTGCAGGAATGCTACCCTGTTGGAAGATAGTATTATAGTTATTTTGCTTATATGGGACCAACATACTAATCAACATCCCATCTCGGCATACTACAACTTCAGATAAAGATTACTTTAGAAAAACGCGCCAATACTTTTCAGCCACCCTGTTGTGCTTTGTAACATCTCATGCCCCTCTATAAACGGGAATTCATAGTTCACAGCTTGAGTGAAGCTCATGATAGAGAGGAAGATTTTCCTGGTTTTTGACTCTACACCAAAGCCTTGCGTTAGACGTATTCCAAACATCTTTGTGAAGAGCAGATTCTCCAGATTAAGGCGTTAGGGTCAGTCCCAAATCACCAGTAATTTATCAGCGCTAGTTTTCAAATTGTTAGTGAATATAAACTGAATATTCAAGAGCGCTCGGTTACAGTATGTCCAGTGAAGATTGGCAACGATCAATAGCTGCACAATCCTGCATCCAATATGGCAGTTTTAATGAAACCGAGAGTAAGTCGTAATTTTCTTTACTGAGGCCCTTTTTCGGTTTTGTCGTTTTTCCATTCCTCCTTCCTAGAGCGAACCTTTGTACTTAAGTTCGTTAATGACACCATCCATGTTCATGGTTTCTCACTTTTGTTTGTATTCTAAAAGTTGCGCCTATCAGCCGCTTCCTATTTTCTTGACTGAGTGACTCCTCTACAAGTATGACGCCACAAATTATAGAATAATGAGTTTCAAAGCCATCTTCGAGATACTGCACAGGTCTCCTGGTGATAGCTACTAGCAGTGCTTTCAAAACAGCGTTGACGGCATCGAATGTTAGTCCATAACTCTCAGGCACGTGTCTCCAATACTAAACGACTTGGTCTAACACTGGGCTACCACCTTGTTGAGCATTCCCTCCTGCATAGGCTGGCAGTATTCCATGTCCAAACCACTCTCCTGCTATCGAGTTCGAATCCACGGAACAGTTTCGGACAGATTTTAGCGGACGAGTACATTTTCATTCAAGTCCGCAAACCAAAAAAAGTGGGTTGATCTTAATAGAAATGAATAGGCAGAAGAAAGGACCTTTGGAACAAGTTCAAAATGTATGCTGGAAGCACCATTTCACCTTCCGAAGCATTATTTCGAAGTTCGGGGTTGAGAAAGAAATAAAGTGAGATGTGGCATTCGTCCTGACAGAAAACTAACTTTACAAGCTAATTATCTCCTTGACTTTTGTTTGATGTTTCATGATGCCTTGATTACAGGGGTCTCATTTTGTGCCATAACTCCGATTTTTCATTGTCGCTACTGTAGGAAAACAAAGCTTAGTGCTTGCTTCAGCAGCAGGCCCTTTATAATTTACTGAGTGTCTGTCTTTTGTAATTGCGACGGGTGAAATCGACGACAGTTCCAACACTTCAGCTATTCTGCAAGCGAAAATTGAGCATCACATTTGGAATGAAGTGTAGTTATGGGAACTGTAGCTCATAACATCTCAACGCTATGAACATAAGGACGACACATGTACTACATATCAGAGGAACAAGAATAGAATTTGTGTCATCAGCACCTCTTACTCCATCGCAACATCTATGTGGAGTCCAGGCTATAACAACGACCAGCACAACGATAGTTTTCTTGCGATGATTTTTTTGAAACATGTTTCCTTATGAAAAGCAGAAAAACCAACGCTACTCTTAGCCACCAGTGCTCCTTTCCATCTCTATCATCATTCCGACGCGTCATCATTTTGACTCCATTGAAAACTTTGTTCCCATGCTTTCTGAATGATCTGTTTTCTGTTCCTAGACAATACAGATTGTGATTCAGCATAAAAAGTCAAAAAACGGTTGACACCCACCTCCATTATGAACATGAGATTGTTCATATTGTTTCTCGTTGAATAAGTGTTGTTGACTCGGACAGTGTCCTTGTTGGATGGCAGCATCAGCAATTGTGGATTGCGTGAGGCCCCTGCAGGATGCCTTTTACAATAGTTTCATTAGAGTAGATATACAGTATTGCCGAGCATGACGAAACTGAATCCTAGTTATATGTCTACCATACAGAAATGTCGTCCTTTCTATGCATTGTATCTCCCTCAGCTGTGTTAGTGCTTGCCAAAATATTTTTATCTATCAGCAGTCTAACAGAATTAAGTTCTCGTATACATTGTTCTACCAGTAGGCAAATATTTCCCTTAACTACTTGATGAAGTAGATCAACTAAAAGGCTTGTGAATAAACTAAGCTATTTGCGTAACTCCATCAATTATCATGACATCGTTAGCTGCTCTCGCATCCATAGACCAAAAAAGTTTTATTTCTGTTCTGTGTTTTATGACATTACAATGGTTACTAAAATGTTTGCAGAAGTACGACATTCTTTCTTGCAGGGTTACTGTTAGCAGCTTAATTGTGCTATTCCTTTCACCAGTAATGAAACGAAGCTTAATAGGATCCTTGTGCTTTCTGAATTTCTAAAAATACTTGGGACATTTCTGAACTTTATTTCGAGCTTGTACCTAGGCTTTCATCGAAGAAGTTGAAACACGAGTACTTTGCTCGTGTTCGTCTGCACCATTTCTTTTTCTACTGTTATAGCATTCTATTTTTTATACATTATTTCAATGTTGGATGAGCATCTGTCTACCGGAGTAGTCACAAAGCTCTCATGTAATCCATGTAACTCACTACTGTTATACCTACCTTTTCTAAACAACCGAGTCGGTCAAGTTAGAGAGCTAGGTTTCAATACTTCTCCATGCATATATACCCATTTATTTGGTCTGCTACCTGGACTAGGATTCATGAACGCATAGCTTGACGAACCCAGGCTTCGAGTCCTGCGCCTCCTCTCATTGTTCAGTCCATAGAATACCATTCACGCTAACCATCTTTGGTTTGCGTGGTTAACGTTTCATGAATTCCAGCCCTGTAGTTCTACTTCTTGGTGGTACTTGGCGCTAAAACTGAGTTTCTCCGCAACCTCAGTTGTTTTTACTATCTCTATCACATTTTGCACTCTGATTACGTAAACATGGGCTTTATGTTCAGTTTTTTCACCAAAAAAAAATCTTAGTCTTTCTTCTAGAATATGTCCAAATTCCTTGTACCTACACCACCGAGCTGTGGGTCTATGAGCTCAACATAAATTAGTTCTTGCATGCACATTAATTGCTTTTTGTAAACATATTCAGCACCCTCTCGATCTAGTAAATAACCAGCAGTGATGTCTCTTTCATGAGATTTATTGGCTAGTTTGTGCATGTTCAATTCATGGATAATATCTCCATAATATTACACGTCAACATATGATTCTTCTTTTTCCCTCTCATCTGTGGGGTTTTTTGTTCCAAACTGGATAGACTACTTGTTATATTTGCTAGTCATTCGAATGGATGATTGGAATGATCGAATTTATTTGAAAGTTGCCATGTTCAAAAATCTCATTTTCTGAACCGAGTAGGGTAACCGAGGTTTTTTTCTCGCCTTCGATGTCACCCTATCAATCAAATATCCGTATTACTCGAAATTCGTACATCCGAATAAATATGCAATACAACTATAATATGTATTAGTCCACAAATCTTATATTCAGGTTCGTAATCCGAAGCTCTGAACTGTGGGCCGTATGCTGAGTCAACTAACCTGTTGATATCATATTTGTTAAACTTCCTATAACTAGTTGCTGAGTGTCAACATTGGCGTGTGAAATCACTTGAGTTTGAGCATGCTCGCATAGGTTATCCACAATGCTGATCTGATGCACCAGGAGCAAAACTCGCAAGAGATCAATGAAACCAATAAATCAGTAAATATTGCTCAAAATTGTTATTAAATTTTAATTTTCTTTTTTAATTTATTAAATTCGTGATCAGCGTGGTAGATTTCCCTAGCTAGCACATTTCGATCTGGTTTGGAGTTGAACTGAGAAAAATCGATAAAATCGATCAATAAATCGATATCCAAATCAATAACATCCTATGGTAGGAGTATCCGATACCCCACAGGCCTTGCATGGTGTCCCATGTTATCCAAACCCCATTCTTGACAGCTCACTTACAGGGGCCTTCTCATCCTTTGAATTTGGCGCCCAGCGCGCTCTTAGATTTTTGAAAAAATTGTTGTAAGCGTTGCTATGTTTTATATGTAGATATGTGTGTGGCGAAATTCCGCGGCGAGTTACAACCTCCATCATTATGCCTTCTGTTCCATCGCTACATTTATTTTTCTTTTTTGAACTTTCATCCCTACCTCTGACAATGAGAATCGTGCATCGATTTCCTAGAATGGTCCACTAAGAATGTGTTCGTGCCTGGTTTCAAATGCAAATGAGCACCATTTACACGTTATCACATAAATGAGATTTTTTGAATTGCAATTGAACTTTGTGGGCCTATTGGTTCTGAATGCTTAGCTTGTAGTCGAGCTCGTAACATAACGATTAAAGTCTGTTGCATATATTACGCACTCTCGCACACTAGTTAATTATTATTCTAGTTAGCGTTACTTGTTAGATTTAGAAAGCTTAACAAATTCGCAATGACTATTCCTGGTACCACAATCACACTAGCAAAACATTGACATTGATATTTATTACATGGATCACCACCCATTTCAACAGGAACAACACAAAATTAAAACACAACTAACATTAAAAATACAACAAACTTGACCTGTCTGCAACGAAGAAGGGAAAAAAAACGAACTTTTGGGATCACAGTTCTCTCACCAACATACTTTTAAATAAACTCAACTCAGATGGAATGAGTAACTTTTTGCTGAGTTTTTGAAAATCAGATCCGGCACGGTTAACGAAGAAATAATGTCCTACATTACTTTTCGAACATTAACGTTTTTACGCTGAACATGAATAGTTCTGGTTCTGGTTATTGTGTATTGCTTGCGGACCCGAGCTCATTGAGCCATAGGCCTTCCTACCTTCCTAGACTCTTCTGCGACTTCCTGTTCCGAAGGTATTCCCCCTTTTCAAGGATGAACTTCTTCGTCAGCAGAATTTTTTTCTTCTCTGTTGCAGATAAAATTATCGAAAAGAATGAACTCGACAAAAAGAGCCGACAAAAAAATTTACAATTATCAATCAGTTTGGATGCAGCGCTTTTAAATTTGATTCAGATCAATGAGGAACATATGTGTACTGACAAGAATAAAGCGAACGATACCCAATAGTTTGTGCCCTGAACATACGCACATATGGTCACAGTTACTGTTTATCACTCTACTAAGACGGCCACAACGCTCATAGGCTGCAAGTCTATTCCCGGATCTCTGAGTATAAATTTCCTGTCCTAGCGTTATGCTGCAATTTTTGGGATAAGATTTGTCGCGCTAATAACGTGCATTCTCAGGATTTCTACTACATTTATAGAGCACCAATGGGACCCTCCCACAAACCCTATCCGTACCTCAACGTGGTGTGGGAGTGAACGGGTATGTGGGGGAGCCCCGCTTTCCTCCTATTACGAGGGGTTTTCCCCGCACCCGGCCAACACGGAGGGTCCACCCCCCAGGCCCAGCAAGTCGAAGGGGTGGTACTTTACTCTCGCTTTAGGTAGCAATGAATCTGGTTTTAGTCCCCTGCACTTCGTCAATCCAGATTATACGGCAGCGTTTTCGGGACACGAGGTGGATTCCAGGGGCACATTAGGCTGCCATAAGGATAAGGACCAAGGAAAGTCTAGTAAACGATTACAGACACGGACTACTCATCTGACTGTCGGGACCTACAACTGCCGGTCGATCTGCAGTGAGGCGTAGCTGAGCCTCTTGATGGAGGAAACCGAGCGGATTAAATTTGATGTCATCGGTCTTTGTGAGACGAAAAGGAGGAAGCCGCTGAGCTGCACATGGAAGAATGGAGCTGGTGTTTTTCTGGGGTCTAGGAGGGAGAACTCCACATCCGGAGGAATTGGCTTCATCGTTGCACCTCGCTTGGTACAGAAGATTCGACAAGTAAGCTTCCCTTCCCACAGGATTGGTGTTTTGGATCTGCAGCTAGATAGGAAGACCAAGGTATCGGTGATCCAAATCTACGCGCCAACCGCGGACAAGGACGAGGCGGATCATACTGACTTCTATGACGAGGTTCGAGAAACTGCTGCAAAGTGCCGAAGCTACTACAAGATAATTTCCGGAGACTTCAACGCTTGTGTCGGCCCGAAGAGACCCTACGAAGCTTTCATTGGCCCGCATAGCCTGGAAGAACGAAACGAAGCTGGAGAACGTTTAGCATCTTTCTGTGAGACCTCTCACTTCTACCATGGGAATAGCCGCTTTCAAAAGGCGGAGAATCGCAGATGGACGTACGTCTCACCTAATGGAGTTCACAAGCATGAACTGGACCACATCTTGTGCAACCGTAAAGTCTTCACAGATGTAGCCGTCGTGCCCAGTTTCCAGACAGGAAGTGATCACAGGTTGCTCAGAGCGAAGTTCCACTTCAATAATATCAAGGCAATGTTGGATCGCATGGCACGTAGAAGACCACCGCCGACCATCCTGGATGCCGATGCCGCTGAGAGACTCGCCGAGTTGCACGACTTCGAAGAGCTGGACTCCATCGACGAAGACTACCATAAGCTGGTCGCCGCAATAACCTCCATTAAGGATGGCTGCAGAAAGAAGAAACCGAACCACATCACCTCGAGGATCACGGAAGAAACACGACAACTGCTCGAGAAGAGGAGGAATCTGAAGAGGACTACCCATAGCCACTTGGAGATGACTCTGTTGAACAGAGTGTGCCGAGAAAGAGTTGCAAAAGATCATGAAGCATTCACGAGGAAGAGGCTTATGGAAGCAGCGGAATCAAGGACTAGTATCAAGTTGACTGCACGTAGCATAGCCGAATACCGCCAGGTTATTCCGTGCCTGAAGGACTCAGAAGGTAGAAAAGTGACGTCGCGACTTGGCATGGAAGCTGCGATCAAGGAGTACTACGAACGGCTGTTTCACTCTCCCATGACCACAGCGCCCAGTAGATTGTTAACCCAGCGCCTTGGAGACACCCTCCCCTTCACGCCGTCAGAAGTTCGTCATGCGGTAGAGTTGATGCCTAGCGGGAAATGCAGTGGAGAAGACAAACTCGTGGCGGAAGACGTGCGAGCATGTGGACATCCGCTTTACGTCGCTTTAGCTAAGAGGTTCACTCGATATGTAGAGGAGTCGCGAGTTCCAGCAGCCTGGAAAACATCGAACACCGTCCTTTTGCATAAGAAAGGCGACAAAGAAGACCTTGGCAACTACAGGCCGATAAGCCTACTGCCCGTTCTCTATAAAGTTTTCACACGCTCTCTCCTCGCTAGAATCCGGAGGACGCTGGAAGAAGCTCAACCAGTAGAGCAGGCTGGATTCCGAAGGAGCTTTAGCACAATCGACCACATCGCCACATGCACCAGGATCATAGAGGCCTGCAGAGAACACCAGATGCCCCTCGTCATGACGTTCATCGACTACTGTAAAGCTTTCGATTCAGTGGAGCACCATACCGTCTGGGAGAGTCTTCTAGAGCAAGGGGTTGAGCGGAAGTATGTGGACGTATTGAAGGACTGTTATTCGAACTGTACGACTAAGTTCCGTCCCTTCAACCGCCCCATAGTCGTACCTATCAAGAAAGGTGTTCGTCAAGGGGACCCGATCAGCCCGAACCTATTCTCCGCCGTCTTGGAATCGGTGATCAGAAAGTGCGACTGGGACGATTTTGGAGTAAACGTCAACGGAAGAATGTTAAATCATTTGAGGTTCGCTGATGACATTGTACTGCTAACCCATACGCCGCAAGAAGCAGAACGGATGGTCCACCAACTTGACGAAGTAGGCAAAAAAGTCGGATTGCAACTCAACGCGAAGAAGACCAAGGTGATGAGAAACAGATTCGCAGACCCTTCAGCAGTCCGGCTAAGTCAGACGACGCTTGAAGACACCGACGAATACGTCTACTTAGGGCGACTGATTAACATGACCAACGACTTGAAGCCTGAAAGTATCAGGAGGAAGAGAGCTGCGTGGGCCGCGTACAACACCATCAAGCCCGCTGCNTTGACGAAGTAGGCAAAAAAGTCGGATTGCAACTCAACGCGAAGAAGACCAAGGTGATGAGAAACAGATTCGCAGACCCTTCAGCAGTCCGGCTAAGTCAGACGACGCTTGAAGACACCGACGAATACGTCTACTTAGGGCGACTGATTAACATGACCAACGACTTGAAGCCTGAAATTATCAGGAGGAAGAGAGCTGCGTGGGCCGCGTACAACACCATTAAGCCCGCTGTGTCTGAAATCAAGAACCAGAAACTGAGGGCTGAACTGTTCAACAGCACCGTCATCCCGGCTCTGTGTTACGGAAGCGAGACGTGGACGTTGACGAAAGCGATGGAGGCACAGCTGAAGACCACGCAGGCGTCGATCGAAAGACATATGGTTGGCTATACGCTGCGTAGACAACGATGCGAAGGGCTGCATAATTCTGACATCCGCTCTCCTTCCAAAGTCACGGATGCTCTCGAATACGCGAACCACTCAAAGCACCGTTGGGCCGGACATGTCATGAGAAGGAATGACGGACGATGGAGCAAGGCAGTCATTGAATGGTACCCACGTCAGAAGAAGCGCCCGCTTCGCAGGCCTCCAACCAGGTGGAGTGACTCTCTTTCAATTCGATATAACATCGTTGATGACAGAATGAGGTGCCTCGTCCACTGGTCCACAAGAGCTCAAACCAGACACGATTGGAAAGGATGCTACGATCCGCAACAAAGCAACCGCTGAGTTTGAAGAACGGATCAACCAAGTAACCAAGTAACCAAGTAAGTAACCAATGGGACCAAAGTACCTTTCAGTGAGTGATTATAAATTTCCTATCTTGGTGTTGTGCTGTAAGCCGTCCGACATTTGTGATGTTGTTCGTTCTTTTATGAAATGAAAACATTGTATTATTTTATGAACTAATTTATCGCGCAGGAATGTAGTGAAATTCTATATCTCTTCAATAAATGTCGCAACGTGACATTTACTGTCTTTGCTGTGGAGGCAGAAAACCCGCAGGCATGACACACCGGACATTTCTTGGCCACACAAACATAATGCCATCGCGATTTCGGTAGCTATATTAGGAAAGAGAGATCTTGTATTTCGACGGCAAGAAAAAGTAATATTTGGAATTTCGGTTGTTCAGAGTCGTTGAGGTTTCACAGAGATAGTGGAGGATCCGGGAGTCGGTATAAGAGCGCCAGCCCAATGTCTCGGTTTCGTTCCTCATCGAGTTTCAGTAGTTGCAACTACCGATGTTTGGCCGTGAATTTCCTGGAAATAAAAGAGGTGTTCGCTTTTCACCCCAGTGCCCTGTGCCATCAAAGCTCCGATAAAAATAAGAGAATATTTCTCATTTGAGGTCACTGTTCAAAGCATCACAATTTGACTGTCCATTGTCTGAAATCCGTAACTTTTGATTTGATATTTTGTTTCGCCACCCGATTTGTTTGCTTATCTCACTCTTCTTGACAATAAACACTGTGATGGTTGGTCTCCTCTCCATCAGGGCCTTTCGCAGAAAACCTTGTGGGGAATTTGATGATGAGGTGCCGATGCCCACGGCGAATTCTACTATAAAACGTTTTCCTTTTCTCCTAACCAACATGAAGGTAGCTTTGGAGATCCAAATATTACAAATCTATCGATTGTAGATGTAGGAAATCATCCTATCGTCATACCTTCCTATTTATCCTCATCCACAGTAGTCGAATACTGGCCAAAGATAGTAATTTCTCAGTGCTTCTGCCTCACAGGTTGATATATGGACTCTTTATTTAATGTGTCGGCTTAACGTTTCGACACAACGTCGTTGTCAAAAGCCTGAAAGTGTCGAAACGTTAGGCCGACACAATAGATAAAGAGTCCATATATCAACATGTGAGGCAGAAGCTTGAAGAAATTACTATCTGAGGAATGCTCAGGTTCATGGATCAACGATCATGGAAATTGGCCAAAGAGTTCTAATCTTGTATCAACAAGGAAAATATGAACATCTCCTCTTCTCCTGAACATACATAATTTTCCGCTTGCAACAAGATTTTTGGGACAAAATCGAGTCATATTTTTAGGAAAAGGACTGCTCTATCATATTGAAGCTAAAACGTAGGCGGAAAGTTAGAATTAGGAGAAAATACATATTATGCGGTCCGTGTCGGAACATGTATGACGGGGTGCTTGTAGGCAAATGCGGGTAATTGCTCTTATGTTGTGTTGTTTACTTCCGTTGATCCAAACAATAAGTCAAACTTTTAATTATTGGGAGTAGTACCAGTGTTTTGCAGCATATTGTTCCAGCAATGTGACAATTCTACTCCTCATCTTGGTAAGAAACGATTTAGAGCTGTAAATGCCTAACCACTTCAGAATTGTGCAATGGGAACCATGTAAACTAGTGATAGGCTGGATAAATATCTCTTTCAGGTTGCAACACAACATATTATCTCGTCGTGTAAATTGCTCTACGGCTCTGGTTGCAACTGCAGCTCGACCCTATTGTCTTGACCAACTTGATTGAACTAAATCTGCATGTTGTTTGTTGCATTTTGCTCTCATATGCTCGTATCAAGCCCACCTTGTCTCTCTAAAGCTTTCCTGTGTCGTTCTCAAACTTTTACCAACTTCCCAGCGAACAATTCTGGTTGCTCTGCTTCTTCCACGCTGCTGTCTATCACACAATCCTAATGTATTTTTGCGAAATGTTCCCGGAATGTGCAGAAGTGGATCTTGAAAACCAATGCTACGTAAAACGCCGAAACGGTTCCGAAATGGAATCCATTGAAAAAAAAGCGGGAAATATTAGCGGACACCTATTAAATAAAGATAGAAACTTGAAATTTTAACATTCTCAGATACAGATCTTGTCCAGTTGAGGATTTTTTTTTGCTAAAACTATGACTTTCAAAGTCACACCATTTGGCTGTAATGGTTGATCGTCTATTATCTAGCCAATGTGAAAAGGCACTGCTTTGTGATCGGCCTCCTCTCAACCTCCTCCTTGCCAACAACACGGTTTCGAACTCTTTGACGAAATATGGGAATTCGGAGAAGTTTAGAGTCTTCAAATGTATCTAGAAAAAAATTTCTTGGTATATATGGAAGATTGTATTTAGTTGAATCTTTGGAATATGTCAGTGCTCCATTTGAGTGGACCTCCCACACCATCAACTTCACTCCTTTCCTCTTACAGGGTTGCACGCATGTCTGGCTTATTCCCACCTACGTTTATTACAATCTTCATAGCCGAAATCATAAAATTTTGATAATTTGCTAGACTTCCAAGACCCACACCGATTTCATACAGTCTGCCACACTCGCTTTCTATGGAGAATGAGTACATCCGCAAAGAAAAGCACTGCGTATCCAAGACTGCCAACTTCAATTTTCTCAGCTCCTCATTCGTTATGCGATGCACTCAAAATTGGCAGACTAGGATGCTCTGGGCCCTAGCTTAGAAATTCAGGCAGCACTGGTTGCAGGCTGTTCTGCTGGCTTCGCTAGGTGGTCATTCAAGAAGTTAGCACTCGCACCACCTCGAGGTATTACCGCATTTTCTTGCTAAAATCTGTAGTTTTCTTGCTCAGTATTGCGGAAATTACTTATAGCCATTTTCTGATGTCCGATTCTGTTGAACCAGATTCCGCCATGTGTCCGCTTAGGTCTCTACTTTTAAAGAAGCGCCCCCAAAAACAGCAACCTTGCGAAACTTCTCCCTGTGAAGAGTCCTCACTCTCACGTCATGTCATGTTCTTCTTGTTCTTCTGATCCCATTATTTGCCAAATACGGTATGTGGTCCCGAATTTATGACCGATCACAGAACTTTGAATGACATATGGGCACCTTCCCTAACGTGACATTCTCTTTCCCACATTGATGAGTTCCTGCTCATTTCGCGACGAGAAGACCCTCGAGCAGACAGAAGGTGAAAACTGATTTCGCAGCATCGGACATAAGAACGTGACGGCATCGGACATAAGTTTGACGAGCGATTCACAGGTTTTAACAAGGAAATGTGAGAATACCTCAATGTCGAGCGATGAGCTTATATGTATGTAGACACCATGGTTATTTTAGGTGTGATGACAGTGGTATGTAGTTAAGGAAAATTTCACGGTCTGTGAAAAATCCGACAATATGGAACTTCAGGGGTGTCTCATAATTACGAAACGCACAAATGAATTTCAGAAGCGGGTTTCGGCACTTTTGTGACAAATCATGTAGCTAATTGTAACAAGCATCTTCTAGAGGATCTCTTAGCATGAGAAACAGAGACAATTCTTATATGAGACACTGCGTCTAATTTAACACAACATTATTCGTGTCCTCTACTACTATATTATTAGTGAAATAAAATAATAGCATAACAGTAGTTGTTGCACAAGCACCCAAAGGTTGCACTAAGTGCTCCAGAGATTCATAGAAGTTATTAACTGTCTATGGGAAATCATGTGTAAAGGGTAGACGGCGACAATAAAAGGAAGTACTTGCACGGAATGTCTAGAGCACACTACTATTACTGTTACTACTACCGTTCGAAATTCGCAGATAAGAGGAAATCGGAAGATCGCTTCGAGGACAATTCGCAGTGTCGAGTCTGCTTTGCAAATGAAGTTTCTGAATGGGAGCTCATTCAACAAATAGACCAGCCAAATGTCCTCTTCTTTTGCTAGTTATTCATTCGTTCGCTTTTCTGCTCTCTGATATTTCACAAGATAAATAAGATCAAGATAATAAGATTAGATAAGATTGCTCAAATTGTTCCTGGAGAACTTGGCTTACATTTATCTTTTGACCGTTGAATCGCATATAACTTTTTTTACATTATATCATTAACACTACTCATCAGCCACTGAGAAGAAGCAGCCTAAAACACTCGCACAGTAATCCTTAATTAATCCAGCAGTGATTATGTGCTTTTCATGTGTACGGAATTACTAGTTCTTGCCATGGAGCTGTTGAACAATTTTACTATTCTGTTCTTCTGGACAGAAGACTCGATTTGTTTCATTTTCCGGCAGCGTTTCGAGCTTATACTCGTCTGCAGGAGAATGGCCGTTGGGGGCGATTCAAGGCTCCTAGAACAGTCAGGGAAAGAGAGAGAGGAAAAGGAAGATGAAGTAAACCGAATCGGGTCTTAATATTCGCCTGCCGATCAAGGAGAACAGAAAATGAGAAGAATTAAGCTTACGATCAGACAATTATCGATTTCAAGCAATTCCACTATTCGATGAAATACTGCTACCGATTGTCACTACGTATCTCATCAAATAGTAGACGTTTTTAAGAGCTAGGAAAAGAAAAACGGTTCGGCTCTGGGAGAAAAGAAGGAGAGAAAACACTGCTTGTATGTTATCCTCAAGTAATCAGGCTTAGAACTCGTTTGGGTAACTACGTAGGAATTTGTTCTCATAAGGGTCACTAAGCGCATTTAGGAGTTAACAGAAGTTTCATCTCAAAATTTCCGGTATCTTTCCTTCCAGCTCCAAATGGTATTCAGTTTTATCTTCTGTAATGATATTCCGCTCATTTCGAATTCGCACAAACGTGATTACTCTTGCATTATTTCCAGCTACTCGTATCATTTCCATCTTTTCCGCTGCACTTTCTCCCCTGTCTGAACCACTAGCGAACCACTATTGCAACTGACTTGAGCAGACGCCAAAATGTCCTGCGACAACATTTCAAGTTGAAACACTCGAAATTGAAGCACAACGAAAAACTTGTGAACTCATGGTAGTGATAGGAAAATCCTGTTTTCTCTAAACTCGACCCCTTAATTAGGGAATTGTCTACTAGAAATTCGTGAAAAGTAGCATGATGATAGTTATAGCGGAAAAGTCGTGTGAGGAAAACAGTGAGATTTTTTGAGAATATGTAGGGAGCGGCGGAACTTAATTGACAATGTTACTATTACGTTTATTAATATCGGGTTTGGATTATGCAAAAAAGTGAAACATGTGTAACGACGTAAGACATCGATAGAATGATACGCTAGGGAGCGGAGATTGGGTTACCTGGCATCAAAGGGCAGTGGCCGGACAACAATGCAATGATCTTCAGAAATCAGTAAATGATTAGACACAAGTGCTAAAAAGTGAACCAGGGGCTGAAAATATGTCAAAACGATTTTCACGTGTTCTACAAATTGGTCAAGTTCGGTAACTCAGAATAATTAAATTGTTGTGTACCCTACCCTCCCACTTTCGAGCGGCTCCTGGTAAAACACACTTCATTTTGCGAGGATACAATCCAGAATACCAGTAAGTGCATCTCTTTGAATGTTTTCCATCTAAAAAAGGACTCTCGCATTTCCAACTGGAATTATTTTGCACGCTGACCACAATTAACGCCCCCCTTTGGTGTACCTTACTGTAACTACTGCGTTATGGTTGGGGTGAGAGTGTTTAACTGTGGTTGTCGGTCTGACAAATACTGTATGGTTACTGTTAATTGATCACCGCAGTAGCACTACACAATTGAGTCACAGTGCAAAACAAATGCCGTGATAGTGTTCACCAACTGAAACACCAAAGGTGGTGTCTAACTATGGGCTCTTCCCCACTTCGCGCCATGAGCAAGTGTCATACTCTTGACTGTGCATACTAAATGTATTGAGAAATCTTATAAAAAGCTCGCTAAAACTCAACCACAAAGAGATCTTCTCTCTCAAGTATACAAATGTTTTTCTGTGAGCATCACCTCCGCAATGACATTCGCTCGTTTTCTTCTCATGTACCGCCTCCTGAAGGCGTATATAGCTAATATCCGAGTTTGAACAACATCTATGTATGTATTACGTTATATGATTCTAAATGCAATAATTTCGTTCACCGCTTCTGCTGAATATAGCTTCGATCCGAAGGGCAACGAATACAATTAATTGAACTGGGATGTACGTATAACCGACTTATGACGGCATTTTCCCAACCCTCTCAAACACTCCTACGTACTATGACATTGTTATATTTAGCAATAGGGACTTGATATTACGTACCAGACCTTGAACATTACCTTACATCCAACAAGGGAACGTGCTAAATACACCAATGAAACGGGAATCCGCGCAAATCTAGTGTAAGGCAAAATTGCCTAAGATTAACGCAGAAACAGATAGTCAGCTCTGATGGATTGTATGTGCACAGATTTCCACGAAATGATAGAGAGATGTCGGGCTAATAACGGCATTTCACAACTTTATTTTTATAAAATTGAAAGCATCACCATATGATGAAGAAGATATTGTGCCTAACACAGGCCGCGCACATCTATGTACTTTGTCAACTTCTTTTGTGAACGTTTTCTCTTCCGGAACACTTTCTTCAAAGCCTCACGTTTACATACTTAGCATTCTCTTCTTCTTTTCCGTAAATTTGGTGACAGGTCGTTGCAAAGTTATGTTTGGCACAAAACCTGTTGTGTGTACGCAACTGCGGCTCATTCGCTTCGAACTGTCAACTTCCTTGAACGGTCCTTTTTAGGAAACACAAGAAGGCCGCAGGTTTAGTCCTAGCCGCAAAAGGCAGGATATGTTCGGCTACGGATTCGTCTATGTACACATGTGCAAGGTCTATTTGGCTTAGTTCGGGTATTTCATTTCTTCCGGCTCTTTAACGCTGTTGTCGACAATCGTTCAATTTAATAAATACTTTCAAAGTGCTCACCTTTTTGATACTCAGTCTGAATGATCCTTTTCTACTCACTCTCGCCGAAGAGTATGAAGCTAGTGCAGGGTTTTTGGTTGATGAATTCTTGGCATCGCTTACGTTCAGCGTGTTAGAGAACCCAAGTGGACGTGTTCTTACCCGTCATTAAGCAAATTAGAGAAATCGATAAAATCAGAAATCGATTGATCGATCGGTGTTTTCGTGCGAAATGGTTGTAATATTCGTCTTTAGAGTATAGAGGGACCCCAGCAGATATATCCGCACCGACTCCCGTGCAAAAATAGCGAGAAATTCATAGAACCGATACAATCCATTATTCAATCGATAACTCCCGGCGAAAAGTGGCCCAAGGCCTAAGGTACCCTTGGTGGATACATGTTCAAAGTTTGGTCTTGATCGCTTAAAGGTAGCGCCCGCAGGAATCCTTGCGTTGGAGATTTCCTCGAATCGCAGGGTTTTTTGGGATGGTGAACTCATAAGCAGGGATGAAACTCCTTAAAATGCGAGAAATGCAAGAAGTGGAGGCGTTCTTTTCCATGTGTCAAAGGCGCGGACGAGTGCTCCGCTGTAGGGTTGCGAGGGTCCCGCCACGAAACCCTGTGAATGGCACGAATTGCGCACATCCACTGCGCCAGACCACCCACTGCGATAGCGTTAGCTGGCGCGTCGTGGGGTTGAAATTCCGCCGTGTCCGTGACGGCGATCCTGGTTTCTCTGCAGGTGGGTCATCATTCTTTGTGTTCTTCTTCTTCTCACATTTGTGATTTTCTACTCTCTTTTTTACCACCCCCACCTCAACTCCGAGTCCAGGACTTCGGCTGGTGTTGCCTTTAACTCTTCGCGGTTTTTGTTATATTTAATCTCCTTCCCGGGATTAACTAATGGTTAAATCAGTTTCTTGCGCTGCCACTGAGTCTATGCTAGACGTTTGGGAAATTTGCCAAGTTTTTGTCGATGCTCAGGAAATAGAAAGAAGTTCATAATTCATTTGCTTGTGCTGAGAATACTAAGGCAGCTTATCATTGCAAAACTGAGCGATTGGGGGCGAAAACAGCTTGTCCGTGTCACGCCACAACTCGCCTGGGAATACCCGGATACCTTCTCTAACCCACTTTATCTTGAAATAGCGGATGCCTTTGGCGATTCTACTTGCTTAGAATCACTGCAACTATTGTCGAATCTCAGAAACTTGAAATTTTAGACTTGAAAACTATCGTGGGTGCTACTTTTGATTTCCGGACAACCTGATATTCCAGTAAATGTGTTATATCAGCGTCATCCAAGTGTAGTGTCTGTTTACAATCAGATTTCCCTGTCAAGACCTGCATCTATTTGAATTATCCCCCGTTTGACAAGGAACTGTGAAGCTGCGAAGACGGAATCGTAAAGTGCCTAGCACTCCTCTTCTGAGAAACTCCTTTGGAGAGGCCTGTGATTATGACTGACCAGATTCCCCGAAGTCTATGCTCCTCACTGTACATTACTATTAGGTTGATTCATAAGTTTTGTTCCAATCTGCTTATCGCATTGTGACTTGCCATTGAAAGATCTATTGTTGACCTAATCTGGAGTGCGAGGGAGGACTATGTATGCACTACTGAAAGAGTGGCCATCTCTCTCGAATCCTGCAACGATGGGCAAGGAACCTGCACCGATAGAAATTTATGTGCAGCAGTGCGCACCTTTTTGGTTTGTTACCAGCATAAAAGAAACTGAGGCTAAAAGAATATGCATTGGGAATTTAGAAGACGTTCTCATTCTTGAAGCAGTGACATCATGCTTCGATACGTTCTCTTGCGAAGATAAGATTCTTCGATATACACCGTGTTCGAAAGCCCCATTTGAGTTGCATTCTGAGGCTCTGAGAGCACAAGTGAAAGGTAACGTCCGAAAAATCACATGCAAATTGGCGTGTGATTTATTGTGTCTTTAATCACCCCAACAAGTGAACTGT
Organism: Ancylostoma ceylanicum; assembly: GCA_000688135.1. Taxonomy (NCBI): domain Eukaryota; kingdom Metazoa; phylum Nematoda; class Chromadorea; order Rhabditida; family Ancylostomatidae; genus Ancylostoma; species Ancylostoma ceylanicum. Next base: position 18,148 of record JARK01001415.1, read on the forward strand.
AAGAATTGATTCGGTAGATTTGCTGAGTCGAAATGTTCCATGCGATTTCGAATTTAATTAAGATTTTCTTGATTCAACCAATCCGATGACTGAATACCTGAAGTCCATGGAGGTGTGAACTGCTGCTGAGTGCGGTCGGTAAAGGGTTCGCACTGGAACAGCAATGCTAACCTCGTGAAGCCGAACCAACGCAAAAATGAAATTCTCCTATGTGTCTTGCGCAAAGTTTTAGGAGTTGACTGCCAGAACCTACAATAAAAAAGAGGTACTGTGATGGTACAATTTATGTTTGAAACTCAGCCTTTGATATGGAAAAAATTGGCTAGGAATTGTACTTGTAGACCAAGATCTTCTTCACGCAGGACGACGCCCCACCTAATCCTGAGAACTTCAGGTATAGTCTTCGGAAGACACCCGGCTGGAAAGTCACGTACTATCCATCCGACATCCTCGATCAAGCCCTATCAGACTACCACCTGGTTATGTAACGAACAACAATGTGCTCGGTAAAAAGCTTTACTAAATGTAACCACATGGGATCCGAGGTATTAGAGGTTTTCCAGTCAAAACGGACCTCTTTTTATAGCAGTGGGATCCATGAGTGGTTGTTTTTTACCGCGTTGTTTCAAAGTTATTCAATTTTGAAACAAAAGTTGCCAATGGGGACAGAACTTATGGATCAACCTGATAAATCTGCTCTGATTTACTGCTCTTTTCTTCCTCCGTCTGTTATTTTCATTTTTCCTGTTTCCAATACCTTTTTATTATTTTTCCAATTGTGATGTATGTGCTGTTTTTCTCTACTCTTTCCTCTATTTTTTCTATTCTGATCGCAGAATTTCCAAGCTTCTTGTTACACACTGTGAAGTTAGATTTATTGCAGTTTATTGCAAAAAAATCTTCCGCCACCCTGAGTCATTGTGCCTTTTAACGAGATTCCCCGTCGGAATCTTATGGACTGGCCTGCATTTCAGTCATTCGTAAATTTTAGTTCTCCGTGGACTTTGTTTGTTTTGGGACGAATAACTTAATATGAAAAAAATTAAACTTAGTATGAAAAAAAAAGAAATTAACGAAATGCTGTCAGCTGTTCAGTTACTCCATGTTGTTCATCTTAAATTAATAAAATCGTATCACCTGACTTCCTTCCTATATGTACAATGGGCGTCGATGGCGGTGACCCTTTCGCGGCCTCGAAAAGCACGCGGCGCGACCGCGCCGCTCACGATAGATTCGCCGCCGCGGTGGCGAATCAGGGTTTTCTAGGTAGTTGTTCATCACCTTTGATGGTAACCGATAAGAAATTCAACTGAATTTCAAGATAACCCCACAATTTGGTGTCCCGGAGAGGATTCCTTCTCGAGCGGCGCGGTCGCGCCACGTGCTTTTCGAGGCCGCAGACGGATCACCGTCGTCGACGCTCACTGTATACAGTTCCACAAGCTCCGCCCACTCGATGGATGGCGTCCAACCCGTTATAGCGATACTGTGGAACGACTTTTGAAGTAGTCTTTGCTCCGCTTCAGCGTTCCCATGGCGGTGATTTTTATTCTCACGCGAACACCACAAAGCAATTCAGCTCGCATGATCCGAGACTTTCTCTCGGTTTGCATTATTGGCAAGTCTCCGGCAATTAATTGGCTGTAAGTTAGGCTCCTAGCGTTTTAGGCAGCATTTCCTGAAGAGTTCGTTTTCGCTTTCACTCACGGGGACCGGGACTCACCTTGGGAATCAGCATAGGCAAACAAATATCGCTCTCGTAACCTCACTAACCAGACGACCTCGATGATGTCACGCTTCATAAAGCTGGAGTTTGGTTCTTGAAAAGAAGCTGACGAGCATACATTCATTCCTTCGAGAGGTTCGAAGTTAGCTAAATGTTAATCATACGTCTTTTCTCTCAACTCCTTCCTTTCTCACCCTAACATTTTCTTTCTCACTCATGTACACATTCTGTTTGGGACCGAATTAAGATTGAATAACTTAATACATAAGTTCAATTATAAATTCAGAGCTGAATCCGAAAATTTGCATGTTGAAAAAAAGGAATACCCAAACTTTCTGTTTACAACTGTCAAGGCTCTACCTCTTTCTCGTCGAGAATCAGGAATTCCAACTCATTCGAAAGCGAATTTTTGAATTCAAATACATCTATGTCATTAAAAATACACACATGTTAGAGGTTTGTTAAGTACATATTCCTATGCTACGGATTTATATTCCTCCAACGAATGTGATGAAAGTCTATCTCGTTGTTCTGAATAATTACCTAAACCCTCAGCTCACAAACCTTTTTCGAGTTTTTTCCAATGTCTTTTTTTGTTCATTCCATGCACTTTCTACACTTCAACAAAAATGTTCATGGAATTTTTGGCAAATCGGTGCCTACTCGTACAGGCTTGAACGAAAGTTCCTCAAAAAATCTAGGAACTTCTCCAAAAAAAATCCGAGCTTGTTTTTTTTTCTATTCGTCATTCTGCCGTGCCTAATTTGAAGTGGGTCAGAAACTTGGCCGGGATATTTTTTTGTTTATGAATGTACGAGATTAGCAAAAGCTAATAGGTACGACAATTCCAATGATATTTCATATGCTTTCCAAATTCTTGACACCCTTTGTTTTCCCATGGTTTGCACTGCACCTGTTTTCTTTGGCCTTTAGTCTACTACTGTATAAGACAATAAATAATAATATAGCTGACTGTTGATAAATACCAATGTAATTGACTATTGTAGCCACGACCAATGAAAATGAGAACCATTACAGGGTGACACCAAAGTCTTTGGCCAAATCATACAAGCTATAGAAACGTCTCTAGGTTAGGCAAGGAGACCAAAATTTTATATGAGATCACTCAATGTACGAGGTTCGAAAACCTCTTGTTAGATTTCACGTAAATCTCCAGGCTTTATATGCCTCAAAACCCTCACAGGCCGCATCAATTTGAGTCCGCACCTCATCATGGTCAATTCACCCCTACTATTCTCAAAGGGTTTCAGCGAAAGGTCCCTTAATTTTAGGTCTCACCATTGTAGATAGTTGATATGCGATGTGACTGAAGGTCGTAGTGGTCTAAAGCATGCCTCAGCACATTGAAGGCAGATCCTCGGAGTCGTCGACTTGCCTGGACTTTTTCATCATTTCAAATGCATCTATGAACTCACAGATGTGTGGAACGTAGGAGTGCACTGAGAATTGGCCGATATCTCTTGAAGATCAATGATCACCACTTTCTGAACTCTGTCACTCATTCTCCAGATCATCCTTATTCATCAACTGACAACTGGAAACTCGTTAGACACTACTAAGACCGTTTTTCTCCTTGATGAAGTTGTTGTTGTGCACAGGTGACTTGTGAAGTGTTCGCTGTTTTGGGCATTTGTGACAAATGCACTAGAAGTGATCATTTAGGCAGGGATTTCTTTATTGCTTTACAGCAAGATTCTATATGAGAGACGAATCTCTGAAGAAGCTAATCAACCAAGTGATCATATTCGCTACGAAAGGACCAAATTAAATAAGCACTAGCCAAAATATTTAGTAATTTATCCTCGATGATCACTTATGATGAGGTCGGTCAGAGGCGTGGCCTCTCGAAAAATTCTCGTCTTAATCTGCAAACACATGTTAAGTTTTAAAAAAGTTAGTTATTCCGTGATTTTGGTGTAGGCGCACAGCCATTGTTTTACTTAACGCCTCACCCAGTTTAACTATCGGGGTATGGAGCGCTATCTCTGGTGAGGGCGTTTAACCTTCTTGATTGGTCATCTCACACAAATAGCCAATCGCAGAGCTCAATTGCTCCACCTCTTTCATGTAAAACACTCCACACCCTATATGTGTCGTGACTGAGGTGACTGAAAGCTACAGTAACTCGGCAGCCGCTGCGTAACTTCAAATTTGGAACACGTCGTATAAGAAAGATTTTTTGATCGTCTTTTTTATTCCGTCTTCAGTGAGTTCTCTCAGTTCCACTGCATTATTCTTTGTGCTGCCTCTACATCACTGCATTGCGGTTGATAAGGTAAAATATTCTGCTGTATGAACTTGCAATGATTCTACCGATTTATTAACCTTTCCCTACATCCTTCCAATCAATGTCGACATTATACGCTCTAATTTTCTTCTTTTTTATGTCAGCAAGCCGGCTTTGCCGGGAAGAGTTCTCACGATGGTAACGAAACCATTCTTGCATCTATTATATTATAGTTTTTACCAGGAGGAGCTCATGATCCAAGTTATCGTAACTAGACGATTGCCTCTCCGAGTGGTAGAGCGTAAGCCAGTCTTGGATGCACGAATGAATTCCTACTTATGGCGAATTATAGCGGTGCTCAAGTAAAATGGTGACAGTGCAATTCCGCTCCAGATGCAAATATGTAATATCTAGCTCAGCCTCTAGTCGCATAGTTCATCCGTAAAAGACCATTGCTAAGAAAGCACAACGCAGGAGACTTTCTCCTGTAGACATTTCTCTCTTTTGGATGTATGTGATCACTGTCTAATTCTTCCAGTGCTTTCATGATAAACGAACACAATTTCATGAGACTGAACTTGTAAGGCCGAGAACGCAACATTAATAACACGACAAAGTGTAAGTAAGGCCGGCTGTTGGGGCCTTCTTTAATGTTACAGTGATAAAAGGTTCTTTGTTAGTCGGGCCTCGAACAGGCATAGTAATAGACCTGAGAAGCTCTTCTTAGAAGTTGCATTTGGCTTCGGTAGAACTAAGGTACTTTTTTGTAATTATCCAGAATAACCTGACTACTCTGTAATTCTGCGGGTTGCTAGTTTAATTTTTGGGGTCCTTCTTCTCTATGCTCCTTATAAAAAAAGGTTGGCTTCTCGCAATGACCAAAAAAAAAGGGAATTTTTGAAACTAAAAAAGCAGGGACGAGTTTTCCTATCGCAGCATCCATTAAATACGTATAATGTCATCCACACAGGTTTACCGGAGCTCGAAGGGGGG
>JARK01001415.1:79743-127918 GCA_000688135.1 Ancylostoma ceylanicum
GAATCTCTGCGGCCGCCACTTATTGCCAAATATTTTATGTACCGCACATTGAGTGCAATGGAAAATATGTAAATATTACACAGGGGTTCCGCGGCTGGTGCCTGTAAAAGGGGTAGGAGATTCCTGGGACATCCCACTTCAAACTCTACTTGGGACTAATGTTGCTAACATTAACTGCCATTCTAATTTGAAATTCCACGTCCGTCGGATGAAGATCAGTCCTTCTCCACCTCTCCAAGTGTTTTCAGGCGTTATCGCCAGTGGTACGAGACTTCTCCTTCCCTGAATTCCTCCGCACCAGCACTTTCACGTTCACCGACATGCCAGAACTCCTTTATCCACCAGCACCTCGGACCAATGACGTGAGTGAACCTTTCATCGACATTTTTGCGGAAAAAAGTTGAGCTGCCAATTTTAGCATGTTGTAGTACTTCTCCTATGGATCGTACTGCAAACAGGGTGGAACCCTGCCTAGAGAATTCGAAGACTTTGTTTCTGACCCGAAATCTCGAGGAACCATTGTCGTCGCGTTCGGCACTCTGGTACCGTGGTACGCTGCTCCAGCGGACAAACTGATGGCGTTCGTCGAGGTAAGAAGCATTTACTCTAGTCATCTTGAGGATGTCAGCCAGATTTGCAATTTAGACTATCAACAACCTCACCGAGTATCGTGTGGTGTGGTCCTACAACGGTAATACCGTCAAGGTTAGGGATCATGTTATGTTGTCAAAGTGGATTCCACAGAACGAGTTGCTTCTTCACAACAAAACGGTACTTTTCGTTAGTCATGGAGGCCTCAAAAGGTGGACTGTAATTTTGTATGGCATATGTTCTATTCAAGAGCTGTATTTGCTGCATTTTAGTGTGAAAGAAGCTGCATGCAGTGGAACACCTTCGTTGTTCATGCCGATGTTTGCGGAACAGATGAGAAATGCTTGGTTGGCGAAAAATAAGGTAATCAAAGATCCTTCGATTCTCTCTACTTTGTCTTTCAGTTGGTGCTTACATATATGTTCTAGGGATACGCCGAAATATTGAACAAATTCGAGTTGTCACATGATTACCTTGAGAAGAATATTCGGAAGGTGTTGAGCAATCCAAAATATCAGGATAAGGGAAGAATATTGAAAGAGGTCGGTTGAATTTACGTAGGTATACCAGAGATGAACTGGTCGATAGCAGGGATGTGCGCTACAAAAACCTCAGCCCTCAAAAATTGCGAGTTATCCAAAACCACTGCAACTCTTAACACATAACGGACAATACGACCCAACGGTGGGTCGTATCTGTTTTAACCCCTTTTCTTCAACCGAATTTTCCCAATTTTGTCCCTTAGGGGTTATTCGACACGCTGGTCACGAATATGATATCCTTTTTGTACCATGGTGAGGTCTTGTAGGGCTACTGTAGGCATACTGTACTGTGAGTGAAATTTTTCGCAAAATCTAGTGAAACTTTGCATTGTGGGGTTATTTAAGATGCTGTGCACAAGAATGATATCATTTTTGTACTGCAAAGCATTTTCGTATGATTGCTGTAGACATACTGTGAGTACAGTTTTTCTTCTAGAATCTAGCAAAACTTCACAGAGAGGAGTTATTTCAAGTGCTGATCACTAATATGGCATCCACTTTACATCAAAACAGTTTTTTTAAGTTATGAGGCAAAGTCTGCTTAATGTATGGCAGTACCCCATAATTCTACTGGTACTGTGTGCGTACCATAACTCCTCAGAAACGCGTTCGGGTACAAAATGAATGGCATATTCGTGATCAGCACGCGAAGTAACCCCCTTTGCAGAGCTTGGCCAGATCCTGAGGGAGACGGATCTCTACAGTTTGTACAGTATGAGTACCGTAACACTACAGAAATGCTTCAGCATGCAAAACAGACTTGATTTTCTTAATCAGCACACCGAATACACCCCTTCCACGGCTATCTCCTCGAAAATAAAGCAAAAATGAGAGTTGTTCCGAAGTGGCTCAAAGAGCAAAACGTGCATTGTCGCTAATGTGTTAAATCCTAAACAAAAGTTTGTTGATGGAAGATAGCCAAAATTACGCGAATTTTTACTCAACTTTGTTGCAAACTTGTGTCTATTCAACTTTGTTGCAAACTTGTGCGTTAGGATATTTTCTCATTCACAAGTGTTGGAATATTTTCTCATTCTTATGATCATATGTGACTTTTTTTTACCGAAATCTGAGAACATTTTCATAAGTATCTCACCTGAAAATCGATTCTGAGATAGTAATATCGGAAGAATCTTCAGGTGACGCCTATCACAATGGAATACGCAGTTTCTTCTTGAAAAACCAAAAATCCCTTCCTGTTCCCACTGTTTATGGAGAGTTTGAGGTGTCCGTTGTGATAGCTACCACAAGGAGTTGCGGCATACCATGACAGTAGTGGTATTGATTCCGGGCACCCAACATGTTGCGAGTGCAACATCCTGTGGTACAGTCCTAACACTGCTTATGAGCTAGGAAATAAATCCACTGGTTGATAGAAACAGATTTTTTGCAGGAAATACTCGACCGACCGCTAAGTGCGCTCGACCACGCCACTTTCATAATGAACCGGTTACTCAGATACGGAGGAAAATTCCCTGAATTGTTCTATCCGCGTTCTCTAGATCTCAGCTATCTAACCACATTAAATTTGGACGTGTTGCTCATAGCACCCTGTGTATTGTTGTTCATAGTTTCACAATAGTGCGTATAGGATATAGTGATGTTCTCGATAAGTGATTCAAATTGATCATGGGAGAATTATAGCTATCGATTTATTCAAAGACGCTAACAATCAGACAAGTAATTGTTGTAAATGTGGCCAGTGGAGGCTTAATTGTAAATAAAGACACAACAAATGTTGTTCTCATAGTTAGTAGGGAATAGTTATGCTTTTGGGTTGTACTTGTATCAGTACAAAAGTCTACAGTTCACAGTAATAAATCAATTATCGATTACCAAAACCTAAGGAAAGATAGCATTGAGTTATGCTCTTTGAACTCTTCTATGCCTGACCAGATTTGGGCGGCGATCGAGTCGAACGCAGGCCTTGATTGTGGATCGCGGGCGAAGCAGCTCTGAAAAGTCCTTGCTCCGTAGAGATGTTCGGTTTTATGGATTTTGTTGATGGAACGCACCATAGTAATCGACCACATGTGTTGGGGATAGTGGTCGGACTCGTTATCCAGAGTGTTGCCGCCCAGCACGTACTTCCTGACTTCTTTTGCATTCATTTCTGCGTATGGCTCTTTACCATCGTGAAAGACCTAGACAAGAATAATTCTCTTTTTTCCAACGTTGAAACCAGGTAACTGATGTTACCTCCCACATAAAGACACCAAAGCTCCACACGTCTGTCTTTACGGTATATTCTCGTTTCTTCAGGGTTTCCGGCGCAAGATACCGTACTGGCACCTATGTGTGCGAAAGATAAGTGAGGTGACTTTTGTAGCGGGGTCGCGATTGGTTCACGCTACAGCAAAGTGCAGCAGGAGAAGTTGCACAACTGGGCCGAGATTGTTGGGCAATAAGTTCGTGCGGGTTTTCTCACCTTAATTTTTTACTGAAAACCAAACTTTGTTTGAGTGCGCATCAGCAACCATTTTGCAGCCCTTGATTTTGTAGCCCTTGAGTAACTCTTTGTAAGTCTGCTACCCGATTTCCTCAATTCTCGCCACACCTCATTTTCTATTGCCTGGAGTGTGAAGCACCATTCCGACTCGGACGACGACCTCCAATCACTCCTACTGTTTGACTTCTATAGTGGGTCAAATGCAACTTTAAAGGCAGCACCCACGGAAACTTTGGTCTTTCAAATTTTCACTTTCTCAGAAACTTTAGCACATCCCAAACAGTTCACCCACAACAAGAGCTGCAGAAGTGGCCTGCGTTCAGCTCAGTAACCAGTACTTTTGCGTGACAGCGACCACTTTCGACGAGTTTGCCGCCCGCTAAACAGAGTGCGTTTCGTGGAACGACGTGGAATCAGCTGTTTCGCTGCATTCCCAGATCCCAAATTCACTGTTTTTTCTTTCACTGCAAGTCATTTTCGTGATTTTCCGGATGCTTTTGTTGTTTTCATGCACCACTAACATTTTCCACGCGCATTCAATGGTGTTCATACCTACCTAGTCAATTTTAAGGCTAGTTCTGTCAAATTTTGAATTTTAACCCATTTCTCCTCCATTAAAGCATTCCATGAAGTTTTCATTTTCCAACGTTGGCTTTGTTGATCCCCACACATTATCCAGTGGGTATCTTTTCTGATGAATTTCAAAAAAGGCTGCATTTAAGACCAAAATCCTGGGTGCGTGAAAAACCATCGCATAAAAGAGACGGCATTATCGATCATTTGATATCGACCCTCATCCTCTGGCCTGAGCAACTCGACCACTCTTCTTGCCCATAACCGAAATATGAGCTCTTAATAAGGACATTTTTGGCGTTCCTGGAAAGGTTTTACCTTATGGAAACGTTAAGCAGTCCCGATACACCAAGTATATGCTAAAACCTTCGAGACGAAAATTTCCGTGGTGCTGCCTTTAAAGGCAACAGATATCAACGACATGTAAAGAGAAGCCATCACTCTTGATCTTGATGAGATTAATTTTAGCCCAGAGGATGTCCCCGTTTTGAAAGTGAAATTTGAAGAACAGTGAGACGTTCACGTGCTAGGTTTTGCTCCACATGTAAAGAATGTTAAATTTCAGCAAAACCTAAGTGCGAATGGTTCGGTTCGCGAAAAGACTTCAAAGAGCTCAGTACGAGGTGACACATTTTCAGAAGGTGCGTCGTCTCTGGGCAACTTCCACCAAAAAGGTATCCGGCATGCTAGAATAAAAGATAACCAGCCTGGTCGTCGGGCTTACGCCGAATTCCCAGGCTAACTTTCCTGCTCGCTCCGCGCGCGTTGCCTCTATATGTGTGATGGATATATGATGAGATAAAAGGGACTGGGAGCTGCTTCGTCTCCGATAGCATTAATAGCGGAGGAATGGGGCTATATAAATCACTTGTTCTGATGTACGTTGAAGGTGAAACGTAGTACTTCTAATGCGCTTGAAAAACCGCACGAACTTCTTGCCCAACCCAATATTTCCTGCTTCTCTCAGAATTTCAGGAAAATACTAATAGGGAGTTGAAAAGGAAACGCGCGTTTTTTCCATGAAACAAAGAAGCCGAATTTTGCTTTTCTCGAAGTTTTGGAATTTTTCTTTTTTCATGTAAGGTTCAAACGACGTGGGCGAGTGGTTGTCTGACATCGCGAAGTCTAGGCTACTAGGCTGCTCCAAGTACGACTCCCGATTTCAGATCTGAAGAACAGGACAGTCGAGGAATCGATTTGCAGTCACAATTTTCGGTTCAGTCACCCAAGTTGGGAGCCACTTTCGAGTAATCTACTGTCGCATGGATTTAGCTGAGTAATATACCAAAAAATTCAATTGTTTTTACACCAGTATGGCCGTTCGGTTGATGCCGGATTTCCTCGCATCTATCCTAATAAATTTAAGGCCATGGAAACTTTTGCTCCATTTCCCCTAAATGCCCTCCCCCGTAAGAAATGGACTGATCAGAGAGAACTGCTTGCTTCTCTTAGATCAATTTTAACATTTTCTTGAGAGAAATAGCTAATTGTAGCTATATGTCACCGATTCAACATGGAGTGAACACTGGAAATGGTTTATCGGTTTGTTGTGAGTGATCCATTAATAACAATCATCTTGAACATATAAGATAGAACTGTGCAGTGTGCTGAGACACAGATGAGGGTAAAACACGCGGGATGGGACGTGATATGGACAGCACAATGGTCACTGTAGGGGCGAACATTGGGTACTTTCTCACTGTACGTGTTTTTCTTTGTTGGTTGCGCCAGGGGACGGTTAGAAGAAAGACAGACCTGAGTAAAAGCATTTACTCGCTACTTTGCACCGGCGCACCTCTTCTCCATCTGTCGACCCGTTCGCAGGCGTTTACCCACTTTTGGACGCTGATGATGCTTACTCACCGCTGGACCCGTCTCCAAGCGTTTTCCTACTATTTGACACCGGCGCATCCTTGTCAGGGCAGATGACCCATCTCCCCGTCCCCCCCCCCCACCTACTTTGGGCGCCGCACACCCTTATCATATCGACGAAACTGTCTCCCCTTACTTCGAGCGCCGGCACACCCTTATCACACCGTTGGACCCGTCTCATACTGGCGCACCCCTACTGCAGCGTCGAAACCGTCCGGTGGCTCTATTTTTGGAGCTCAGCGCACCCTTCACTAAGCTGTGGACTCGCATCTCTGCACTTCCTTATCCATCGGTGCTCCTCTTCATTCCCTGAACTTCATCATACCCGTATGCCTCCTTTCATATATGACTCCATAATCATCATCACTGACCAATCAAGGAATTTCGTTCCACACAGGTGCACTTACGGAGTGACAGACAAAGTAAGCGCTTTATTATAAGTCACTAGACGGTATGCCCGGCTTCGCTCGGGTGTTTCATTTCTCCCGGCAGTTTAACGCTGACGACGACAACTGTTAAACGCACCGATCCTTTCATAGTGCTCATCATTTTCATGGTCAACTCAGAAATCCTTTTCTCATTCACCTCCGTCAGAAAGTAGGAGGAGTTATTTTGTTGGTAAATTCTTCTAAAATCCTTGCTGCCATGTTGACGTTCAGCGTGTTGGAGAACCCCAGTGGACGTGTTTTTACCTACCACTAAGTAACTGCAAAATCAATGAAATCGATAACTCCATAATCTCGTGGAATGGAGTCGCCATATTCGTGTTTATCGCATCGAATTACCCCAGTAGACATGTTCTCACTGACAAATGGGCAAAAATAGCGAAAAATAAATGGAATCGACAAATTAATACTTGGTACGAAATGGTTGTCATATTCGTGTTCAGCGTATTGGATAACCCCCGTAGACATGTCCCCAGCGACCCGTTGGCAAAAATAATGGAAAATCACTAAAATCGATAAATCAATGCTTGGTACAAAATGGTTGTCATATTCGTGTGCAGCGTATTGGATAACCCCCGCAGACATGTCCCTAGCGACCCGTGAGCAAAAATAGCGAAAGATCAATAAAATCGATAAATCGATAAGTCAGTCGATTAAGGTAGCCTAAAACCTCTGCCGGCCTGAGATGCATATGTGTGCGAAGTTTGGTCCCGATCGGTAAACCTGGGAAAGAAAATTCTCAAATTTTTGTCGATTACTTATAAATTTCTTCAAAAAATAAAGAATGAAGAAATGTTTGATAAAACGCATGTGAAAAAATACTCCATGAATTGCATTTTCAGACTGTATTGAAAGTTTGACAAAAAATGGTTGGGAACACTTTCATAAAGACGTCGAAACTTCAGCGCGCATTCTCAAATTATCACCCGAATATACGCAGTAAAAGACAATCGCTCATGCATTGCAGGCGAAGCGGCAGCACCGCATCACATTTTAACCCACGTTTAATGCAGCACCCACGAAAATCCTTGTGTTGGAGATTTCCACGAATTTCGTGGTTTTTGTGGAAGGTGATTTCACACAGTGCTGAAATCGCGTGAAACGCGCAAGAAACGGAGGAAATGAAGGCGCTGTTTTCCGCGTGTCAAAAGGGCGGGTGAGTGCTCTGCTGTAGGATGTGTGCGCGTCCCACCACGAAACCCTGCTTATGGCAGGTATCGGGTGCACAACTGCGGTAGGACATGCGCTACAATGGCGCTAGCTGGTGCAGCGAACCCTACAGAACACGAGACAGCTAGTCGTGTTCGCGACAACAGTTCCGCTTTCTCTACAGGAAAGCCATAATTGAGGTTCGTTTCACGTTTGCCATGTGCTGAGTCTGTATTTCACCCACTTTCACCCAGCTCCGAGTCGAGGATTTCGACTGGTGCTGCCTCTAACCTAACTTCACGGTCCACTTTGTCTGCGGAGCGATGACGTTTTCCCTTCACTGTACACTCGATGCTATCTTTTTCACCTGTGAATTCACCTTAATACCCTGAAGGGTGCTTCTACATTCATCGAGGAGCACAGTGCTTTCGGCTGCTTTAGCTCTGCATTGCGCATCGCTAATGTCGTCGGAATTCAATCAGTACACACCAGTACCACGTTATCACAGCCGTGGCTACCGAAAGCTCTATCGCCCTCGTAGAGTGCATCGGCATCCTCAGGCGTCAGCGTCTCCGATAGCTCGACGCTTTCTTATGGATAATACACTTCATAGCACTTTTCGCGTGGAGCGGGGAAAAGGCAATTTAGACTAGATACGCGCATCAGTCGCATCAGTCTGACGCACGCGTATTAGCCGAGGAGTTTTACACCTTCACCGCAAACGGATGAAGTCCACAAATGCGTGTGTCTCACTTCCGCCTGATCTGCGTCACGACCACCACTAAGCCTATTCATCATAAATATAGAGGCACACGTGTCGAACGCACGCATATACCATACTATTATAGATTGCCCAAAACTGTCGAGGTCCACGCACACGTTCCTTCCTACATATACATATGGAGAGGTTAGAAAGGGACGCTGTTTGATTGAACGCGAACGAGAGCGGTGATATCATTTCAATGTGCGGAGGCTTAGGAAATAGGTGAAAAAATTTAAAAAAAAAACATAGGTTGCACTTGGTGCAGCGCGTGTTGCTGGCCACCAGATTTCATATGTACGCGGTATGGGTACGATAACTTGTACGAAGGGGTTTAGAATACCTTTCTCAGTGTTTTCTCCTTCTTCTGTGTTCCAACAATACTAAGCCCAAAATCAGAGATCTTGGCTGTGTCATGCTTTCCAATGAGACAGTTTCTAGCCGCCACGTCTCGATGAATAATCTGAATCCGACTTTGAGGACATTCAGAGAATTAACACAACAACAATAGTTGGAACTGGAGTAACATTAATAAAGAATTGTTCTTTAGCGTTTGTCCCATTCGTTAGCGGGATCCACTTTCTTTCGACACCATTTAGTTCTGACGTGCCCCTGTTCTGTGCACACACCCACATGCTTCAGGTCAGCCAGCTATGTGTCTAGCCTCCTTTACTTCGGCTGCTCCTTTGTCCACTTTCCTGATACTTCAAGATCGAGGCTGCAGACGGTGTCTTTGTTGGCGCGCAGAAGTAATACGTGGAAGAACCATCTGAGGCGGGTTTCGCGGATCTTGTTGGCGAACGGAGCAATTCCGAACCGCAATCGGATCTTTTCATTGCGGATGCGGTTTGCACGCGACACGAATCGTAAAATCTTCGTCCCTATCACATTCAGATGGCGTTCCCTTTCTTCGGTAGTTCGCCAACACTCTGCACCATACAACGCGACGGATCGAACGACTGCTCGATGTACCCTCTACTTGAAGCGATCTGAGATCTTCTTGTTGTACAATGCTTCTGTAATCTGGAGAACGACGACTTCATGGGCTAGGTTACCATCGACTGAGAGTGATGAGCCGAAATATTTGAAGAAGTCAGTTCAAAAGAAGTCGTCATCATCTACCTGAATGAGGGCAAGCTCTCTCAGACTGGTAGTCATTTGCTCAGTTTTTTCTATCTTTAGCTGAAGATCAAACCAGGCTAGACGTTCGCAACAAGCCTTCGTCTGGCTCTTGAGGTCCACTTTATGTTCTGACACGAGCATGACGCCATCTTCGTATAGCAGAATCCATAGTGTTAGCTTCTTGAGGTCTCTCTTGACAATCCTGACCCACTCAATGAGCTCCTCAGGGACGCCGTGCCAACAGAGCGCGCACCAGTTGACTTGGTGTGAAAAGCTGTCAAAGGCCTTGTCCATATCGACGAAGACTGGATGATGTTGCCTCTCTTTTTCACGATGGTTCTCGATCGACAGAAGCAAAACATAGATTGCATTCGCCGTTCCGCTGTTGGCCACGAAATCACACTGATTTGTGGGAATTTTGATGATGTCACGGATCCGGCGGTCGATAATGCATTGGAACATCTACATGTTATGAAAGAGCAGACGTATTGACCACTCCATCATTTCGCCCCAACATTAACAAAAAAATTAGCATCCACAACTGCTTACCCCTTGCCCTGATAAGTACTGCAATCCTAACGCTGCACCGTGGCAGTATTTGATGCGGACGTACACGCTCGGACCTGGTTTTGCTTGCACAGCATCAAGTACTGATCCTCCTGAATGAAGATGGTATAGGACCTTGATTGCAATGTGTTCGAGGTGATCTAGAGTGTTTGATCTACTATTGATCTGTTGTGATCAACTTTGGAATGTTCTAAAACCTCATCACATAGGGTTTACAGACCCTGCCATTGTCACTGTACATATGCATGGCCGTATCCATACACCTTACTCGTATTCAACCGCCTGTGCTGTATTCTTGTTCTTCCAGGAAAAAACTGTTTAACTACGACCCTCCGACAACCACAACAACCAGCTATCAACGACTCGAAGGAATAACCTAGGGACAATGACAAGGCGCTGACACTCTTCGTGCTGTCCTCGACGCACAAGTCACGCTGCAACAGAAGACACTCAACGCCGTGATGAAACGAATGGAACGCCGGTTCTCTGCCATAGGCGCCATTCCAGCTGCCGCTCCCACTTCGTCACAAATTTACTCGAGACGCCTTCCTGAGGTCACATACGATCCGGACAACGGCTGCACGTTTGACGTATGGTAAAAATGCTACCAGAACATCATTGCAAATGACGGCTCACCCCCTACAAAGTAGGAAGGGCTTGCCTCATTGTCTCGAAGTTGGACAGCGTCACATACGCGTACACGAACCACATCATGCCGAGGAGGACATCTGACGTCTCCCTCGATGGAACCGTGAAGACGCTCAGGGAGCTGTTCGCGCACAACTCTTTCGTTTTTCTCGTCGCTACGCCTACCTTCGGACACAGCGCAACAACGAAACAACGTCACTCCCGAAGAAATGAAGTGCCTCGTAAGGATCTGTGGCCTTGCCAGTCCAAAAAACGCTCGTGTTTTTCGCAAAGTGGAGGGCTATCCACGGACCACGATCAAGGAACTCGGTGCCGAAATTCATCAGTTCATGGACATCAGACAAGATGCCAAGATCATCGGAAACCAGCCTTCATCACCACTCTCTGGTACCAACGTCGCAAACTCCAAGAAGAACCAATCACGATGCCCATCTTCACCTTTCTTCCAATGTGGAGGACCACACTTAGCCTAGGACTGCGACTTCGCAACAAGACGTGCCACGACTGCTAACGTGTCGGACACAAGAAGGAATACTGCAGGAACCTCACAAAGAGGAAGAAGCCGATACCGCAGCAGAGAGGCAGAAGTGCAAACAACATCGCTACCGTTGCTTCCACCATTCCTTTTTTACTTCTCTCAACTCGACCTCGCCAAAGCGTCAAGTTGGAATGGGTGAAGACTCCAGGCCGCTGCTGACGATGACCCCCACCGAGGACTCTTATCGTTTCTATTGATTACTTCGGAGTGAAACCCGCTCCCGGCAACTTCCAGCAGTACTGGGTGCGCCATAATTTCTTGCACACCATACTTAGTAACACCACAGCGGTTGAATTCAACATGATTGCATGATCTCTATAGCGAAGATGAGTCAACTCAATAGCAACCCAAATCACCTATCAGAACAGGAATATGTCTACACTTGCTTCCGTAGTAACTCAAACTTGAGAGAAAAGTGAGCTGCTCGCGGCACGGTACGGAGCGCGGTCACACTGTCTCCTAGAACGGAAGGCACTACTCAGACCAGATCAAAACGTTTCCCACCAAATCATTGGAGTAGACGGAGAAGACATCGAGGGATTCATCGGATGTACTGGGATCCCATCCTCCCTTCCTTGCAGAACTTTCAGAAACTTTTCAAGAAAAGAGCGTGCACGAGCAATTTTTTCAGTTTTTTATGAACCACAACATCAAAGTTACTCTGTCGTTGATTATTTTTGGAGAGAAGAGGCCTTGCTGCTTCCAACTCAAGTTGAACAGCGCAAAGATGACGCTTCTGTAAAGCGTAGAATCTGCTCTGTGCCATATGCGCCTCCTGGAATGCTGCACGACCGAAATCCCGTGCTTAGAACCAACTCCTCTATAACGTCAATCCGATTCTGATGGATTGCCGTACTCAACTATGTTATAGAGCGAATCAAGTGCTATATCATACATAAGTTGGACTCGTACCATAAAGCTGAGGTAAAGCTTCGAGAGGTTTTATACCAGATACACCAGCGCGCCATGAGGTGCTCACTACTCATTCAACTTTGAGTTATTACAAAAGCAAATGGAGACGTATCCGTGATCTGATAGATGTTTTGAGTTGCTATTAAGTTGGCTCAATACGGCCATAGAGGTCAGGCCATTACGTTGAATCCAGCCGCTGTGGTGTACTAAATATGCTGTGCAAGAACTTATGGCGCACCCTGACATCGACGCCCTCATTAATGGATTAGATGGAACTGCCGCATACCTTGAAGACATCGTCATCACTGGTAACGCAATTGATGAACACAACGCACGAAGCTGTATTCCAAAGACTACGGATTCCGTGTTCGTCCTTAAAAATGCGCCTTCCTGCAGCCTGAAATCGTCCGCCTTGGTTCCGTCGTCAACGCTGAAGGACGCCGCCTCGATCCCAAGAAAAGCGGAGCAATCCACAAGATGCCACATCCAAAGAACGTCAGCCACCTACGCACCTTCCTGGGTTCTGTCAACTTCTATGGAACATTCATTCATTCATTCATGGACAACGGAGTGCCAATCTTCGTTCGATCGCGTAAAGGCAACGCTCAAATCGGTTTTACTCCTAACGCACTTCAACCTCGATCTGCCAACCATCGTCGCAGCAGACGCCTCCAACTATGGAATTGGAGCAATCCCATTACACCGTTTTCCATATGGATCCGAAAAGGCCATATACTATCCGAAGGCTTCACTCCTACTCAGCAGAAATACAGTCAGATCGAAAAGGAAGCACTCGTTCCTATCTTCGCCAACGCTTTGTCCACGGGCGTCTCTTCATGCTGAAGACGGAGCGTAAACCACTCCTTGTCAACTTTGGAAGCAAGAAAGAAGTACACATCTACATTGCCAGGCGTCTTCAAATATGGGCCACGACATTGCTCAACTACAACTTCGCAATTGAGCAAGCCAACACAAAGGATTTTGGACAAGAAGACGCGCTCGTCTGCCTCATCGCAGCACAGCCGTCAGAGCCGGATGATTATGTGATCGGCGCCGTTGACACCGATGTCGCCGCCGTTGTTGACGAGTTGACGGACAACTGCAGCTATCTCCCAAACGTCGAAACCATACGAACTGCCACAGCCGAATCCATACCGTTAGCATGGAGCCCCCACCCCCAGTAAACTTCAAAAATTCGCCCCTCATCAATTATACTGACCGCGCTGCTCCAATTTCGACAGAGTGTTGTTCACCTTGCAAGCGCGTTTCGTTGTCGAGCTATAAATCCCGAGCAACTGGGTCGATTTCGAAGGAGAGCTACGGTATCACATTGAATTCTGAGGAAAGCAAATCACAGCGCGGCCTTTAATTCGGAAAATCAAAATGGTTGGAGTTCCAGGGAGTAGATGGGAGCATTGCATAAATTGGTACCCTGAGCAAACTCCATCACGATCATCACAGGCTCTTCGTTCGAAGCAACTCCTATTAGCATGACAACATTTGGATGAACAAGTCGTCGCATGAGCATGGCTTCCTGAAAGACTGTGTATTATGATTGTCTGCATGAATTAAGAGAGAACTGACCCGGAATAGTTTTTCATTTTCTTCGGAAGAAATAGATCCTATGATGGTTTTGATTGCAACTTCCCTTGATTCCATCAAACCAGTCCGAAGAATACCCTTGTAAACGTCTCCAAAAGCTCCATCACCAAGTTTTTTTGTTCTGAAATGATGCACAACTGTGGCGGTAGCAGAGGCTGGCTGAGTGGTGGAGAGAAGGGGTAGGAGTGAGGTTGACGTGAAATTCTAAGGTTTACAAGTTCTTCGAAGTACAGGTTGAAATCACGCGATTTTAAAAAATGGGATCTCCGCTGTTTCTGAGGACCATGGATCTACGGAAGTGAAATTTCAACACCCATAAAACTTAAAACGGACAACGGAAAAATTTTATTCATGACTCCAAATTTTGAGACGTGATATGAAGAGCAGATATTTATAGATCTTTATAGAGAGATAGAAGTGCTTATTATTGCTGACTATTCAGTCATAAAAAGACCGCTTCAACGTTTTGAAGGACGATCACCTGTGAGAAAAATAATCCTATCATCCCCCTTTATAATAAAGCGCTAGGCTATATTGCGAAACCCTGTCTGTATTTCGCCGGGTGACTCATCACCTTAGAGAGTCGAGGGATGCGAGTTGTTTGCGTTCTCTAGCAGAATTCTTTGTGATAAAGGGATAAATTTGATGAAGAAGGTAAGATGAAGATTGGCGGAGGTTTCCCGCACATAGTGGGATGAGTTTTGCGCAACTCACTGGGGAAGAAAGCTCGGGAGCGAAGATTGAGCATGCCTGCCGTCAAGATGCTCGAAATACAAGCACGTTTACAGCTCAGGCGAACAAATTAAAAAACGCGAACTCGAACATCTTTCATTTACTCATCTTCTTCACAAGCCACTTCTTAGAAAGCCCAAACAACTTCATACGCGATGCATCTAAGCTAGGAGAAGCTCGTATGGAGTGCTTTAGACCGTTTTAATGCTCAAGCAGCGAAAGCAGAGTTTCGCCACTACTTCTTTGCACAATTCGTCGAAATGTAGGACCTGCCTAGAACCTAAGGGGGACTGTGCATGTGAAAGCCCACAAAGGCATGAAAAATATCACAAAGACCGTTTTGCGGCACTGCCGCGCGGTGGTGTCGCCACCAGAGGGGGCCAATGACCATGAAGAAAATAAAGCTATTCGGATGTGTTTCATTCCCTTATAGTTTTTGGCATCTTCGTTTTTGCATCTGCATACCAGTAGAGCCTATAGAGAAAGCTGTCGGGAAAGGGTCTCTTGACCACATCGGAATTAAACTTCCAGAAAAGGATACTACATAAATGTATCTGGAACGGGAAGGACAGAGAACTATTTAGTTGAGAGTGAAAGGCACTAAAAATCCCTTTGGCAAATCACCCAGATTCAGTCTAAATTAGCCGTTGAGCAGACCCTTATCCTGGATCTTTGCACGAAGATTGCACGAAGGAAAATTAATAAAGAAGATTCGCAGAAAATCATTGTCATCCGCGAAGCTGCGCTTCGTGGGGATGACAGTGCTTTTTTCAGAGTTCAGCTAACCCAGAGGTAACGTGGCATACGGGTCCGAGACAGCCGGGATTTTTTTCAGAGTTCAGCATTGCGAAACACTGTCTGTATGTAGCAGGGTGACTCATCGCCGAAAACAACCTAGGGAATGCGGGTTTTTTGCGTTCTCAAATAGAACATTAGGTTCTGAGTGGTTGAATTAACTAGGAGAGAGGATCAGAAGGTCGAAAGTTGGTTCCTTCGATTCCTACCACGGATTATTGAGGAAACTCCAAAAATTGTCGTCTTTACTTGCTGAGTTTAGCAATTCATCGAAACCAAATGTCAACGTATTCGCGAATTCACCGTTTTCTCCAGAAAATGAAGATATTCTGATGTATTGATGAACGGAATTAAAGAAATGAGAACCACTAGAATAGCATATATCACCCAATACGCAATAGTTCTCTTTGAACGAATGTTCCGCTCAGTAGAGCAGGATTTACATAACGCCTTTGTAAGTATCTCAGACATTATCTAACATTTCAGAAATCAAACGAACGGCCTTTCAGACTCCGTGAAAAACTCAAAAACCGAGGAAAGGGTATTGAAATTTGAAGATTCTGTTGTGCTTGGCACTGTCATCGAAGAAATAGGACAGCTACATTTTCTCTATAGTGTCCAGAGAAAATTATGGACCGCGTAAAGCGGAGAAGCTTCGAGGCATGATTTGAAGACAAGGTATCATCTGCACTCCCTCTGCGTAACTATTCAATACGTAGAAGATGCATAAACCTCAGGAAAGAATAAAAATGGTGTACGAGGAAAGGTATGAGCACAATCTCAGGAGTTTTGCGGGAAGAGCGAGCAGTGCTGCTGCCAGCTGTATGAGAACCCGATGAAGATAGAAAGGTTTATTTCGCCAGGCTTTAATTACCTCATCACTTTCGACGTTACTTTGAGCAACGGACCAAACTGACCAAGCTTTCTACAAGAACTACTGAAGCAGATTCCCAGAAATAAAGTGTCATCCGCGAATCGCGGCGATCCTGCGCTTCGTGAGGATAACAGTGATTTTCTTAGAGTTCAGGTAACCCCAGAGGTAACGTGGCACACGGGTCCGAGGCAGAGCGCCGCGAAGCGGCGCTCTGGTAACTCCAGAGGCAACGTGGCAGACTGGTCCGAAGCAGATCGAAGCGAAGCGGCGTTTTGGCTCGGGACCATTTTCAGAGTTCCTTAACTGCAGAGGTGATCAGCTGATATGGCGTCGATCAGGATTTACCCATAACAAAGATTCGCCGCACCGCCGCGGCCACACGAATCTGCGGCGACGGATCTCGTTCGCGTGGGCTCATCCTGACGATGTACAACTTGGTATTTTTTTCGGAAACTCTGCCTTTCTGGATGATTTCTTCTCTCTTATGGACACAGGTATATCCACCAGAGTAAAATTTCATTGAAAAAATCAATTTCTTTCCTGAGCATGAGTGCTGTATTTAAATCAGGTTAAGACGGCTGTTTTTGCAGCATACTAGTAAGGCCCTTGTTCCCCCTAAAAGCACCTAATATTTTGAGGATAGTAAAGCAGCTACCAGTCATAGCTTGGAGCCCATACAAGAGCACGGTATACTACATCTGAGCGGAAAAAAATAGGTGTTACTCGCTACACAGAAACCAGCAGGAAGTTTGGGCTACGAATCCTAAATCAGCGTTGAAACTGCATATGGTAGTACACATCGCATCATCATCGGCCACCAAGTATCCTTCCCTTGTAAGTACAGCAACCGGTGGCAAAGTGAGCCTCTGCGAACCGCGACACAACCGCTCTGTGCTGAAACGGTTATCTTTTTGTTCTAAAATTGCGGCGTTGCTTACTGCTTCTCTGTTGTGAAAGCACCAAGAAGATGCCAAGAAGACGCCAAGAAGACATTGAGAAGACACCAAGAAGACGAAGAATATGAAGCAGTTCGGGAGAAACGCCATTAGCCTTTATTGCATCGCTAGAGAGCGATTCCATGCGATTGCAATGGTGTCTCTGCACAAGTTCGCAAGTCTTCTGTATTTTCTGTTCTATGAGGTAAAGAAGGTAAAAGAACGAGGAGTGGGAATAAGTAAAACACCCGCTCTTGTTTTCAAAATGCTCCCTCGTATTCTTACTTGACAATCTGCTCGTGGTTCAGTTGCCAGTCAGCTCGTTTGATTGCTCGCTTGATAATAGTTCCATCCTCGTCAAATGCTATTTTGTTTCTTCTGTGATATTCGATCAAACCTACATGATTTTCGATCATCACTATACATATGTTCCCAACAGAATTGGTGGTAGCCATGAATAATTCTCTCACCTGATACCCACTTGAAACCATATAGTCTGACATAGTATAGTTTTGCGCGTCGGCTATATTTTATTGGTATGTGCCTAAGTTCATTCTCATCACGCTGTTTTTTTGCCTCCTGTGTGAAAATGAGAAAACGTTGGTGGAACGCAAGTAACAGATATGTGACAGTGAATCTGTTTTACCTCCATTTCTTCGTCATTCTTGTTTCGAGGCTCTTCCTGTAACAATTCTCAAATGTTAATTTTGTGAAACTTTACAAACTGTTTAGTATTGTCTATGTAAGTCTAGTATACTAATCTCCAACCATTTTTGAATGAAAGCATAAGGCAGTTCGAGCCTGAATGCGTCAGTATTTGCATATCAGGACGCTCACGTACGTCACGCATGCTGCTACAGTCGATCTCGACCATTCTTTCATCACCCAGCGCTGCCCGTCTGCTGAGTCGCGCCGCACCACTTATGCTGAAGCACAGGTGGTGGGGACACGCTTCTCCAGCAGGGACACAACGAGGTCCAAGCTTATCCCAATGTATCACAAGCGTCTGATATAACAGACGTAAACGTGAGATGTCAGCATGACCTGGATGCGCAGCAAATATAACTGTGTTCCTCAGCATGTCGATAGAGTACGTGAGGGGTAGAAACAGGCTGTTTATCGAAGCAGTGTCGGTTTTTCCTTTTTCTGATTTACTCCTTGCAGATCCTGATGCGCTTGCTCCATTTAGATATCGGAACAGTCTTGGCAAGGATCTCTAAATACCTGAACTGAGCAGTTATCATACTACTGGAGTGTTGAAAAGAGTTGAAGGGTTGCAGAATGAAATACCTTTGAAATCCTACTCTGAACCCCTTCACCTTTCACACTACTACATAGCGATGAGATGTCGTTCAGTCATCATTCCCGCATGATGAACTCAACCCCTCGCATGTGTTTTATCAGCAGTGTCGTGGACGACATGATTTGTCGTGTTATACTGCGTGGATGGGAGCGCGTGTGCAATCAGCGACGCAAACCTGTTGGTAATTTTTGGAGTTCAACTCAGAGACTTTACTACAGTCCTTAGAAATTGTATGATGGTGCTGTCTCGAAGCCTCATTCGATAACGATTTCGTATTTGGTCAGTACGGAACGAGAGCTTCTTATATGCTTCATTTGATGAGCTTTCGGCGACTAGCGCCTTCGTCAGATCTTAATATTAGGGTGTAAAACTATGGATGCGCGTTTTCGCGCGGAACAAAATTTAGTCTAAGAAACGATAGCAGAACTCCCCAATCAAAGTTGTGTGTATAGTTAATTTAAACTACCCTTTGTCATCCTCCGTGCAAGATATGAGGTTCCTTCTTGAAGAAATCAGTGCGCTATAGATTGGAAAAGGCGCCTATCCGAACCCTCACTTTTCTCGCGGTTCTTGCATTTTTTCTCTGTGAGGAAAGCTTCTCAGCCAGAACTAAATAGTGGTCTGATAGTGGCAAGTCTCAGCTACGTGGCGGCTGAGACAGGACTTCCCACGTTATTTCCTCAGTTTTTTGTTGGGCATTTTTCGTCGCCTTTGGATGGGCCTGGTTGTGAAAAATTTCTAATAGTCGTTGGTTTGAGCAGATGATGGTGAAGTAGCTGGCCTAGGTGGCCCAATTTTTGTAGGCAGAGGTCTGCTCTAACTGTCTGTATGAAATTCAGCCTCCCCCATTGGACCACTGATTTCATATTTTACCGTGAAGACAACCCCTTCTTCAATACGTGGGTAACCATGTTTGGAGCCTTATGGCGTTGCTCTCTTTTGTTGCCCCGCAGTGGTTTTTTGCGAGTGCTTTCGCAATATGCCCCTCTCTGAATAGGTACTGAATTTAGTTCGAGAAACTGGTTATTCAGGGTAGTACATCGAAGAATTCGTTTGATGGCGGTTTTCACCACAACTGCGCAACTCCAGTTGGCAGCCTTTCAACTTTTTTTAAAAATGAAAAATTGAGGTTTGCCAGACATGTTGCATACCAGTAAATGCGCAAAGATTTGCTCTTCAAGATGCTCTATATTACTGGGCATATGCCTCCAACTGCACTCCGATAGAGATGGAAAAGTGTGCGCGCATTTATAGTTTTACACCCTAATATAAAGCACATTACATACAATACATAGCAACAACGTAAATGGCCACTGTCCGCACCCACCGAGCTCGCTGGTAGAGGGGATGCAATGAATTCGCGTCGGGACTACTGTGCTTATTTATACAGTTCTTCGTGATACGGTAATCTCCCTAATCTCCCTTAGTCGAAACATAACAGTCGAAACGTGCATATTCGTTCGATGCTCAGAGAAGCTATTTTTAGGGTACGACTGTGAGCGGTTTAGGGCTCGTCGATGTTCGCCTAATCTCTTTCTTAGCGGTCGTTCAGATTCTCCCACATACCGCTGACCGCATCCACTGCAAGTTATCAAATAGACGGTCCCACGCAGGTGACAGCCTTTAGAGTCAGCAGTTATTTGTTCTTACAGATTACACGATTTTCAGTGGCATACGGAGATTTCACACATCAGACATGTGTTAATGGAATTCTGTCCGATGCGTTCCAGATGCACATGTTGCATGTACATTCACAAAAGAGACAGAGGCAATGTTATTGTGAGCACACGTATAACGCAATATTTCAGGTATTCGTGTCTTGTTATTCTTAAACCGCAATTGAATGGAAAATCCGAAAAAATTCTATACCTCCTGGTCAGATTGCTCTCTTTTTCGAACGGTGATGATGAAGTGTTCCTGCAAGAGAGGTTCTCCCTAGATATATTGAGAAAAAAAAAAGAAAAACGTACGGCTGCGAAAGACTTCGTTTCTACTCTGACTGCTTGTCTCACCAAGAAATCACCAACCCTAGTCAGCAGGTCATAAGTCTGAAAAAATGCAACTATCCACTGAGTAACGACTAGTAAACAAACTCTGCGAGACATCATTAAAGGATAAAGGATAAAGTGGTCGGCGTTGATCAATCCCGTCACGAGGGATGCGCCACGCATTCGACTTCATCTGAACATCGTAGAGGCATTGAATGCGTATGTGCCCTGTACAGTGA
The DNA here is from genome assembly GCA_000688135.1 of Ancylostoma ceylanicum. Taxonomy (NCBI): domain Eukaryota; kingdom Metazoa; phylum Nematoda; class Chromadorea; order Rhabditida; family Ancylostomatidae; genus Ancylostoma; species Ancylostoma ceylanicum. The sequence continues at coordinate 100,381 of JARK01001415.1, forward strand.
CTTGCGGGGGGCATCCGATGAACCAAGTCAGTGCTTCATCCTCCCACACTCCTCTGGTAGCAATTTACCGACCCCGGAGGGATGGACGGCTTGGTTGGCCGTGGGCGCGCGATCGAACCATCGACCGTGTGCGTGCGCAGCGAGTCTCTTACCACTGCGCCACACGCGCCCATCATTGCAGGGTGCGCGCAACTTATTGGCGCGGGGCTTTTTTTGGGCCCAATCAGCAATGCTTGAGCGAATTCACAGGCCATGTTGTGGATTTATTTACTAAAGCAATACCTAACGTAAACAATAGCCAGTTTGCCAAGTGACTCCTTTTCTAGTCACTGGAGCCTTGAGAAAGCCTTCAGATTCGACCATCTTTTCACCATTTCACCATTGCATCTTTTCACCCCCGAGGCACGCAGGGATTATTTCACTCAAGGTATTTGGTGGTCGACTTTCAATGAGTCTAGTTTTACCTGTTGATTAGTACAGACCTTACCCACTAACACATCTGAAGCAGAACTCATAGGGATGTAAATGAAGTGAGTGACGTAGACAATCTCTACGACCCCAAATTCAGTGAAATCACCAAGGATACCACTTTTGAAAGATTTTTGGCTTGTAAACTGAGACTGAACGAGCTTGCAAAAACCACTTTCTACTACCAGAATTGGGGGTCTTCCACGCGTTCAAAACATTTACTACCTTTGCTCTTACTGCAGATTACCAGTCCTGAGCTTGCAAAAGTAGCAAAATCGACTTGTTAGGTATAAAGCCTGTTTTGATCACGGTAACCATTCACTGGTCCAATTCACGATGAGAACGTAGTAGCCGAGGTTCATTGTGAGCTACCGTACATGGTTGGTCTGAGTCGTCCAAAGCCTACCGCCAAAACCTTGGAAGGAAGGAAGCTGTGACTGACCCCCGTGTCACGAGCGCTTTGGCTGGCCTCCCATGGGAGGATTCCTGCAGACTATGTAAGCACAGAAAGAGACCATTTGCGAAACCAGCTATTGTCTACGATAGAAGTGGCTCATGCCAAGACATCTACAGCAGGGCTTGTGAATTAGCTCAACCCTACAGTGGGCGTCAATGGCGGTGACCCGTCTGCGGCCTCGAAAAGAACGCCGCGCAACCGCGCCGCTCGAGCGAGAATTCTCTCCGGGACATCAAATGATGGGGTTTTCTTGATTGTCGGTTAGTTTTCTTATTAGATATCATTTGATGTGATGAACAACTATCAAGAAAACCCAGACACGACACTGCGGCGACAATTCTAGCGTGAGAGGCGGGGTCGCGCCGCGTGCTGTTCGAGGCCGCAGACGGGTCACTGCCATTGACACCCACTGTACCTGAGTGAGGCTCAAAAAACCACGCGCCAATAATTGGCGCGTAAGTATTGCACACATCCGTAGGACCCCTGCAGGGCATCTGGAGGACTTAATTAGGTGACTCGGTCTGTTACAGACAGCAAGTACCGACTTAGTCCTCCGCAAATCCTGGTGCCCTCCTCCGCATTTCCCGAAATGGGGATTTTCAAGCAAAACTTATCACTAAATCCATTGTTTGGAGATTTCGAACTCATTTACCACTGCTCCCCGATTGCTTACCAGTCCGCTGCTTTGCCTCTGCTCCATCCGTGCCCACAAGCGAGGGACTAATTAAGCCATCGACTAATGTTCTTACCGCAGTGCATTACTAAGTGAAAGGAGTGTTGCAGTTCTACCCCTACCAGTACGAAACCTTGAATACGTGATCATTGTAGGCATGGACGTTCTGGCACACTTTTCGCTAAGAAATTAACGATCGGTTTATCGATCTCCACGATTTTCCTCTATTTTACCCAGGGCGCTTTTGGGCGGACAACTTATCGACAACCCTTCAGCCAACCTGCCTACGAGAGTTTCGAGTTCCCTCACCCGCGTAATATGCAATGCATTTAGAACACCAGGATGATAGGGCATGCTGTGTTATGACTGAAAGAAACCGTTTGCAGTCAACTGAATTTAACTGCAAGTGTAACCGACTCCGCCTCAAGAAGAAGCGGAGGGGAATTTTTGGCCGTTTTGGAGGTTGAGTTGTTAGTGAGGAAGAATGCGAAGAAAAGTTTGCGCGGCCGATAACCCATCGCTTAAAAAAGGCGGAAACAAGTCGACAAGCTTTTGGAAAGCAAGTTAACGATGCGTTCAGGAAACTGCTCGCCAAATGCTTGTCGATAAGTTGTTTTTAGGGTTCTGAGTGTAGACAGAATTTTCTTTCGTTCAAGTGTGATGTGAGTTCTTGACCTTGTGAACTCGAGGTAGAACTTGTAAAATCTTCAATTCTTGATGATTCAGGTTTGATGAGGAAGGAACTACTAGAATTTCCATTTTCACTCAGATTGCCGAGGTCGGATAAATTGTAAGTTTTGCTCATGACTCATTACGACCCTCGAATAACCTTACAGGAGAACAATCTTCCAATTCAAGTTATTCTATTTGAGGAAAGAAAAGATACTACATAAACATAAAGGATAGATGAAATGTGTATATAGCTGACAAGAGAAACCAATGGTGTAAGCGCATCCTCCACATATTTGCTTTCTAATGTCAGAACCTGTATCAATTTTGAACCGGAAGTTTCAGTGGCGGACGAAAATGTAGGCCGAGGAAAAGGAGGTGTCAACACTCGACTTGAAATGAAATATTTCTAACATTGGACTGTTAGCAACAGCACTCGAGCTTTGTCGAATGGACCTGTGTGCTGTACAAGAAACGAGATGGTCTGGTAACAAGTCGAAGGACATAGGACACGGCGTTAAGGTACTCTACAACGGTAGCCCAAAGACCAGAAACGGTGTGGGCATAGCTGTCTCTCAACGCTTCCGTGACTCGATAGCCGAGGTGCAGCGTTTCGATGACCGTCTCATGAAGGTCGTTGTCACCACCGCAGAACAACGTCTCCACTTCTTTTCGGCGTACGCCCCACAGACAGGCTGTTGTAAACAGATGAAAGATGACTTCTGTGTGTTGCTGGACGAAAAGACTGCGGAAATATCTATGGAAGATATTATAGTTGTCGCAGGGGACTTGAACGGTCATGTAGGAGCGGCAAAAGATGGATACAGATGCCATGGAGGCTTTGCGTACGGGATTCGAAACGACGATGGCGAGCGTATTCTGGAATATGCTGACTCTCACGATCTCGTCATCATGAATACGAAATTCCNNCACACACACACGCACACACACACACACACACACACACACACACACACACACACACACAGTGCAAACTTTGTTGTTCATCTCTACTTGCCTTTCTGTTCGTACACGTGTTTCGTCTCTCGAACAATTTGGAAACTTCAAGCAAACTTGTTTTTCTTCAAGAATCAGAGCTTCCATAGAAAGCATCTGAATAGCCTGATAATTGGGAACATGACATTAGTTGTGCTTCATAATTCAGTTTTATAATACAATAGTTCGGCTGATCTTCATATTTGCTCAGCCACTACGTAGGCATTGAGCTTGGCTTGGATCTCTTATGGTTTTGCTCTGAGTTAATCGAAGAAGTTGTGGTGTTGTTGCTGTAGCAGCCATTGCCTATGTGTTCTCAACATGGTGATTAACAATCAGTTTTTCACGAAAACATTTCTGGATTATTTTCTCGGATCAGTGTTTAAGCCGTTCACTTGCTTCCTCATGTCAAAAACGACATGCTTAAATTACTTCCGAATGGCAGACGCTGTTACATTTTCTCCTCATCTAATCATTTCCGAGCTCATAGTGAACTCTGTTGGGACACTTCTCTCATTTCTGCACATGTCAACTTCCGTAGCCAATCGCAAAGTTCTAAGGTTCTTATTAGGTTTCCATCTTTTTTTATTGTTTGTTCAGACTGCGTTTCGTGCATAAACATTATACAGAAGCTAAATATAAGAGTAATTATTTCCTTTTTCATCTCCAAGGTGTGGGAAACTCGAAAAATTTTATGTAGCATAATCTATTCTGTTTATTTGTACATAGTCTGTACACATATCTCTCGAAACCCCAGCTATTGATTGTGTGTCTTTAAATCCACGTGTCCGTATTTGCGGTGAATATATCCGACCATATCTTGCATAGTATTATACGAAAAGAGGAACACTATCTCGGGCATAATTTAGAACAAGCTCAGGCAATAACAGGGCGACAAATCGGGCCGACCGGCTCACCCGAGCTACCAAATTTGTGGGCGTGGCGGGTTACCGTGCGACCCGAGGGAATCACATGAAGCACCCTACAAACCGACGGCATGATAGTGAACCACCGAGCGGCCTTGGGGAATCCTGCAGAGTTACCGGGCGAGCCGAGGGGTATTCAAGCCGGAATTGGCTTACGTGAAGAAGACATCTTTACTTAGGCGTTAGGAAACAGGGATGTTGGACGAAGGCGAAAACGAGGCGGTGGCTTCAAATACATTTCAAAGGCAATCCAAAAAGTGACATTCTCAACCCTTCAGTAGTTTTTCCCGAGTCTTCGAAGGCTTCAAAGAGCGTTGTGAACATTTTTATGCTTCTGCGCAGCTTTGCAAGGAATTAGGACGACTGAGAACAAAAGCACTTTATTACCGTCATTCTTTGAAGGTCTTTTGAAAGTGATTTTAGGGAGAGGCAAGTCCAGTTTTTCAAAACAAAGGAACAGAAAGCGATTCGTATATTTGTATTTCTACATTCTATTCTACAAGGTTACTGTGTGAGAGCGATAGAGAGAGACAAAGAAAGAAGTGGGAGAGAGCGAGTAAGTTCACTTCTCATCGTCTGCAACAAAAACAATGAAAAAGGAAGGAAATAACTGTTCTTGCTAACAGAACCTAGCGTTGTCGACTTTCTGGTACTGATCTGCTGTTTGGTAAGAGTAGACTCAGTGTTTCGAGTCGATGAATTGAAGGACTCTAACCTCAGCTGACTCGACCGAGCTAGTTCGAGTTAAAACCTCGAGGTCAGAAATCTCCAGGGGCGCTGCCATTAATTCAACCCTTTCCATGTTGCCTGTTGCCATATTACATTGACGGAGGAGTTATCAGAGATCTCTACATGTTCTCAGCTGATGGCGTTATCAGAGATCTCTACATGTTCTTAGCTGATGAGTATGAAGTCACAACTAATATCATAATCGTGTTAAAGTAATGTTTTGCTGATAGTCGAGTAGTTTCTACGCAAGTCACAAACGTCAACGGCAAAGATGGTGAGAAAGTTGCTTTAATTCTAGCCCAACCAGTTTTTCATCCCATTTTCTCGAATTTGCGCGATGGAATCCGTTTCAGCTCGTTAGGTAGAGAATTGGACTTTTCAACGCCTTTACAGCCGGAAACAGCTCCCAGGCTGGAAGCGGCTCTCATTGCAGAACACGTCCTTTCATTGTTGTAACAAAAAAGGGAGCACTTGAGATGTTTACTGAACTATGCAAGGGAAATGTAAGACAACGAACCTTTATATTTGCTGTTACTGGCCATTTTTCTTCTGCTAAAAAACACTGGGTGACAATTTTCATGTTCATTCATCTTTGCACCTAGGCATTCTTAAACTCGATGACTAGTATCACGTTTTTTATGCCACGCCGTGTTGTTACGGGGAACTTGATTGACCTTACGTTTCAAGGAAACCGTCGACCGGAAATCCAAAAGTAACCTCAAAGCTCGTAGCTCCTGTGTTTAATTTGTAACCCACACGATCAAACATCTCGTCATAATTTGCCAGTTCTTGATTTTGCCATAGACAAAGTACGAGGAGAACACCCGCAGCTGGAATAATTGGAGACTGTGCAGAAGTAGTAGTAGTATATCTGCTGGAATGCATAGCTTGCCACAACTTCTATGAAGGTTGTGTAAGGAAAACTGCTAAACGAACGTATCGAGAGGCACATCGTGGGAAAGAAAAGAGGAACTCTGGTCACACCGGTAGAGCTCCACAGCATTGAGGTACACAGTGGCAACGATTTCAACATCGGGTCAAGATACCAGCGCACAAAGGTGAGATTTCGGCAAGAAAAGCGCTAGAAGCGACCTAAACTCTCACTAGAAATTCTGGTATGAACAACAAGAAGGAACGACTATCACTGATAAGTGACGTCCTGCATTTTACATAATCGTTTGAGCTATTTATAAAACGGGTAATTATGATGAGACGTCTGACCGTGAAGGTTACAGAACAAAAAACTAGAGCCACTTCCAGAGCTTTGTCAACGACGGTTCCGTTGAAACGTAAAGCCAATGAAGTTCCAGCGTAGCAAAAAAAGAACATCATATTTCTCTCATCGAGTGCGAGATCTTCTAGAAAAGAGCATAAATAGGGTTGATCAGAGCTCGGAAGGGTTCTCTCAGTTTGGAATATTAGAACCAACATTTAGTTATCCTAGGATACACTAGGCCGACGTCTGCATACTTCGTTAATATTGTTGTCTCTAGCAGTGAATCCTATCCATAAACAAAAAGTTTGTCTAAGTTTCCATTTCAATAAAATCACAGTAAAATGCGCCGAAAAGAAAAAAAAAAGCGTACTTATTAGGGTGATAATTTGGAGAATACTCTTTTTCGCATGGAACAAGATATCTTAGAAAACGATATCGCAGCACCTCAGTCCAGAAATCATTCAGAATTAGTATCAGTGACCATTTTACACACGCACGCAAAGAGTGGATCACTTCTCAAGAGATCTCTTTGCGCAGTGACTGGAAATAGCGGATAAAATACCGAAATAACGGCCAAAATTCGGTACCATTACATATTTTAGTTGGGAAATTTCGCCGAAACGTCACTATACATATGCTACACATGTCGGCTCTGGTGCAAAGGGTTTTCTTCATTGGGACCTAGATGGGAACATCTCCAGCCTTTGTTCTTCATCGTTTGTAGAATTCTTACCAGATGTAAACGTTCGACTTTCTTCGAATCTCAGCATAGTGAATATATCATAGTTGTCTTGAATAACTTGAGCAGTGGACCAAGATTGTTACATATCTTTATTCCGGCTAACGTTTTGGCGTGATCGCCTTCGTCAGAGCCTGGAGAGTCAAAACCACATGTAATATATTCCCCAAAACACCAATCATTCCACGAGTTATAAATCAACATGAGAGTAAATTCAAAGAGGAGATCGAAGAAGTAAAACCCGCTAATGTTTACCTGAATAGCCGGTTAGCCGCGATGAGAGGGTACCGGCGCGTGGAATAGGTGTGGCCCTACTAGCAAGTAGGGTGCCCCTCGTACAACAAAACCCGCAAAAGTAAAGAGCCAGTTCGTTGGTCACATCAATTCATTCCTCCTTCCTATTCATTTAAGGATGCTCAGCGGTTATCCAAAACGCTTCTAATGTTTTGCGGGCTACAATTTTTGGTTCCAACGATAAGAAAGTGACAGCCACCTCGAATGAACTGTTGCCATGATTATGTCTGTGATGAGCACCGAGAGCTGTTGTTATTCTGAATCTATATAGTCGTGCCGTCCAGATGTTCCATGATCCGAATGCACAATGGGCGCCTGGTTTCACTCATGTACTGATCTCCACATGCCTGGCAGGTGATGAGATACGCCCTCGTTGCCGAATAGGCATATTACGTCAATCTTACCAGATGATTCTGTTCAAGTTGCTTTTTGGAAACAACACCTTCAGAAATCCCTACTGCTGTCACATGCTATAAAAAGTGGCAAACGGTGTGCTAGGAAGACGTTCGAGATGATTGAAGGCATACTTTTAGCTTTATACTTTTAACCCAACTGTGGTCAGTCAAAATCCGTTTCCGAGAGCTCTTAATATTTTGTTCTCTCAAATCCACCAATTTACGCGGAAATTAATGCAGGATTTTACCTCAACGTTTCACAGTTGTGCTGGCATTAACGTATTGTAGCCGATCAGTTCATGATATACATTAATGATGTCCTTTCCGGTCTTTTTCTTTCTTTGAACTGTTAGTCATCTTAATGCATAATACTTCCGCAACCTGTTTTTGTGTCAGCGCTCAAATGAAATGATCAAATAATCTGTGTGCAAAATTATTTCTTTGCTGCCCTTAGCTATAAGTTTGCACAGCCTCTGCCTGATGGACTTTACTTATTCTCTCCTCTAGTATAATCATTGACAACCACGATTTGGTGGACATGATCGTCAGGGATAGCTTCTGGTTGGACATCTGGCGATACCATCCTGATAGTAAGGGTCATCTTTAAACGAGTGATGGTACAAAGGAGACACTAAGGTAGCGTGACAGAGAAGGTGAACGAGTGACGTTTCAATTTATTGGGCACAAACATGGTGGTGGCCATTCTGTTAACGTTATATAAATGACATCCTTAGAAGAAATTAGTCAGGGCCGGTAGTAAAGTCCTAAATGTTGGCAGCCACCTGCTGCCGCCGTGACGTGAGGTCGCTGCTGGTGTATTTTGAGAATGATGTCGGGAACTTTGCATTCTTAACCACGTGCCCTCACGTCGGACGCCAGTTCGTTGGCAGCAATGACCTCACAGCTGCCGGCATCTCGATTGCTCCCTACACAACCTGAGCTCATGGCGGGAAGTCAGAAAATGATGAGAGAGCATGCTATGGCGAGAGGATGCCGACGCAGAAGCTCGGTCNTGTTAGCAACAGAAAACTGAGCCTTTATATAGGAACCAGAAAGGCTCCAGAATGGCGGGAAAATGTCCTTAACCATAGATCTGGGTAGGTCAAGGGCACAGCCTCAACAGGCTTCTAAACGTATGTACGAAAGGTTGGGGAATGCCGTGCATTCTGAGGCTAGTCCATAGGGATTCGCGATGGATGCTGTCGAATGCCGTCCTGAAATCGATGAAGTTAACACAAAGCGAGTGACGGTAATCAATGCACTGATCAATAATGTTGCCTCGCTGAACGAACTGTTGCTCCTAAACTCCGCTTGTTCTTCTCGCAGGCGTCCGTCGATAGCACCCCGTAGGCATCGCAACAGTACCCTACAGATGGTTTTTCCTCTTATCAAAAGCAGGGTAATGCCTCTCCAGTTTTCACGCATCACGTTTCTTGGGCAGCTTGACAATTACCTCTTTTCGCCACTCTTCCGATATCTTCGCTTGCCTCCAGCAGTCGCTGAACATTCCCATCAGTTGCCCTTCTATGGTTTTGCCACCGGCCTTCAGTAGTTCTGCTGGTATTTCGTCGAGACCAGGAGCTTTCTTGTTTCGAAGACTTCTACAGGGTGGTCCAAAATACGGAGACACGTAAAAAGATTCATATTTAACGTAAGAAAGAAATTTGGCAACTCTGTTTCTGATATGGTATTTTTCACTCAACATCGGACAAATTATGCTATCACGTCTCATGAATTTTCCTAACGCTGGCGAAAAAAGACACAAAGAATTCGGACTAGTTGCTTGCTGTGGCGTGGACGTGCCTTCATCCCAGATAATGCCACGCTTCTAGAAGGCATTGCTCCGAGGATTAAAGAATGTTATTACAGTAAAATTAGTTTTTGTGCCTAAATAAATACCATAACGGGAATTCTGTGCGAATGACTGCTAAAAATAGTAGATATAAGGAAGTGGACGTGAATTCTTATGCAAAACAGGGTGAAAATGCATATTAGGGCAGTTTTCGGGTTTTTTTTTTCAGTGTTTAGGTGGGGGAGATTTTTTCAGTGTTTAGATGGGGGAGTTAAAAATATTAGGCCTACAAGGCTCCAATCTTGAGGTTCTTATGGGGAATTCCCATATTATACGATTACTGACTGTGATTCCTCTTTATAAGCATGTACAAACCGTGTCGTATAGCAGCGAATTCGCACCAAATCTTGGATCTCATAACCATAATAGGTGTTCCTTCACAATCACTTTCATGTTTTTCTGTTACCCAAGCCTTATACAGTAGCGGTCAATATGATATGATCAGGGCCGGTAGTAAAGTCCTAAATGTTGGCAGCCACCTGCTGCCGCCGTGACGTGAGGTCGCTGCCGGTGTATTTTGAGAATGATGTCGGGAACTTTGCATTCTTAACCACGTGCCCTCACGTCGGACGCCAGTTCGTTGGCAGCAATGACCTCACAGCTGCCGGCATCTCCATTGCTCCCTACACGACCAGAGCTCATGGTGGGAAGCTCATGGCGGGTCAGAAAATGATGAGAGAGCATGCTATGGCGAGAGGGTGCCGACGCAGAAGCTCGGTCATGGTAGGGAGAACGATTGACGTCGGCATCATTCTTGGCCTTTTTCGCACTGCCTACAATACCTGAGCCACCCAGCACTTGTAGCTGTGCACACTACCTCAGTTGTTGCATGCTAATCATTTTTAAGACTGCTTTCGCCATACAGATTTTTCCCATGTGGGCAAGAGAGGACCCCCCCGCGCACATGACTATGGATCCACTACAGCCATCATCTCCATGCGTTGCTTCACCTAATCCTTGAACCGCTTCGAATGCACGTTGGAAAGAAAATTTATATAAAACAGATAATGCGAAGATATTGACATGTCAAGCCGTTGGAAGTCAAAAGGACCTAACAATGTTGCTTTGGTTCGCATCATTCTAAAACTGCTCTCTACTCAGCAAGGTTGTCAAACGTGCATTTCGAGATATTGATGTATCTCTTGTCCATATTTACAGAGCATCGCCCAGAATTTACTGTTGTAAAGGTTTTGACGTCGTTTTGACGTCGGCATCTCTCCTAAGCTTTCTTTTAGACGGATCTGCTCTGTCCACGACTGGAATTACACGCCTTTCTGCCCATATCCGTACTCTGCCCATATCTTATATCCCATATCACATAGAAGGGAAGCTCATGGTGGAAACGATTTCAACGTGAAGTGTAAGATCTTGGCGTACGAAGCAAAGACATCTGCTAGGAAGGCACTCGAAGCGTTTTACATCTCTGCACGAAATCCTGAAATGAATGGCAGAAATGAGCATCTAGCAATTACCAATGATCTCATTCCTTTTCTGTCCTTATGCGAGCTATAAGATTAGCAGAGATTACTCATGCTTGGCTACTAACACCAGTAAAGCTGAGTAAACCGCACTCGCTGTCTGTAAGCGGTCTGTCACTGTATTAGCGGAGTACCATCACCGCTACAATCGCGGAGCAAGTGGGTGAGTGTTACCTTTGGCGTAGGATCTCACGGTGATGTATCCAATACGAATTGAACGCACTGGGAGAGGAGGTGTTTGGTGGATTAAATCGTAAGTTAAGAAAACCTTGAACCACTTTCAGGCCTCTGAAAACGACGTAAAGTCGAAACGTCGGCCAAATAAACGTGCTCAATTAGCAACCTGTGTGGCACAACATTGAAGACTATCAGTATCCACCTACTATTGTAAAGGTTGATGTTACCCACGAAGTCGTTCGTAAGCAACTCCGTCAAAACATACCTATCTGCTAAGGTTAAGAGATCACCGAGTTGGTAAAGGTCCTCGAGGTCCCATACTTCCAGAAAGGAACAGTTAGAACCGACAGTTAATGGTTACATCGCCAGCGAGCACTGGTCCAAATGCCAAGATGGTGTTCTCTCTTGCTCACACTTCGCCTCTCTTGCTCACACTAGCGCTCTACAAGAGCTCGACACTTGAACCACTTGGATTGGTTGCCGGTCCATTTTCGCCCCTACTTGATAAACAGCTCAGCGTTACGCCACTGCATTTACGCCATTGCACACCCATACGCATACGTCACGTGAGAGGGACTCAAGGGAAATTTTTGGTGAAGTATCTCAGTTATTTCCTGACAATCTATAAATATTTTTCCTAACAACTTAGGAAATTTTGATGTCGACTATTACCTTAATGGCAAAGATTTGACAAGGTCAAGAGCAGTAAAGCAGCCACCTGGTCTGAAGCCTTTGGACGTGAGATGTGTAGCCATGCTACCATTACAATACAATACGGTCAGAGAGATTCTCAATATTATTAGTTCAAGTATCAGATCTCTTGAGATTTGAAATGTTTACATTCCAGGGTTCAACAATAATGTATAAAGTACGGCGGAGACGGGGCTCGGGGCTTCTGTTTTTCTCTAGAGGCTCTTCGCGGCATTCCTTGCCGGCTCTTCGCCTTTCCCGCCAGTCGACATTTCTCCCTCGCGACTTCTGCGTCAATACCATTCAATATCTCTTCACTAACGTCGACCTTCGAATCAATACCTAGTGACTAATCGCCAGGGATCAATAAGGTAGCCATCGAAATCTATTCGTCAGTATTCCTTATTAGTGATAATCCTACTTTAGCTGAGAGAAGTTGTGCAATAACTGTTGCCTCAATATCGTCTTGTCAAGAGCAATACCAGCATCAACCTCCAATACAAACCGCGTGGCGATTCCCAAGGGAATTTAAGGTGAGCAATATTTTACCACAAGATGAATCCTACCAGCATCTATGGACCGTTTCATAGGAATCAATTAGATGCCGCCGTAGATGCCGGCATGTTGGGAGCAGAGATGCCGTCATGCCGGGAGCACTTGGCGACGTGACGGCATATCGACGTCACGTCATAGGGTACTTTACTACCGGCCCAGAGGCACTGTTGAAGACAAAATCTCAAACTATAACTCAATTGTGGATCGGGCTATTTGGATGAAATTTCAGGATGTGATGAGGGTTTAAGTGTTCTTTCTTTCCGCTGCTCGGCATTGACGCAAACTGCTTTCAAGCAGAACTAGCACGTTTCAAGCGAAAATTCACTGTTTTATCAACATTATGGTTTTTCGACTGTATCGCGACATCTCAGCTCCGGAAGGAATTATTCTAAATCGTATCGCAAACGAGTGATTTGCTATATAAGTTGCGTTCCATGGTTCTTCTCTTCACACAAAAAAGTGGGCTTGTCAAAAATTCATGTAAAAGTGAGAAAAGAGAATTTTTTTTACAATTCCAAAGAAAAACATCGATCCCGATGTGGAATATTTCTATAATATCCGCTACTAGCAACTAGTCTGGAATTCAAATAAGAACTGTATTGCTGTTCATATGCTTGAGATGTAATTAAACCCAGTTTGGTGATTTTAATCAATTAATTCTGTCCTCCACTTTGAGCACTGAAGGAAGCGCAGTAATACCATTACGGTGGAAATAATAGACAAATTTGTGCTCAATCTGTATCAACTCTTCCTTTCTCCCAGTAGTTGAGAGTAGGGATGCTACACAAAATCTATTAAATCCGAGAAAGTTGGTGTTGCGTTAACACAGGCTCAATTAACGTGTAATCCACGTTAATTGAGTCTGTGCCAATGCTAAGCTGCCACCGGAAAGCGCCCATAGAGTTTTAATAAATATTCAAATTAGGGTTGGGTAGCTCAACCCAGAGGCGAGTTATATCATTATCAGTCATTCGATCTCGGTCGCTCATTCGATCTCGGTCGCTCACCTCAGGCGGTTGCTAGCACGACATCCCGTTCCCCTCACCCTAATCTACTTCTGTACTCTCTGGCAATATTATGGCTCCAAGAAAGACCAAGACCAACGATCCCTCAATGCTCCCTCCTGTGTGGTTAGAGGAAATCCTCAAACGATGGGACGACTACTTTCAGAGGTTTGATAGAATGTTTGACTTTCTCGTTAAACTGCAAGAGACTCAAACCTCAATGCTCAACATCATCAAAAATCTGGAGAATCGTTTCTCTTCATTTGCTATTGACTATAACTCGGCAGCGATGTATAGTACATTGGTCAAATTCCAGTCAGATTCCAGAACAGTGCAGGAAAAGTCATGTCGTATCACATGGATCGGTGTGGGCGAAAAAAACGATGACCGCGCCACCGCTGCATTCGATCGCGAAGCGCTCAAAGAGATCATCGACTACTCAGGTGACCAAGAACTCCTCGCTGAATGGCAAAGTCATAATATTGATATACGCCGTTTTCCTGAACGTCGCGATAATCTCTCAGGTGACCGTCCACGTATTATTAAAATAACAACCCGTAACCAGGAGTTCCGTGACAAACTCCTGGATCAAATGAGGAGAGGCAGGTTGTCATTGACGCGTCAATTCACTCACTCATACGCGCGCAAAGACTACACTCGCGAGGAGATAGAATTTGATCGTGCCCTTCGCAAAAAGGCTGGTCTTTTGAATCAGCAAGAAGGGAAACTGCTGTATGTTGTGCGCGATTTGAGCATTCAGAAGTTGAAAACGCCTCGCGATCTGCCTGCCCGCTCACCAAATAGCCCTGAAGCTCCTAGTCTGTCGCAAGCGCTAACCAATCCCACTGTGTATTCCGCTTCCACATCTCTATCCCAGCCATCCACAGCCCACTCGAACTCGCCCGCTCTCTCTCAAACCTTGCATCCGTCTCAACGCACGGCTACTCAGGCACGCGTTAGCTTGGCAGCAGGCGAGCAGCGCTAGGATCCAGCTACTGGTGCCACGTGGATTGGTCCTCATGGCACCTCCCCTCTTTTGTACAATACCACTAAAACGCAATTTTTCTTGTTCAACTCTCGCTCTATAGTTAATAAAATCCCAGATCTAGACCTACTGCTCGCTCAGGGTCCCCTTGGAGTGTTTATAACCGAATCTTGGTGCAAGCCGGATACAATACACGATGCTATGCTGAGCGGTGGTAATTCTTACGCTGTTTATCGTTGCGATCGGGACGGGAAGCGTCACGGTGGCGGTGTGGCTGTACTTCTAAATAAGCGTCTTAAACATTCACTCATTGCTTCTAAAAACTTTTCTGAATTCTGTCAGTGCGTTGTCACCCAAATTCACGTAGAAAATTCCGATTCTCTCATTGTAACCGCATATAGAAGTCCATCTTGTAGTGTCAAAGCACAGAATGACCTTTTGCAGTTTCTTGGGGATATATTTTCTGAATACTCGTCACCAATCTTTCTCATAGGTGATCTAAATTTCCCACTTATCAACTGGAGCAATATGACTGTTAATGGTTGTACTGGAGCCACTGCGACCGCAAAATTTGTTCAATTTTGTAAATCTAACAATCTCGACCAACTCGTGGATAAGCCTACCCATGGATTGAATATTCTTGATATAGTGTTGACAAACAATTCTTCTGCAGTCAAGGACCTGTCAGTCATTGCGCCATTCAGCACTTCTGACCACAACGTCGTTTGTTTTAGTGTTGATGTTAAGGCATTCAATCCTAAAGAACACTACATTCCCTTCCGTGACTTCTCTAAAGGTGATTATAGTAGAATCATTGACGAGTTATTATTGGTTGATTGGATCGAACTAATTCACTATAGTAATTCAGCAGATGAGTGCTATTCTAGGTACATCTCTATCTGTCATGCGCTCATTCGTAAATACATTCCGCTGGTATTCCCTAAGCAGCGCATCTATGCTCTCCCAAGAAAACTGCTTTCTCTCAGGTCTAAAGTTGCATTTTTTCACAGAAATATTCACATATACGGTTCTTCAAAGTACGCTTCAACCGCAGCAAAACTTAAACGCGCGCTAGCTCTATGGACATCTGCTCGCGAAGAACGCATAGCCCGGTCCTCTAGCTCCAAGAAACTTTTCAGCTACTGCAATCGTAAGCTTAAGTTAACCGATGAAATCCCTGATCTTAAGGATGGCGACTCTCTGATCCACGGCGACCAGCAAAAAGCCAACTTGTTTGCCAGCTACTTTGAGGATGTGTACAGGTTGCCAACGAAATTTAACGTCGAGTTAGTGCCAGTGACAGACAAAGTTATTGATTGGGTTGATATAAATTGCGAATCAGTTTATCGCGTCCTTCGCGCGTTACCCAACAGGAACTCCACCTCACCCGATGGAATCCCATACGCCTTCTTAAAGAACGCCGCCTTAGGGTTAGCTAGCCCACTTTCGCTCATTTTCAATAGATTTCTACTGCATGGTGAAACGCCTAGAATTTGGAAACTGGGGCTAGTTAAGCCTATACACAAAAAAGGCCCAAAAGGACTTGTGAGCAATTACCGTCCAATATGCCTTACATGCTCGACGAGTAAAGTCATGGAAAGGTTAATATGTGACCAAATTGGTAAGTTTCTTTCAGAAAATAGGCTACTATCTAACACTCAACATGGCTTCCAAAGTAAGCGGTCAACTTCTTCCGCACTTTTGTCTACTGTTCCATTGTGGCATAGGGAGGTTGACAGGGGGAATTATGTCTCTGTGTGCTATGTTGACTTTAAGAAAGCTTTCGATTTAATATCTATCCCTCTACTGCTGCAAAAGCTTCAAAGTTTTGGAATCAAGGGATGTCTGCATCGTTTCCTGACCTCTTTCCTCACTGAAAGAAACCAGTCAGTAGTAGTCAACTCGGCATATTCCAGAACTTACCCAACCGTTAGCGGAGTTCCCCAGGGGACATGCCTGGGACCGCTAATGTTCCTTTTATACATCAATGATCTCGCTAGTGTATTACCAGAAGGAGTTCATTGTTCCATTTTCGCCGATGACTCGAAAATATACACTATCAGTAATGCCTCGTTGCTTCAACAAGCGATCTATGCACTTGCTTCGTGGGCAGATAAATGGGAACTCTCCATCTCCACGGAGAAAACGTTCGTGATGGGTTTTGGCAAAAATCATCCTGATATGGATTTCACTTTGAATGGCTCTGTTCTCGTTCGCGCTCATGAAATCCGCGACCTCGGAGTAACCTACACCGACGATTTCAACTTTGACAGATACATAGCAGATATCACAGCGAAAGCTAAATGCAGATCGAATTACATATTGAAAGCCTTCAAGATCCGTAACCCTCTCCTGCTTTTTAAGTTATTCACCGCTTATGTGAGACCCCTTCTTGAGTATTGCTCATCATTGTGGTCGCCTAGTAGACGAAGAGAAATAGATGAAATCGAAAAGGTCCAAAAGTCCTTTACTTATAGAAGCTTTGCTCGGAAAGGCATGTTCGAACTTTCATACTTTTCACGTCTAAAAAAGCTGGGGGCCCTCACACTTGAAGATCGCAGGCTACTCTCAGATCTCACTTTTATGTACAAGCTGACAACCGATGAGGTTAAACTTGATCTGGAAGACCTCTTTGAAATCACACCTTTTGTTAATCTGACCAGAGGCCACCCCTTCAGAATCCGCCCAATAAGGCCCAGAACTACCTCGTTCAAAAACAGCTTTCTTTGCAGAGTGCAGACGAAATGGAACACTTTAGATCCCGGCCTCTTCGTTTACTCCAAATCCTCGGGCTTCTACCAGCGGCTCACCACTCTACTCCAGTCAGGGAAT
The DNA here is from genome assembly GCA_000688135.1 of Ancylostoma ceylanicum. NCBI lineage: Eukaryota > Metazoa > Nematoda > Chromadorea > Rhabditida > Ancylostomatidae > Ancylostoma > Ancylostoma ceylanicum. The sequence goes on from JARK01001415.1 coordinate 117,516, forward strand.
CTGGATGCTTCTTACTCACGTTTCTGATTTTTGTTGCTTTGTTCCCTTGTTATGTTACATGTTTATTGGTATTCTTACTCCCAAGTTGAATGAGTTGGTCAATTCCATACTTCTTTTCCATACTACAGTATCTACATAAGTTTTGAATAGTTCTTAACTGACGGAGATTTTCTTCTAATCATCCTGGTACCTCCCTGCTGAAACATGCCGTATAGCGTTTCACCAGGGGCCATTCCAGCTAGCCTCCGCACCCGGGCTCGTTGGACAGTATTATTCTAGGGAGGGGATCTTCCACACGGACTGTTTCTGTAGGGAGGTCGATGATCTCATCCAGTACCAGGCTCGTTCTTCCTCTCTACCTTTCTCATTCAGTAATATTTCATCAACTCTATAGCGCTTTCATTCTTCAACTCCGTGGCTGAATAAATAAAGAATAAATAAAGAATAAATATAATAGCAAAAGATCCCCTGGACAATATGGCTCTGATCATATCATTATGACCGCTACTGTACTCTTCGATGCACTGGTAAGCGACCTTATTGCAATTCTTGTCTGACGGCCCTAGCTCCCGCTGAAATTCATAGTGATAGGTATTATTCTGGACGAACCTGTATGATTGACCAAATGAACGGCAAAAGATTGGATGCGAATTGCTGAAACACCAGATAAATAGTGGAATGCGCATCGCAACTTTGTCTCCGTATTTTTGGACCACCCTGTAATAGCGGTTTCTGTTTCTTTGACGCTGGTATTGCCAGTGTTGACATCAAGTTCGTCGACTGCGCCAATATCTCTCTTTCGTCGTCGAAGTTGTACGTCTGAGGCGGAACGGGCTGATTAAGGATGTCGCGGAAGTGTTTAATCCATCTATTGTTTTGCTCTTCATTACTCATGAGAAGCTTGCCGTTCTTGTTCTTTATCGGGATGTTCGACATGTTCCGCACTCGCATCCATTCTGTCGTGAGTTGCATCCATTCTGTAAGGCGGAGCGGAAAGCAAGATCGGACTCATACCAAAATGAGCACAAATGGGCAACAGCGATCTTCCAGAAAAGATCGACTCGCTATAAAGCTATTACCACTCTCAGCACTTTGGGATGCCTCGGAACGCCTCTGCTAGTGGTCATTCCTCCGCGTTTTCCCGCTATTGGGGTGCCGTTCATATAGGTGCACCCGTATCTTGGCGTTTTTCACACTTCTAGGCAGAGCAGACCCCTCGAGTCCTGACGATTTCTTCACTATTCACAGCGGGCGCCCCTCCTCTTTACTCTGGCGCTTTCCAAACCATAAGGCGCCGGCACATCCCTCCTACCTTAAAATTCTCAATCACTCGGCCACAGCAGAGCCAGGCTCCATGGGAAAAGGTCACGTATTCTGACGTTTCCAACACTTATACCCTATCCTGACCTTTTCCACAGTGCTGGACCACAGCAGAAGCATGTTCAACGGAATAAGCCGTGTCCTGGCGTTCCCCACACTTTTAAGCCAGAGCAGACAGTCAGAGCAGACTCCATCGGCGGAACTATTAGAGTGTTAGATTAGAAATGCACATTTTGCATGGAACAAATTATTTTCTCAAAACAAAGCAATAACACCCCAATCCAAGTTCAATGCAGAATTAGTATTGCTGAACCTTCAACATTTTTCCAGAGAGAGAGAGAGAGAGCGAGAGAGAGAGAGAGAGCTCTCTCCTGCGGGATATCCTCGATATCCTTTAGAATTCGTTCATAAGCTTTTCAGAAACAGTCCTCAAAACACACACATGCACAATGTTCTTCATATCCTTTTGTTTTCAATGATTTCTCCTCAGACGAGCTAGCTATTGTTTTGCACTTGTAAACTGCAACTTCACTAACAATAGCGCTTAACTAGATTGCCGATATTCCATTCAGTCGGCTCCAGCTAGAATTTCACATGTATTTTCCTGTATCCTCCAAGGGTCCCATTGTGCGTTCCCATATACAGTGCGTGCGTAACTACGGGGTCGTTCAGTTATCGCCATTGACACACAGTGTTTAACCCTCTCATCCATTTCACACCATTCGTCGTTGTTCACACTCTTAGTTTCACATCGGTCATTAGCCTCGGGCACGGTTGTCGTAGGGGGTCGGGACCCAGCGAACCCCGATGCTGTTGAGGTGGCAGCCGACTTCTAAGCTGCCGCCACAATATCCTCCTTCCCTTAAAGGCAGGGGACCACCTCGTTTCTCGCGTCGACGATATTAGCAGATTCTTGACCTCCTCGCCACACTGATTCCAACAATGTACAGTAAAAGTCACAGAAGTGACGAGAACCCCGTTTTTGATAGGGTCAAAGTGCCCGTTTTTTGGAGCAGGGGCGGATCCGCTCCAAAAAGCGAATGCTTGGTGCTGGCTGCCCGCCACGGCAGAAACGTCAAGTGAACACGTTGCGTCCTGTCCGATCGATGAGGTCAACAATGATACACGTCTTTGCACGTTAATTTGTTCCAGCAAACTGGTACAAACCCCGCCACGAAAAAAAAACGGGGTTTAGAGACCAATTTGGGACATTTCAAGTACATTGCCAGAAACAGCGCATCGAGGAGGTTCGGAATATGTTTACCTTGATCACCTTGACTCCCGTTGATCGTCGGGTATACCGAGCGGGCGCCAGCAATCCTTCCATTTGTCCCTCTCACGTGCCAGGGTAGTCCAATGCGTTCTGTCCGTTCGAGAGACACGAAGAGCATCATATCGTTCTTTAAAGGACTTCGTGAAGAAGTCTGATCGGGTCGGTGGTCTTCCTGTCGTGCGCTTTACGTTCCGCGGAGTCCAGTCGCTGACGGTTCTCGTCCAACGGTGGTCGTTTATCACGTGTCCGGCCCACCTGATCTTACTCAACTTGACATACACGGCAGCGTCCCTGATCTTCGACTGTTGACGAAGGGTGGAACTCCGTATTCCCGCCCTCACTTGCGTGAGGCGGGTCATTCCTAGCATCACCCTCTCGATGGAGCGTTCGATGACGCTGACCGCATTCTCATCCTGCTTACGTAACGCCCAGGTTTCCGAGGCGTAAGTCAAAGCAGGGAGAACCGTGGTGTTGAAGAGGTGGGCACGGAGCCTGATGTTCTTCGTCTTCTTCACTACGTCCTCGATGCTCTTGTAGGCTCCCCAAGCCGCTCGCTTCCTCTTGCCCAGCTCTGGAGCGAGATCGTTCATCATGTTGACTTCCCGACCTAGATATACGTAGCTGAAGCATTCAGAGATGTTCGTTCCGTTGAGCGAGGATGGGGCATTCGGGACATATCCGTTTCTCATGAACATCGTATCTACTCCATTTCTTTTTGTTTTGAAAGTTTCGAAACTGTATGCCTAGTGCTTCCTCTGTTTGAGATAATGAAAAAGCTCTTTATACCTTATGTCTAAGGGGTTCTCAGAATAACGAAAGCAGGCTATGACCTTTGATTCTCTTGAGGGCACACGCGCTCAGCACTGCGCAGCAGTTGGCGATTACGATCAGGGTCGTAGCATCGAATCCTTCCCAGATACACGCCGGCGACACAGTGTCCGTGTCGCGCGTATTCGATCAGTGGGCGACATGTAAATCATAAGGTCCATAAAATATCGTGGGCCGTAGACTCTTATGTGAACTGATGGGTGAAGGGACTCAGATGAAATGCTGAAATTTTACCACTTCTGAGATCACTGCAGAAAAAAGATCCTACGGCATAAAGATGGCAGCGATAGTTGGCGACAATTTTCGTTTTTTATGGTATCCACAGTGGCCGGGTTGCACTCGCGATTGATGACAATTTTCAGTCCGCTCAAGTCATTTCCCGAGATCACATGCAAAGCCTTTTTAAATTCGCAAAGAACAACCGTACATCTTCACGTATATGATTATAACTCTGAGTGAAACACAGTCACTCACGCGCGACTTTATTCGCTCAAAAATCGCTAGAAGAGAGTTTTTACAATTTGTTCCTCTTCGTACTCATAGATTCATGACATCCGACTGATTCACTTGCATATCTCCACTTTGCAAAAATTAGGCTCCGGTGGAGATCGAACCGTGGACATGTTTGAGCAAATCGAATGCAAATTCTGCGCCACTCCATTTGCTTATAGTGAGTAGTTAAGGTGTGCGACAGACACATGCGTGACAACCGACTGGTTGTTTGATTGAAAAATTCCAAAATTCAAAAATAAAAATTAAATTTAAAATTGAAACATTAACTTGGATTCAAAATATCAATTAATTAAATTCAAAAAGATCTTCTAAATAATCTTAAACTGCTAGATTACAATAACTAACAATGAAAAAGAAATTAAATGTCCTGCGAGGGGAGGTGGGTTGCCTTGGGATAGATTCTTTACCAACACCACGCTTAACCCTGTTCGGTGCTGGAAGTCAGCACTTCCGAAAATTCCTGTGTTTGCGAATTCTGGGGGTTTTTAGTGACGCTTAACTTATAAGCAAGAACAAAATTTCGGGAGTGATGCGAGAAACGCAGGAAATGAAGCCCTGTTTTCTGCCAGTGGGAAGCGCGGACGAATGTTCCGCTGGTGGGGTGTACGAAACCCTGATCAAAGGAATAGCAAACCATTTCTTCCAATATAGTATGATGGAGTAGTGTTGGCCCGGAGTTCCAAGTTAGGTGCTCGGAAGTATCCTTTGTTGGGATACCCCCCCCCCTTCATTCGCAGAGAATAGAGATGGCTTCAATAAAATTCTAGCTAGTCACCTTGACTCACTTCACGCACAAATTTTTAGGCTTCTGACAAAGTTTGATCTGCGGCAAGGAAGTTCTTCCTAGAAGTAAAAGTGGTGATACGTCGTAAGACGATACCACGGCTCTTCTTGAGCTCCTAAATCCATCGGTGGCTCGCTTTGAAGTTCTCATCCAAAGTTTCCTCTTCATTTATTCTCAGCACCATTTGACGGATATCGCTGTCATGCAACGAAATGCCCATGTCGAATTTCGAGATGACGAGGTTCTTGAGCTCATCCGAACTAGACGATCTTCTCGAATAGTACCTATTTATGATTGATGTGAAGGAGAAAAATAGAATCCCTGCACCCTATTATACTTTGCGAATGGTAACTCTTGCGAACTTACGGTCTTTCTCAAGTAGTCTCGACCTTTTCAAGTTATAGTCACTATTTATGAACGCGAATCGGTTCGTCATTCTCGAGAGCGGACGACTTCTCTTCGAACTTAAAGGATAGTATGCGATTGCTTCTTCCGTCAATGGAATGGCAATTCCACACATGAGAGCAAGTGGGAAATTTTCTCAAAATTCCAGGTACACACCTTTATTCTCGGGACTTCAACGTCGCTATACCAAATTGAACCTCTTTCTGTGTCTGTTGCCTGGTCTTCGTCATCCGCTGTCCACAATAGATCACAGCCATCGTTCTCAACATAGGTTTCCTCTTCGCGGTAGATGACAAGATTTCCAGACGAAACCTCACGCAGAATTGACACAAAATTGTCAATGATCTTCTGTTCTTTTCTGTATTGCGCACGCGGGATGTCACACCAACTGAATTCCTCCAGTAGATACGATACTACCAACTCCGGGGAAAACACTGTTCATTATAGGAAGCCACCTCATTTCGATCAATTTTTCATCTTACCAGATTTACACAACATTTTGTACTTGGTTAGATATCGTAAGTGATGAAGTTTGATGATTGAAGAGTTAAACATCCACTTATGCTATGTTGTGGAGATGTCATATACGAAAAACCTTCAGGATCACTCTAAACATTGTATTGTCGGCACACGAGTGGGAAATATGGCATACCTGCTTGAAAATAGCTTCTTCGAAAGAGCAAGAGACTTACCACTGCACCACCGACCGAGCTGGAGAGATTGTCTTCGAGACCGTATTTGAGACAAGAGGATCACCGTAAAAAAACTGCCATAACTTCCCACTCAGGAGTCCGCAGGAATGGTGCGGCACAGATTCGACATCAGCGTTCCCAACTGCATCGGACCTCAAATAGATCGTTGAGAAAGATCACGGCCAGGGAGTATCCTTCCCTCGTAAGTTATCCAAAAACCAGTCTTGCCGTCCGGCTGATGCCGGACTTCCAGACTTTTCCTAATGCTCGCTTCGCTCGCATTACGTTGCCTCGTATTCACCTGATGGACTCATACCCATGCCAAATAGCACTCATGCCACTATACATAACCGAGTCAACCCGGAATGATCATGGAAAATGGTTTCTCTTCCATTGTTTGTTGANGCGTAAACGTCAGGGTACGGGTCCGTCTTGGGTAACGGTCGCGTAATCGACAGGGTACGAGTCCGCCTTGGCCAGGCAGTGGTGGAAACGCTATGATAGGGTCTGCCTTGGTGGAAACGCCAGTGTACGGCCCGCCTTGGCTAGGCAGTGATGAAAACGCCAGGCTACGGATCCTCCATGGCGAAGGGGTGGCGTAATCGACAGAATACGGGTTCGCCTTGGCGAATCAGTGGCGTGAACGTTGGAGTACGGGCCCTCCTCGGTCAGGCAGTGAGGAGAACCCCAAGATCCGGTCCGCCTTGGCCAGGCAGTGGGGAGAATTTCAGGATCCAGATCCGCCCTGGCCAAGCAATGCGGAAAACGCCATTTACGTGTCTTCGTTGGCCAAGCCGTGATGAAAACTCTAGGATACCGGTCCGCCTTGGTAAAGCAGTGCGAGCAACGCCAGGATACAGGTCTGTCGATGGAGGAGTGAGGAAGCGCCAGAATACTGGTCCCCCGATGAAGGCTCACCAGAATAATGGTCCCTCGATGAAGGTTAAGTCCGTTATGGTCGGACCAGTCTGGCCGCCCGGCTGACGCCGGACTTCCAGACTTTTCCTAATGCTTGATTCGCTCGCATTACGTTGTCTCGTATTCACCTGATGGACTGATACCCATGCCAAATAGCACTCATGCCACTATACATAACCGAGTCAACCCGGAAAGATCATGGAAAATGGTTTCTTTTCCATTGTTTGTTGTGAGTGTCCAAGTGATNGCAAAGTGGTATTTTGCTCTGCTTCGGGATATTACCGCTTACAGTGTGGGACTTATTGTGACGAGGGAACACTGTATAACCGTTCGCGCCGGCGATATCCGATGCAAGCTTTCGCGACTCTTTCCTCTCATCATCTCCAGTGCACAGTTCAACCGCGGTCTTGAACATGTTCCGTATAAATGCGCGTTTCATAGCGATCGGATGTGCTGAGCGTGCGTGTATCAAGATGTTCTTGCAGCTTTCTTTGCGATACCATTTAACCCTGACTTGGCCACCAGATAAGCTTATTTGGGTGTTAAGAAAAGGGAGCCAGCCATCCGATGGTTTCTCTCGAGTGAGCTTTATGTACTGCGATTGCTGGTTAAGTATACGGAAACACTCGTCCATTTCGGACTGTGTTGATGTAATTACACAGCAATCGTCGATGTACCTGCAGTACATAATTGGGATGCGAGTTAACACAGGTGCTTCAATTCTGCTCATGAAACAGATTGCGAGCACTGGTGCCAAACGCTGGCCCATCGCTAAACCTCTCACTTGAGAATAGTACTTGCCAGACCACTTGAATATATTACAACTGAGACACTCCTTGATGAGAGCAAGCAATCGCGTTCTGCTCAGCCCATATGTTTCCAGATGGTTGCCATACAAGTTGAGCATCTCGGACAGAGCCTGCATCGCTTCACCATTTTGCACATTTGTGTAGAGTGAAGCTACGTCAAAGGACTCTATCACACAGCCGTTATCGTTGAGACGGAGCCAGAATTGTGCATTCTTCGACAATTCTTCGGAGTTAACCTCTTTGCAGACCTCTGAAGACGGCGAGAGGCCGAAACGTAAGGTCAATAAAGTGTTCCATCTACAAAACCTCGAAGGCACAGAAATCAAAAACAATATCAATCATTCCGAGGTTTCTAGACAAGAAAACGTTCGAACTACTACCGAGATATTTAGCAGAATTCGAGCTTGGGCATTTGCTACTTTAGGCTGAGGGCTGGTCCTGCCACGAAAACAGGGAGCCGGAGCAATTCTCGTCTTGGGCGTTTCATCTTCGAACAAACGATCTTTTCTTCATTTTCTGAGCAATATTAAAACAGTTTTCGTTGAAACCATATTTGAAACGTGCGGTAATAAGGAACTTGTTCAAAACAGCTGTCGAAGTGTGCACTGGCGAAGTTGAGCGCTCCGAATCGCGAAGAGTAGCTTCCCAAATTGCTCGCAGCAATGGTTACTCAGTGCCGCCACGCAAGTCTAGAACATCTACTGAGAACCGCGACCGCTCCCAACGCGAAAACAAACTCCCACTTTTCCTTCCTTTCATTTCAGACAGATTCAGTGCGGCTGTACGACAGTGTCTGCACCGGGCTCAGTTGCAAAATGATGTTTTATTGGTGAGCATTCCTAATGATAACATCAAGAAGCAGCTGGTTCGAAACAGGCTCTATGATAGAGAATGCAAAACAGACCACTGTATCATATGCCCGTATGGAAAGGTAGGCGATTGCACAAAAGTGGGAGTGGTGTATCAAATCCAATGCCTGGAGTGTAACGCGTTATACATTGGCGAGACTGGTAGAGCACTCAGTATACGTATAAAGGAGCATTTGGCAAGCAAGAGGCGTAGAAGCTTAACATCACCGCTTGGCAAGCATAGAATCGAGGCGCACGATGGGAATGACTTCTGTGTCAAATGCAACATTTTGACATATGAAGCAGAGGTCTCCGCTAGAAAAGTCCTGGAAGCCTTCTGGATTGCGACCAAGAACCCAAGAATGAACAACAGGAATGAGTGCCTATCCATAACTAGTGATTTCTTGCCCTACATATCGTTATGTGAGCTGTAGACTGTAGATATAATAGGAAGCGGGCAGCCAAGTGACGTTCACTTGTCCGCAACGACAGTCAACTGCGGACTTCCCGCAATAACGGTGGATAAAGGGTTGGTTTATCCTTCGTCTTGGGATCTTTTGAAGTAGCAAACTCGGGGTAATGTTGAGAACTGGCGGGGTTTGGTGGAGACGTTTGGCGGTTTCGACCACGAATAATAGCCGTGAGCCACTTTTAGGCCTCTGAAGACGACGAATCAGTCGAAACGTCAGGCCAGAAATAAAGTTTTCCACCTACAAACCTGGTTGGCTCAGAAGTAGAAGAAATCTTCAATATTTGAAACGGTTTAGTATATGTCATTGTTCACTTTGGTGAACCCTTCCGCAGCACTATCGAAGCTATGGTTGCGGAACAACCTTCACTTTTCGGCCCAGACAACCTTCACTTTTTGACCCCTGTCTCACCCCTATCGTACGTATGGTCGCACGCAAGTCGCATCTACTATAAATTGCCCTTATACCAGCAGAGGACGCTGGTCCAGCTGCGGAATTCTGAACCACTGTCTGGTCCCCTCGCTCTCCTAATTTGCACATTGTTCGCAAAATTTGCTACTGTCGCTTTCGTCGAATAATGAAAGGATAAAGACACGAGAGCGGTCCAAGGCGCAGCAGGAGATAGTCATCAACCAAAAGGACTTAGTTGACGTTGAGCAGATTCAGGTGGACTTAATACCAGCCTCCGAGGCAGAGCCGCCAACGCTGTTCCTAAGTCAAAACGACCCCACATAAATAATAAGCCAATACCAGTGACGTGTAATGAGAAATCTCTCTAATAGAGCGCCGTGAGCCAGAAATCACCAGACCAAGGAGAGCTCCCAACGCGGCGGCATTCAAAGACAATTTTAGGGACTCAGACGCGCTTTCGTTTTGGGACCCTGTTAAACTTTTCTATGTACGCGATAGTGGTCTCATCACAGTCTTCAATGGCGGAATGACGAATACAGCCTCCAGTGATGAAGGCGACAATATAATACAGTGTTTTCGGGGTTTCGCGGCGGGACCTGCGTCTTCCGCTGGCAGTCTCGTTGCCAGCGGGTGGGACAGTGTTTATGAAGTTCAAGCTACAATATCAATCCGGGTTGAATCGGTTATCATCTGTTATCATCTATCTATTATATAAATCCTGGTAGTGCAACAAAATTTTCTAGAGCGCAGACGTGGGGGGGGGGCACGTGATCCCATTCTTCTATCATGTGTTCAGCTCATAGACACTGTTCGTGGATGAGGCGAAGCTGAAGAGATGGTCGGCCGATGTTTCATCATAAGTGCACAGATGTAGTCGCGTAGGAACCCACCTTTCGCTGGTTCCGTTGATCACGACAACGATGGATCACCTTGATCACCTTGACTCCCGTTGATCGTCGGGTATACCGAGCGGGCGCGAGCAATCCTTCCATTTGTCCCTCTCACGTGCCAGGGTGGTCCAATGCGTTCTGTCCGTTCGAGAGACACGAAGAGCATCATATCGCTCTTTAAAGGACTTCGTGAAGAAGTCTGACCATCGGGTCGGTGGTCTTCCTGTCGTGCGCTTTACGTT
>JARK01001415.1:130677-167632 GCA_000688135.1 Ancylostoma ceylanicum
TCGTTCCGTTGAGCGAGAATGGGGCATCCGGGACCCATCCGTTCCTCATGAACATCGTCTTCGTTAGATTTAGTTGTTGGAGACCGATCTTTCCACACGCGTCGTCGAAGTCGGCCAGCATACGTTCCGCTTGACTGATGTTAGGTGTTATGAGGACGATGTCGTCAGCGAAGCGAAGATGGTGTAACAGCCGGCCGTCAACTCGCACTCCCATGTTGTCCCATTCTTNAATCAGAGAATTTCGTTTCACACAGATACACTTACAGAGTTACAGACAGACACAGTAAGCGCTTTATTATAAGTCATGATTGTTTACTATCAACTGTTTAAGTAGTACCATTTATAGGAAAGTGGCGACGTATCATACGCTTTTACATCAGTATTCAAGGTATCATCGACGATTCGTATTTTCTGTACCACCCATGATTCACATGCGTAGATTCCTTATTGTATTCATCCTCATAACTCATAATGCATCTCACTTTGAAGTGGGAGTGGGACCCATTTGCTTTTAGTCGTAGATGATTGAAATCTCTGGCAACTGTGATTCTGTAAGCAACACATGGAACACATTTCTCATGTCTCTTTTTGATCGCTATTTCCTGTGCAGTAACAAGTATATCCGATGAATCACCACATCTATCGTGATCGTGATATTTATAGTTAGAATAATGCTCTTAGCCGTACCACGCGCACGTTGCTCACGTGTCTCCTCTAAATCTATCCGCTGAGCCACCTTATGCATTGTGAATGGGGACGCTATAAAGTCGGATAGTCTCAGCGCCCACAACACTTGCGCATCGGCTTGAATGAAACCTCTTCCCCGTGTCGAAGCGCAGCAACTCTGGAGCCAGAAGAAGATACGAACTTACACTTTAGCAACCTCACGGGTCATCCAGAGCCGCAAAAGTTTGCTTATCCTTACTGTGCTATAATCAACGCGGAACTCTGCGATAATCATCGCAGAAAGTGATCCAATTCGCTCTCAGTGCCTTGCCAATGCGCATGTATTCTCATAGGTCATAATGGATCTAAGATAGGAGGCAGAACTGACCGGCCTGACATCGTAGGTCATGGTACATATTTATAGTTAGGCTGATGCCCTATGCCGTACGAGGCGGGCGTGGCTCACATGTTTCTCTTTGGTCAATCTCTTCTGTACAAATAGCAACAAATACATGTATCCACTGAACCACTACATCTATTGCAATATTGCACCTAAACTTTGTATAAAGTTCACGAGTCTCAGCGCCCACAGCACAAAGAACATTCATACTGACGAGACGATGGCATCTGTTGCATTAACAACCATTTTAAAATTTAGCCCTTGATCCAATGGGGCAACAATGATAGCTCAGAGGAACAAAGTGGCAGCAATTGCTTGGACACATCACCTGCTACTCATTTAAAATTTTGCCTGACAAATGGTCTGCACTTTTGTGCTCATGTCGCTCTTTTTCTCTGCTGTTCTGTTTTCTTGTCTTGTTGTTGACATAAAGGAAGATAGGAGCATCAGTAGCAGCTTGAAGATTCATTTGCTTCGAAAAGAGGATGAAGCAGGTGAACTCAGAAGATCTTTATTGCAAGAACAAAGAATATCAAATCAGGGAGTCAAAATAGCCACAAATCAATAAATCGAGCACACATTCAGGAATCGAATCTTAGGAATCAGATTCTCAGGTTCTTTAAAATCGCTCACTGAAGAGGGGTTCAGTTCATATGCGAGATTAACGTGGTAAGCTGACAGAATACAAAGGCATACAATCCTGAATTGAACAACCAAGGATAGGCAGCTTAGTATGAGTGAGGTCCCTATTGGCTATGCCCTGGAAGACGTACTATTGCTGGAGAGGTTGGCGATGAAATAGTGTTGTTGAACTCAGAAGTGCAGCGAGACACGATATCAGACGTATTTTTCAACAGATGACCAAAGAAGGAGGCGACAGCGAGGCGAGAACACATCACGTTTTTGTTCTGGGATCAACAAATGTTGTAACCAGCGAAAAAATGACTGATAAGCGTGCTTCAAATGCTACAGCAGAGAGGAGTTTGTCATACGTGTTTCAGCAAAATTCCGATAAATGAAAATCTCCTAATTTCTAGCTTGTTTGTCCCTGTTTGTGATTCCTTATTTAAAACAATTTGTGGTATCAACGAATAGTAGGCTGAGTCATACGTTGTAGGGACTCTTTGACTATCTTGAAGTTCCTTAGCGGGGATTAGGGCCCGGATTCAGCAACGGAAGTGACTTCATACCTATGGCTATGATTACCCGTCTGTAGCATGTGGGTATGGGCAACGTCACGTATGGGTAAACATATTGATGAGTGCCAGGTAAAGGGCAAATTTGAGTACGTCAACACGTCGATCAAGGGTGCGTAGCCTCAATGAAGCATCCAGGAGCCGTATCCAATATATTTGACCGAGGGAGGGAAAACACGTATATATCCGTTCCCACTGGTTTTTATCCACTTTGCTATCCAATATGTATAACTTATCCATCCATGTGTTCATTTCTTGACGCAAATGCGGTGTCTTGACGAGAAATAATGCGAAGTGGAGATGGAGAAGATCACCAACTGTTATCAAGCGGAAATCGACCGGATAAAGATAACCTTCAGTGAAACGAATGGATTTGCATATCCACGGATATGTTTTTATTGGATAGCATATTCTCGAATCCATTGTAACATATCCGCTAGAGCGTGTTTATCCGACTGGATAAAGTTTATTGGATACGGGCCCTGGTCCAGGGCTTTGTAGCGGGAGCTAGGGAACCACAGTGGTGCCTACTTCAGAAAAATCGCAAGTAATTGTTATTTGGAAAATGCTAATGAAAATTTCTTACATCACGTAGCTTACTCTAATAGATTGGAGTTTGCTTGGAGCAAAAGCAGAAGACAGCGAAGAGATAATTTTGGCTGCCCCAGCCTATGTCTTGTTGTTCCACTTACACAATTTTTGAAAATTCCTGTGGGAAATCTTTGCGTGTAGTCTCAGGGGAAGAAAGCTCCTCATTCACTTCTCCAAGATTAGATGTGATTAAGAATATTGCGATAATCTCATGCAAGGACACTGAAAACACTAATTGGGGTCCCCTCTGTACTTCTCAGCCTCCTCAGGCAAGTGCATCACGCGGCGTCAGCTGCTCCTTTCCGCTTGTCGTTAAGAACAAGAACCACTTCAAACTCTCAAATTTCCAAGCGATGCCTTTCATCACTGGACGAACATCGTCAAAGAGTTTAACACACTAAAACATGAGCTCTAATGGGCCGCTAAACGAATTTGTTTCAAAGCACATGTTGTCGAACTTACAATGGGTACAAGATGTTGAAATGCCTGAATACATGTTCGTTTTCTTGATAGTAGGAGCTTATGAAAACACCTACCCCTCCCAGCTACGAATAAGGCCTAGTGAGCTGATTCACGAACAAAAAATTTAATGAAGGATTCGTCCTGTTGCAAGGATGAGGGTCGCTTGTGGATAATCCGCTAGAGATTTATAGAGCACACCGCTTCACTGGAGCTCGTTGATTCCGTGAACTCCGATCAGGTACACCTTGCAAACACCTCAAGACAATGGCCAGAGAGTCCCTGAAACTTTGATCTGCGTAATTAGAACATTGCTGCAGATAGTCTTCTTGGCTATCGCTGAAGCAGGATGTGACGCTGGCCAACAACAACCAGCAGCTTAGTGCGTCCAAATTATTTCACTCAAGGAGAACCCCTCTGTGGGTGGAATTTTCAATGACGCCTAACAAAAAAAAAACCATTTTCTATTGATCATCAGCAAGTTCCTCTAGAAAAAGTACTGAGACAGGCTCTGACAGCAGATTAACTTGTGGCGCAAGAAAAGGATACGGGTAAGCCATCGGTGGAGCCCCTCTGCGATCACAACAGGTGAAGAACTGGGACAGGGGTTGAGCAAAAACACTACGGTTTAAAAAAAAGAGATTATAGTGAGATGTTGAAGGAGTTTTGCTATTCTTGAACCTCTTCGTTTGATCTTGAAGTATTGAAAACTTCAAAGACACCATCCACAATGGTTTTCACATCCTTTCGGAAGTTAAAGAATAGTCTCGATGGTTTTACGAAAACTACTTCGTGGAAGGTGTTACATTTCAATTTCAATTTGTTCCGCTCTATCGTCTTGACCTGTCGTTGTTTCGACTAGAAAATATAGACCCTCTAAGGAGATGGTAAGTGACAGGGTACTCAATCTTAGAGATCCGAAAATAGACAGAAATACGTACAACACAGAGTATATTTCTTTCTCCACTGCGAAAACATCACATCGCAAATTGAAGTGGTCTATCGTCGAAATCACCGAATTTAAACCAACTAAGTCATGTCATCTGGAGTATTCCGCAGTCAGTTGCACGGCCAAGGTCCAAGGCAAGCCTGGGATGATTTTCCATAAAGTTTCGATAAAAGCAACAAAAGTTATAGACGATTTTCCAAGAAGAATGCAGAAGGAAGTGGAAGCTATGTAGTTACTTTGGAATCTGTGCTCTTGTGTGCATCACCAGTTGTTTTCGCAAAGTCAGTTACATCATTTTCCTAGAAAAATATGAGTAATTCCAAACCTGTCCCATATTTTCTTGTAATCTTTTATATTTCTGCAACTTCTGCATTTGTATAAATAAAAGCATTGGTTACCAAAATCCCTGACCAAGGTATATCAACATTACGGAAGCGGTACTCTAAGATTTTGCTTGTTGTTCTTAAAGTTCCGTAAAGTTATTGTTCTTAAAGTTCCGTTAAGTTAGAGTCAAAGACACACCATGAGACAACGTCGTTGAACTCTGATCTGCTGTAGTGCTGAAGTCGAGCCGAACTCTATAGTGGTGGTGTGCTTCGGGCATTACGTTATCGGGGCACGTTGCAGCGTTCATTATCAAGAATTTGTTCCCTTCTATGCGAACTGTCACTTAGATATGTAAACATTGCACAATCGTATCTGAAAATGCATTCAACGAGGCGATAGTTGGGGCACTTATAGATTGTCGCTCCATTTCGTTCGCAGATAACAGCGGTTCCGCTCGCTTACAACTTTCCGCTCCAGCATCGCAAGCAAATACTCCGAAGCGGCGTGTCGTTTCCCACGCACCCTGTGAGCTTTCTTGCGACGGCTGTACAACGGAGTTATGTTCGTATTGTTGTGATGTCGGCTGAGCAATCAAAGCACTCATTAAATCGTATACTGCGCTTTAGCATGGTGACTGGGCTATCTCTCCGTTTGTTTTCTTTTGAGTCTCACATATCCTCAGTTATTCGATGCGCAGATTCAGTAATTCACATTGAAAGGAAGAGCCATGGTCCTTTATATGCTTGAACTTTTAATTGGCCCCGTAGTTGCTGACTAGAAGTGAATCCAGCTATTCTTTCGGCAAAGTTTCAAGATTACAAACCGATTATATTGAACATTTGTCTATGTAATGAGGCTCTCTGATTCTAGGGATCATAGATCCTCAATTATGACAAATTAGCAACGATTGGTGATTTTGAATAGGGCTTTGTGTACCTACATACAGTGGGCGTCGATGGCGGTGAGCCATCCACGGCCTCGAAAGCAAGGCGGTGCGACCGCGCCGCTCCTGATGGAATCGACGCTGCAGTGGTGAATCTGGGTTTTCTCGGTATTTCTTCATCACATTTGATGTTACCTAGTAAGAAAACTGACTAACTGTCAAGAACACCCCATAGTTTGTTGTCCTGAAAGAGGTTCTTGCTTAAGCGGCGCGGTGGCGCCGCGTGCTTTTCGTAGCCGCAGAGGGGTCACCGCCATCGACGCCCACTGTACATACCAGTGGCGGATGCAGTGGAGGTTGCCGAGTTTTTTTTTTTTCAGGAATACTCTATAAACTAATTAGAAGCTCCTATTAGTCAGTTTTTGAATGTTCATTCCTACCAACACTTTTCAACTATTTATTATTAATTATTCAATACTAAAGTTATTACTTTTACTACTTTTGCCACTCCATACGGGTCGAGGGAGGTGCGGAGTTGCCACTCCCCTCTTCTCCACTGGCTTGTTACTCCTACACCCGGCACTGCTACATACATGTCTGGGGGTGTGTATCGTCTTATGGGAAATATGTAGGGCGTTCCCGGGCTAGCGTGACTGGCGCTTTCATTGGGTAGGCCAATCACAGTAGGCTGGCAACGGTTGCTGTCGTCTGGGCCACGAAATGCTGACTTCGAACTTCGAACATTCTTGCATATTTCCAGCTCTTCATCATAGCAAAAGCCCGAATTTTCTTGGTTTTCCTAAGAGGTTAATTCTTTTAGTCTTCTTGTAGGTGACGTTATGTGTCTATACCCATTCGTACGACAGAAAGGAATGACTACCAGTAAGAAATAGGAAACACTGCTTCGTGCTATGTTTCATCTGGATTCAAAGCCACTAGATTTCCACTTGCTCCTATCCGCTTCGTACTCCTTGCGCAGAAGATGCAGGGTTCCCAGGAAACGTTTGCGTTGAGGCGTAGTACCGTCTCTTTACCTTTTAACGGAATATCACGTAATCTCAACTTCAGAGCCTAATTTGTGCACATTTTGCGTCCACAACACTATCTGCTCTTATGAAATAGTTTCAAGATAGTAACTCCAGGGGTAGAGAGTCTCTGAAAATTACTCCAGTCAGCTAGATTTCAAGTAATCTTGCGTCTTTCTCTCGTGACTCGTCGGCGGCATCGTGTTGATAGAGCAATCGTTCAGTCCGGCCGACCTCGCATGCTTGGAAGCAACGAGTTTGTAATGAAACATTGAGGAATATTTGACGGTTTACCGTGGAAGTCAGGCATTACCAGTGTGCTGTGGATTGCATTAGTATGAAACTGGACTCTTTCTCGCTTTTGTGGAGGCTCAAGAAGAGTAAAATGTTTTCTCGCTTTTGTGGAGGCTCAAGAAGAGTAAAATGTTCCAAGTTAATTTTCTGGGATTCATTGGTTTTCTTTTGCATAGCGATTTTCTTTTATTCTCCACTCGCGGCAGTCGCAACTGGCCATTGCTCGTCCATGTATTTGCCTTTCCTACATTCTTGTCTTCCTCTTTATCCTTATCTCCCTTGTGATTCGCTGTCTGAATCTGCTGAGCTGTCACTCCTCAAATGCGTTTCCTTAGATTGGTTCGGTTATCTCTGCAAAAATCCATGCTTGATTGATTAACGAATTGCAGAGCAAGACTCTCTGCAAGTTTTTCCTCACAACTACTATGTCACAGTTTTACACCTGAGCGTTAAACCTAATCCTCTGCAGGTGTAGAAAAAATCTGCAAAAAGGTCGGCAAAGAACTGCAGCGACACAATAAACACACACGCGTGTAGTGCACGGCTTTTACAATGTTCAAGCGGGTTCTTCTAACATGATCACAAGCCGATACCCCTTCCTCTCCCTCAGCTATTGGTCAAAGCATACCAAGTCAAACTTACCACTCTGGAGACTAGACCAGGCGTCAGCTGAGCGGAACTTCTTCGCCCACTCGCTATACTTAGAAACGAACAATTTATCGGATCCACTAGAGCTCGAAAATTGGTCTCGAAAAGTCAGAAATTCGGATATCTAGGAATGAAGGAGCAATGAAATCGTGGAAGCACAAAAAGAATGGTCATAGATCTGCCCCCGTTTCACAGTTTCTGCTTTTTAGATCGACACTTTCGCCCCGGAAAACTTATGCTATGATAGTCCAAATTTGAAACATTTAGAGTTGCTCTTGTACTCTCGTGATACTTCAGTGAGCCTGGTGATGGTGTGTACAGTCCTTCTCAAAAAGATAGACGGATTGCGCATGCGGTTTCTTAGCGCCGCGGCCTCAGAATCGCGGCGGGACCTGCTCGACCCTCTCATTCAGAGCATGCTCTCTCCGCATCCCTCGTTCAGGTCCCGCCGCGATGGTGCAGACGCGCAATCTGTCTACCTTTTTGAGAAGGACTTTATATCGTCGATGGTACTGAATCCTTTCCGAAACGCTGCTCGCTCGCACGGCTGTGCTTCGTCTAGTATTCTTTCTGGTCTTTCTTACCTTTCTTCTCCTTCCTTTGTGTTCTTTTCTTTCCTGTTAAGGAGTACTTGCTTGAGAAGTTTCTGGACTACGCGCTGCAGGCAGATAGGCCGAATTGATGGCTGCAGCGTTATTGTACGTCTGGCTTACATCCAACATGAAAATGAATACGATTACGTATAGAGTAAAACACTAGTTCTGCATCAACACTTTGTTCATTTTATAAATCTTGTTCGTACACAGTTCTTGTAGAAATGATAGACGGATCGTGCTTGCGGTTTCATAGCGTCACGGCTGGACCTGCTCGGGCCTCTAACTTGGCGCATGCTCTCTCCGCACCTCTTGTCCAGATCCCGTGGCTATTCTGCAGTCCCGGAATCCGTCTATCTTTTCTGAAGGCCTATACGTTCGTAGTCGTGAGTCACGACTCGTGATGTATACGATTTTTGAGACGGTCGATAGTAAATCCTCAAGATATTAGTTATTCAAGGGGCACGTGAAAAGGTAACGTAGCTTACCCCTATGATAGATTCCTGTTCTGCTGGCGAAGAAACATAATCATTTATAAAACGCATTTGAGAGTGACCAAACAAATACACAAACATTTTTTTTACAAAACAACCCCTCTATTCTCATTAATTTCACTGTTTTTGTGGTGTTGCGTACCAGTTGATTTACCAGTCGATCTAGTTCATGATTTTTAGTATTTTGAAGACCTGTCTCAATGCGATAGGAAACGATCTGTGCAGAATTTTGTAAAATAGGGGAACTGAAAGACTGCAAAGTCCTTTCTTTACGCCAGAAAGCTACAATAGTCTAAACACCAAGAAACGCCCCTACTAAGCCGGCTAATTTCGAGGTTTTTGAGAACTATGGTGACACATGTGAACGTGTTATCAGTTGATTGACAGTAATGAAAAATGTAAAACTTAAGGAATCAACTGTTTTTCCGAGCAGTGTTGCTAATCCGGCTTGAAACCTCAAAAAAGTTAAGGTGTGAAGAATACAAAGAACGTTAACGTTACATACATATGTGTAGAGCTATCGTCTAAGACAGGTGATGCCCTCCAAATCCGGAATGCGTATACACAATCCGATTTTCGCTGCCATCTTACGTGATTCAGGGACGATTACGAGAAACAAGGGAACTCAGCTGTGGCTTCGCCGGAATCCGCACTTACGCATGGGTGTGTTGAGGGGTGTGCTGTAGTATATCGCGTATTTTTTACAACATTTTTTCTCAAAGAACCTTTGCACTTTTCACATGTCAGATTATGTAACACTTATGCAGGTGTCTGCTATGTTGTGACGAGAAGGATGTCGACAAGAATGCTACAAGATGATGGATTATGGACATTCCGTGAAGTCTTATTTGTCACAAATTCACTTGATGCTCCATTCTTGTGGATCTTGTGGACGTGAGACCTACAGTGGCAGGCACATACATACAAATTTAGCGCACAGCCTTTTTTAGCGATCAATTGGTTAAAATAAAAAAATAAATAAAGTAGAAAAAATAAAATTAAAATAAACATGAAATAATTTGCTATCCGTATTGTAAGGTGAGTTCTTCTGTTCCGGGAAATGCTCATAAACAGAATCACTCCTTCAAAGGTCGAAATTCGGTGCTTTAGAAAATGTCTTATTTTGTCCCTTACATCACTTTATTTGATCCATTGAAAGTTTGTTTTTACTCTGAATGCAATCGTGGATTTGGCTATAGTAGTCCTGCTGCGCAACTGTTCACCATGGTGAACAAGAAAAGGCACAAACACACCCTAAAAATGCCAATAAGAAGAATTCGCGGTGATTTCAAAAATGAAGCAAAGCACTTAAAGGCAGTGTATCAGCTCGTTGCAACCCCACATCATCTGAACATATTCGGGCTGCTGAGTACACAGCTGCACTTTGAAGTTCGAAAAGATGTCGAAAACCCCGAAAAATACGGGATCCTTTGGCCGAGAATTCCAAAATTCTCGGCCAGTTGTACGAGAGGCTTCATTCCGCAATGAAGCTTACTGAGGGTACGGCATGGTTTTCCAACACGAAAACACTTGTTCTGTCTATAATAGCTGCTGCTGAGAAGTTCATTTCGATAAACAATCTCAATTTCTCGCCGCTTCCTCCTTGTTTGTGGTCAGAAAAACTCGTCCATGTCAAGATCACATTTTGCCTCAAAAATATGGGTTTTTGATCGTTTTTTCGCATTTCAAGTGCATCATTGGAATCAGCGCGTTGAGAAGAATGAGATTCCGTTGACATCTCGATACTCAAAACGAGCTGATACACTGCCTTTAAAATGAGGACTTCTCTCAAATTCGAGCTGCTAACAGCCATTCAGGAAAACATGCAAAGATTTCGAGGCTAGCATCGTTCTTGACGTTCAATCAAGTGAAATTTTCGCACGGATTTGACGATTTACTTCTGCACTAGCCTATAGCCACAGAGGTATGCCAGTAACGGCCATGGAGAACGTTGAAAAGAAATAGACTCAGTTTAAATCACCATGTCTCTTTTTTCCGCAAGG
The DNA here is from genome assembly GCA_000688135.1 of Ancylostoma ceylanicum. Lineage (NCBI taxonomy): Eukaryota > Metazoa > Nematoda > Chromadorea > Rhabditida > Ancylostomatidae > Ancylostoma > Ancylostoma ceylanicum. The sequence continues at coordinate 141,206 of JARK01001415.1, forward strand.
AAAACATATGAGTAATGAGTAATTCAGAAAGTTTATGAAGTTTATGAGTAATTTAGAAAATAAAGTTGAAGCCATAATTTTTTAGCCCAATTCCGCGGATAAGATAAATGGAAAATTCTGTTGTCCTAAGAACTTTTCATTTGAAGTGTTAGATAGGTATGTACCCGCCAATGTAAATCTACGCAGTTTCTAACCCTTCTCGTCAACAGGTGACGCCATGGCTTGACTATGTTTTTAACATAAAAGAAAGGACTAGAGGAAACCTGAGCGCGAGAATATATAGTTCTATGAATAAAAGTGGTGCCGACTATAGCAAAAAACTGCTTACATCAAACACACTTGCTGTCACATGCGTCGTACTGCTGTTGCTGTTTCCACGGGGTAACTCTAGACGAACACAAAAATCGCCACTGCTAATATCCACCCTGGGCCTTCTCCTGGCCCATCTCGTAGATCCTCTATTTACACAGTACTATAGTGGCTCTCCAAGTTGTTCTGAAGCATATGTTTGTCCCAGTGTTCCTGGGAGGATGTGATATCCTCTCGATCTGTGAAGATGCATCTTGACAACTACGTATCTTATTTCTCAGACTATTCAAAATCACTTCAATAGGGCAGCACTGTGTCGCCAAATCATTTTGCGGTCAATCTCTGCGAATTGTTTTACTACTATGGCTGGCAACCACACTGGTGGGAAGTGGAGCCGAGGTGACCTTTCAGCGTCACGTTTTTTAGATCTGTCATTACATAATCATCAATAGCATTTCGCAAAAATTTTGAGACTTCTGCGTTATATTTTTTCGAATCCGACGAACCAAATCGGTGGTTCACCCTCATCCTTCATTGGACACGATCGATGGTTCGATCCCGCCCGTGGCCAACCAAGCCATGCATCCCTCCGGGGTCGGTAAATTGGTACCAGAGGGGTCTGGGAGGATGAAGCACTGACTTGGTACATTGGTTGCCCCCCGCAAGTCACCTTATAGGGCACACACGCTTTCAACGCCTCCACGATACTCAGATGAAGTCAAATGCGTGGCGCATCCCACATTACGGGGTCGATCAACGCCGACCACTTTATCCTTTTATTTTTCCGATAACAAAGATGCTCTCTTTTACGACGAGCGGAAAGTTGCCGCCTTGAAGTCAAACTTAATTGGGAGGTGTTTTTGAGACGTTTTGCCAGGACAGTGCTCAAGCGTTTAGGTTACATCTGGTTCAAGACTGGGGGAACACTGCTGGATTTGCCGTGTGTATATTCAATTGCACAGAACACAATCAGTTGGATTAGTAGGTTTTCAAGGCACTCAAGACCTAGGCTAGTTGTGAAAAAAGCGCTTCGAAAAACGAAGGATCAATTTGACCCTAACCACCTGCGTGCCGCGGTTCACGACTTCACTGAATGTCTCAAGGTTTGAATTTTAACGAATAGAGGATATTTTTGGAGGTTATCCGGTTTCTTAGTCAGTCGGGGACAATGAACATAAAGAGATAAAACTCCGAAATACAACGAAATTCATTTTCTAGCTGTCATTTTCTTTTTTGTTGTACGTTTGCCCCACCTTGTAGATACCTGGCATGCGACTTTGAAGGGAACAGTTTCAGCACGTACATGCCTCAGTGGTAAGCAAATACCCTTGTGGAAGGCAAAACGGATGGAAGATCCTTCCCTCGACAGGAGTCCTTAGGACCGAAAATGAAGGACCGAAAAACCACCATTTGGTCGCCCTTTTCTAGTTAAAAATTTGGCTGTTTCGGTCATATTTTCTCCTTCCATCCTGAGAACATCCCTCTTCAATGGGTTGCCTAATATGGCTGTCGCAAAATATTCAAAACATAAATTTAGGTTGATTTTTAGGTTCTCCTCGCGCCATTGCAAAAGTAGGACGCTAAAAAAAGATAATGAATTCGGCTTGAAATAAGAACAGCTTTGCAGGAGGCGTCAGGAATGGCTGGTACATGTGAGCGCCAGTGCAGCGATGTCGACATTATAAATCAAGACAGCAAGCAGAGTTGTTTTGATCCGCTGCGAAATGCGCTCACTCTCTTCTTTATTGCTTAGTGCCTGAAAATGTTCGTGCTGTTCACTTCCGACAACTCTGGCTGAGGGTCGGTGTTTTTTGAGCTGTTCCAGGTAGATCGTTGACTGCCATGCTCCTCCTCACAGGGTATCATATGTCCTGAAGGGATAGCATATGTTGCTTTTTGTCATGTGCTGCTGTATACATTCTGTACACATCGATTCCCACTTTTTGCGTAATCTTCTTTCCATTAGTCTCATCTTAGGTGACTGCTTTAGCTCTTTTACTATTTTGTCATTTTCATCCGCACACAGTTCTTCGTCTACTCCCGCTGCTTCCTGCTTCCAGCCGTGGCAACGGCTGATTCACGAGCGCCTCTGTATGTAAGTATTCTCGTACCTGGGCCAGAACACATAGGTTAAGCTGCTCCAGAAATCTAAAGAAGCAATAGCCTCGGTGATGGACAGGTGCATCCTATTGATCGCATCTTATCTTGCCAGATATAAATAGCAAGACACAACATGGTTGCACCACCTTTATTCGAATTTTCTCCTCCTTCGAAATGTAGCTTTGGATCCACTCTTAACGACCAATTAGGTTGCCTCAAAAGATATAGGTCATCCATATTAACAGAAACTTTGTCAGTAATAATCGAGTTGTTGGTAGCACCTCCCAGTGAATAGTTTCTTTGTGACTCTAGCAAATATTGAGCTATGCCTTTTAAGCATGAAGTTCCCCCTTTGAGGTTGGAGTCTTGGCTTAGCAGCATCCGAGCCGTAGCGCCCTTCTTGTGTGATTCGCTCAAGGGACCCACTTCTTTCAGCTGATGGCCAAATTGGCGAGCCAAGGAAAAGTCCGCCGAAAAGCCGAAAAGTTCAGAAAATATTGTCTACACCACTTCTTCAGAAATCCATGGGATTGGTTTAGAGGAAGTTGTTGAGCCAATTTTCGTGGTGATTTCTTTTCGAAGGTAGTGATCTGTCGACACAAAATCTGTTGATTATGGAGGATGCTACATAGCTCTACATCCGAGCTCTTGGAAAACGCTTATGACCGTCCTTGCTGTTCGTGGCCTTACGTTGTCCTGCAACAAGATGACTTGTTCTCGACTATTGACTTGGTCTAGACTATCTGAAGATTGCCACATCCGACTATCAGTGAACCTCGGCATGATGTGGATTATTTGGCCTAGTTTCGTTGAGCCGATGCGAAGTTTTATAGATCTTTATTAGGCTGACGCATTTCGGCGAATCGCCTTCTTGAGAGCCTGAAAGAGGGGAATATCGAGCAAGCTAACCGATCAAACGCCCCCTCAACCTCGCACAAATTCTTGACCTCTCGCGTAAAAATATAATCAGCAGCAGAAAAGAAAGTACCGTAACTAGTCCACGATCCACAGAGTGGGTGGATGCGACCGCTATGGTGTCAGTAAGGGCGCTATTGGAGACTCATCACAGATCAGAAGAGAATCCGTAAATAGAGCGCTAGTTCCCGTGTGATAGGAATGCATTCCTCTTTGCGGTTCATTTTGGGGTTTTGGCGTTCCTCCAAAGTGCTTCGAGAGTTTTGCGCGCAGATATTTGAGTTTCATGGGCCAGGATCGTGACATTTATCGCACAATCGTCTCCATTGTGGTATTTTAGGCGATGGCTACCCAGTGCGTTAGTGGGGCGAGATTTTGCTCTTGCGTCTGAATGTTCTCTCACGCGAGCACAAAGTGGACGTGCTGTTTCGCCGATGTACTCGTCGCCGCACTCCTTGCAGGTTATCAGGTAAACTACTCCGGCGCTCATACAATCGCCTTGTCTCCCCTCTGGACAAACTAGACATTCCGTCATCATGCAAACACGGTCGTAAAGTCGATTACGGATTAGTGCTCCTTTGAGGTTGTGCGGGGGCAAGTCCACAACCTCAACCAGACTACTCAGGTTCGTCTCCCTCAGACAATGTCTGATTTCAGCGCTCACCTCATCGGAGATGAATGAAAGGAAGAATGGTGTTTTATTCAGAGAAGCCTGGTTGCCCGTTTGGGATTGCGGTTTGTTGTGGCGCTTGTGGGGACGTGCGGACTGGTAACCATTAGAAATGGTTATTCTTCTTGCCAGCTCGAGCGATTCCTTTACCTCTTCAACTCCCGTACAGACACCAGTTGCGGTCCTGAACATGTTCCGTAGCAGAGCTGTTTTTGTCTGCTTTGGGTATGCTGAGAGATAGTGAACGATAATGTTTTTGTTACTGGGTTTACGATACCATTTAGTCTTATGAACCTCCCGGGGTAGTGGACCTGGATATTGAGAAATGGTTACCAAGCACACTCAGGTTTTTCGCGTGTGAGTTCTACATGTTCAGACTGTGCGTTCAGCAGTTCGAAACACTTGTCCACTTCCTTTTTCCAGCGGTATCTGAAGATTTCTCTCCTCAGTTTTGTTCTCTCAAGCAGCATATGAGATTTCCACAGTCCCATCAGACACAAACCATATTTCTTCTGGGATGGAGGTATTTTCTAACTCTTGACTTTAGCTTTTCTCCGGTGGTCATGCATACGTCTCTCTGCTCCATGCTGACGTACGAACACCATTTTTGATCTCCTGTTAACACCCTGTACAGGAATCTTTGTTTATGATCGTGTTTTGCTCGATGTCGAGCGATATGTTGCGTAGCAATCTAAAAGGCAGCAAACACGAGAACTTTTGACATAAGATCTCAGCATACTTCGGAGGTTTGAAGGGTGCTCAAAGCTCTCTTGAACACGAAACTTTCTTTTAGCACCAGAAATTCTGTTTTTACATGGCTTTGGCCCTGGAGTAGAAGTTGCGTTGCAGGGCAAGGAAAGCCCACATTAGGAAAAAAAGGCTGTTGAAGGTTGTCCTTCCGGCAAAAGTTTTCCAAAGATTCGCAGTTATCCGCGCACCTCGTCTGCGCTTCTTCTCTGAAAAGGGTGTATTCCTACGGGAGTCACTTACTGCCGAAGAGAGGAAGCGCAGACGGGAGGAGTGTATGAACAAGGCACAGGGACACCCGGGAGTGACGCTATCGTTTCTGCAGTGACTAGCCAACACCAACACGCGAGCCAGGGAAACTATTATAGCTCAAACTTCTCGGATTTTTACTCGTGTCTTGAGATGTGTTTATGCTAACGTCAGATCAATGTCCAAAAATGCGGACTTCCTTAATCATGTCTTCGGCGATAATCTTGAACTTTGCATATTCTCAGAAAGCTGGTTGAAACCCAGTCACTCTGTGGCCTCCTACAATTTTGGACATCCGACTATGACATACTCCGTTGTGACCGGCTTAAGTCAGGAGGTAATGTCATCATCATTGCTCTTCATCTTATTTCGCTTTCGCTAGTGTTTTCTGAAGCTGTTGACGATGCATACGAACTACTCTGCGCCTACATTTTTTGTGAAGGGTCTTCATTCAGATTACTGGTAGTGTATCGTGCACCCTCTTGCCCAATGCATCCTACAGCGAACAACTTATCAAAGCCGAAGTGACCTGACCTCATGTGAACTCAATGTTATTATTACGGGTGACTTCAATATACCAAAATCCATATGCTGGTTCTATCTCTCATGGATCTTCGTTTGTTGAAATGGTCTTCTGTCATGGATTTGTCCAGCTCGTTAAGGAACCCACTAGGGGTGACAACATTCTTGATCTCGTTTTGTGTAACAACAGTGAACTCTGTTAGCATTCTTTCCCCTGTGGGATTAAGCGGCCATAGCAGCATTTCCTTTGACATCCACTCCTGCGAAATTTCATCTCTCCGGTCTATCGTCAAATGTTCTCTCTTTTCGATTACGATGCGGTGTGTAGATACTCAGCTAAAATAAGATGGACGGAATTGCTGGAGCCTATTGTTTCGGTTAATGGAGAGTATGAACTCTTTCTCATGCTACTGAATGACTCCATCAATGAATACGTGCCTTGGAGGCTTGTTGCCCATTCCAAAGCTACCATTCTACCGACCTACCTACAAAATATGATGGAACACCGCACTTGTCTATTTTATGGAACCAGGCGTACTGGGGGCTGGGATGAGCACAAACGTTTTTCTCCCCATTTCAGTTCTAAGCTCAAAAGATACAATGCCAATTCGGAGGAAAGGATTATTGATTCCGGAAACGTCCAAGAGTTTTATAAGCTTCTTAGATGTACAGGGTGGTCCAAAAATATGGAGACACTCCAAAAGATTTATATCTAACGTTAGAAAGCAAGTTGGCAGCTCTGTTTCCAATATGGTATTTTTCATTCAGTACTGAACTGAATATACTATCACATCTCACTAACTCTCCTAACACCGGCGAGAAAAGACGCGATGAATTCGAACTTGTCACTCGCTGTGGCGCGGAGGGGCCTTCCTCGCGGATAACCCTCCGTTTCTAGACGCCATTGCTCCGACGATTGAAGAGTTTATTGGGAGTAAAATCAGTTTTTGTGCTTAGATGAATACCATGGCGAGAGATGTTCGCGAATGAATGCTAAAAATAGTAGTTATAAAGAAGCGGAGGTAAATTCCTCTGCAAAAACAGGGTGAAGTGCATGTTAGGGCTGTTCCCGGTTCGCTTTCTGTGCTTAGATAGGGGTATGGAACATATTAGGCCTGCAAACATCCAATCTTGAAGTTCTAAGGAGAATTAGCCCCATCATACGATTACTCATGGGGGTCCGATTGGATAAGCACGTTCAAACCGTGTAGGATATCGGCGAATTCGCACCAAATCCCGGATCTCATAACCAAGGTAGCTGGTCTTTCACAATCGCTTTGATGTTTTTCTGTTACCCAAGCCTTGTATTCTTCGATGCACTGGTAAGTGACCCTCTTGCACAATCTTACACGTTGACATTACATGCGCGCCTAGAGTACACAAAGTTGTAATTGGGTGATGGAAAGATATCTTGACTGACGGCCTAGTTCTCGCCAAATTTCATAGCGGCAGGGATTGTTCTGTAGGAACGTGTATGATTAATCAGATGAACAGCAAAAGATTGGATACAAAGTGCCAAGACACGAGATAAGTCGAGGAAAGCGCATCGCAACCTTGTCTCCATATTTTTGCACCACCCTGTAGAATAAGAGAAGGGAATTCCATCAGCTGTCTACGTTCCAGTGATCTTAACACGTTCGCGACAACGCAGATTTCGCGCGCGCTGCCACTTGGGACACACGCGCTCTTGCACAACTGGGACCCGTGCTCGACCGGTCGTGCACTTGGTCCCACGCGGTCCTCCCCATTCAAAAAGCAAGATTTTTTCGTGAGAGTTATTCTTTCTTTCGTAGTTCTCGAAAGTTTCTTCCATTTCTGTTGTCTACTGATTTGTCATTGTTAGGATTCTAATTAAAGTTTATTGTTTTTCTCGCTGTTCTAGTACGAAAAATCTAAAGAAAAAGTTTGTGAGAAGGTCTGCTTTGCCCACTGCGTATGTAACACTCTAGTGTATCTGTCACTACGTTACTACGAAGGAATCAGCTGGCTGTGGACTTTTCCCAAAGATATGACCCTAAATGGACAGTGCACGACCGGTCGTGCACGTGGTCCAACGCGGCAGGCACCGCGTGCTCGACCGGTCGTGCACGCTGTCGCGAACGTGTTAATGCAGTTTCCGCGTTAGATAAGGCCAACATGTTAGCAGACGAGTTCTCGCATGTTTTTTTAGAGGACAATGGTATTTTCCCATCCTGTGATCCACCAAATTGCAAGCATATGATAAATTCTCCTTGATTTGATGCAAAACAGGTATACGATATGATATCAAAATGGCCTAAATCCTATTTGCTAACTCCTAATCTCATTCCTTTTTCTTTTATCCAAAACGTTGCCTGTGTTATTCCAGGACCTTTATCCTGCATCTTCAACCAGTCATCAATGCGTGGTGAAGTCCCTCAACGCTGGAAGCATTCCTTTGTTACGCCTATTCTGAAAAAGCTTCCACAAACTGACCCTTCCAACTACCGTCCCATTAGCATTACCTCTGTCCTGTGCCGAATTTTCAAAAAATTTCTTAAAAACACATTATTAGCCATCTCAAAGCTAATCAGGTGATCCCAAATTGCCAACATGGCTTCTCTTCTGGAAAGTCTGTTGAGTCTAACCTAATGGATTGCATGAACGACTGGGCAAATATTCTTTAAGATAGAACCGCATGTGATGTTATATGTTCTGATCTTGCCAAAACTTTTGACAGGGTATCCCATCAAAAACTGGTTAACAAACTGAAGAGGCTTTGTTTTCACCCCACTGTTTTCCCCCATTATAAAATGGGTGGCTGAGTTCATAACAGACAGAACTTTCCAGGTTAGAATCAGCTCCACATTTTCCAAGACTTGCTAAGCGTTCAGCGGTGTTCCGTAGGGAGGTGTGCTTCCCCCGATTCTCTTCAACATTTATACCCATGACATTCCTTCGTTGTTCTCTGATTTGGCTGTAAGGTGTGTTATGTATGCGGATGACATAAAAATCTACAAGGCAGTACGTTCAGCCGAGGATTCTTATGACTTGCAATCCGCCATTGATAGAATGCTTGCTTGGGCTGACGCATGGCAACTGCCTCTATCACCGCATAAAACGCTGTTTATGCATCTTGACCTCAATGGCTTCATGCCTACTTTTCCGTATCATATAGAAGGCCTCCAAATCTCGGAGGCAGACTCTGTCAAAGATCTCGGCTTCGTTTGTGATCGAAGACTTGATTTTTCCGAACACTATCTTACAATATGTAAAAGGGCTTATATGCGAACTCTCCGTATCTTCAAAGCCTTACCCACAACCAGTAAGCCTACACTATTGCGCGTATAAGACGTACCTGCGACCGATACTGGAGTCTGGTACTATTGTCTTTAGCCCTTCCAAAAAGAAGGACATTTGTGTGCTTGAAAAAGTTCAGAACAACTTCACTCCTAAGCTCCTTGCTAGAATTGGTGGCTTTCTTCACTCTAAAATCCCGAGGGCTAGTATAAGGAACACATACTTCGACCTCCCTTCACTGGAATCTCGTCGCATGTTGTTTGATGTTTGCATGGTTCACAAGCTTCTACATTCGCCAACTTCGTGGCAGAGCAGCACTTTTTTCAAGCTGATTCCTTCACGAACCAAAGGAGGGTGTCATAAGCCTTCCTACATGCGAGCTAGGACAAAACTCAGAAATAACTGTTTTGCTATTAGAGCCGTTGGGGCCTTTTTAAAATTGACTAAGGATTTAGTCATCTATCCGTCCTTTAGTCGGTTCAAGCGCATTATGTCTGCTAAGACACTAGGGCCATGAGTGACTAAGCTGTGTCTTGTTCACTTTTTATTTCTACCTCTTATTATTTCTACCACTTTTCATTATGGATCCGTTTTTTGCACATTTCTCATTTACGATGTTCATCGATTGTTTTATCACTGCTTGTGTCCCGGTTTTATATGTGTTTTTCGTAGGTTTCCCTTGGGAAACGTAATGAACACAGCATAACATAACATCAACACCCGTGCCACACGTGGAAGCCGACGTTGATCGTCGTAGACTCTGGTTTGAGCCGCATGCATGAGCGTTGAACTGTAAACGCGGGGCGTTACGCGTCCACATATGTTTCTCTTATTCCACCCTTTCATTCTTGCTAAGCTTCCAGAGATTCTAATTCACCACTGAGAAACAAGCTCGTTCGCTGTTTGCTTGTTGTTGAAATAAAAGATATTTCATTCTTTGCAGAAGTTTCACGAAAACACTAATCATATTCTCTCCCGGTGAACGAGGCGATTCTAATTCATACAAGGAATGAAGGTGACAGATGTGCATCTTCCATGGACTGCGCTATTAGGTGTGTTTCAAGGTTTTCCTCATTGTTTTTCACTGGTTTGGCAGAAAGAAAACGAAATCGACAGATAAGGTCGTACTGCATGCTTTCAAACAGCTGCGAGGGAGAACATTAGGTTAAACTCTCGACGAGCCAACCAGCGTCATCCATGCGAAGTACTTATTTTTTCAGTAGAAAGTTCGATCGCATTAGTCATCTCCTCACACTGGCATCGAAAGTAATTAAGGAAATGAAAAATCATATCATCTGTAGACCCGTTGAGCTCAGCGCAATGGTGGCAGCTTTAACATTTTTTCATTAACACAGTAATTCGCGAAATACGCTATCAATTCGTAAATCTAAGTGTGAACGATATTCCATGCCACGGTCAAAAAATAGCTGTCCTCCGATTTCTCCGACTACAAAGTTAAGCTCAACAGTTTTTTGTTTTCATACGCTCTTCTAAGTTTATCTCAATCAAGTTTATCTCAATAGCAATCTCATGGAGGCTGAACAGACACTCATTTGGTTTTTGACCTGATATGTGTGATTTGCTAGCTAAAACGTCGTGTAAATCAGCTGTACCGAGCGGAACCATTCTTGAGAAAATTCTTTAAGAAAGCACTAGTGCGTAATTTGGAGGTTTTCGTTTCCATTAAAATGCATTGAGGTTTACTAGAGAACGCCGACTTTGCGAACTCATAACCTTTGAGTTTGGACAGATTGCTAAACTGTACTGATGAAGGCCGTAAACTCTGAAATTCTGCTGATAGATCAGTGAAGACAACCTTCGCCCATCATATACTCTCTTTCCTGGTTGATTCAGTCATTTAGAACCTAATATTCTATTAGGGAATGCAAAAAATCCGAATCCCTTCGACTCTCTCAGGTGATAAGTCCCCCGGCGACAAGCAGACAGTATCGCAACACTTGGCCGGCGCTTTTTCATGTTGATGCAAAAGAAATGGCGCGATTTTGGGTTAACTACATTTTTTCTCCACAACCCTAATAGACGGCAACCTTGGCGGACGACATAATACCTATAATTAGCAGGGAATGTTGCGACTCGGTGGCCCGTCCACCTTTTCATACACGGGTATTACGGTTATCCACTTCTCCTCTAAGACTAAGAACAACCACTATTTCATAATACTTCTGCGCTGAACATTACCACTCATGACGCTTTATTAAGTGAACATTTCGCAACCCTCAAATGCCGCTGCAGCCGGCTAAGTTCTTAACGGCTTTACGGTTAGGGGATATTTCGCAATACGGATTGACGCGGCTCATGTCACGAGCTGCTTTGTTGACGAGTGGACGACCACTCGTTTACGGGTTGGACGCTCGCTTACGGGTAGGATGGGGCTAGAGTAGGCGGGAGGGAAGAAGGAAAGAATGAATGCCGACCTATACTTCATGGCCCTCATATACGGGTGTTGTTTATGCAAGCGCCGGCTATCATACACGCAAGAGGTCGCTGATACGCGACACTGGGGGCGGGGCGAGAAGACTCTCACGAATTTCTCTAATTTTTTCGGAAAAGAAAACTACGGATTTCGAGTGTACGGTTTTACGGTTTACTGGCTGCAGCTGCACTTGTTACAATTCATGTAGGCAATATAAATACAAACAAAAATCATAAGTGATCTACAGTCGACGGATGATGCACTGTGGAAGGCGTTGACGTTGTTGATGGATTGACGGATTCCATAGCTACTGTGGAGATGTAGGAATGAGGAACCATCGACGATAACCTGTAATTAAAAGGTTACTTAAATCATCCACAATAATTTCATAATACGGATTTTACTACTACGAATTAGGTTTAAACCTTACGGGTTATTGACGGATTGCTACTACGGCTTCCACTACCACAGTCCTTCGTCTCGATCGTCGTCGTCGTATGGAGGCTCGCTCTCTTCTTCGTCTCCAGATACTCTCGGATTGTGTTGGATTTGCTCCTCGGCTACGGGTTCTCTATCAGCTCTCTGCGGAAGGCGGACTGACGGTCTCTGAGCAAGATCTTCATAAAATTCAACTGCTGGTTGACGGATATCGCATGCTGCATAACGGTTTCTGACGCATAAGGCCTGATGGTGGCTACGGCTTTTGCATATTGCGCATTTTCTGTCGAGTTTGCACTCACCCAAATGCCTTTTCAGGCATTTGTGGCACAGGGACTCACTATAGATGACGTTACGACGCAACGACAGTCTCCACACGTTTGGGCATTCCGTGGAATAATGCCCTCGATCCGAACAGAATACACAACCACTGTATTTGAGTGGTGGTGCGGACAGTTCGAGGCGGGGTTTCTGGTGACGTTGTTCTTCGTCGTTCACGGATTGGCGTCTTTTACGACTACGGTTAACCTCTACAGCACGAGGGGAGCGTTGACGGTTATTATTTGACGGATTTCCACGTTCCACGTTGTTGCGCAGAGTGGACCGCTCAGGTCCAGGCTGGGGGGCAGACGGTTGCGGTGGAGCTTGCGGATTTCTTGCTGTACGGTTAGTTGAATCTTCTGTCTGCGAGCCTTGATCTACTCCTACCTGACTTGTCCTATACTCTGCTAAGCGACGGTTTGCTGCAGTTATGCCGAGCTCCTTGGAAAACGTGTTGCGCCATGCTTGCAAATGAGCATAGAACGACGACGGATCCGGGAAAACGTCCGTCATCCGCTTCTGTCGTTCTCCCCACTGATAATCAGTGTCGAGAGAACAAACAGGAGCATCTGACCATCTGAAGCTCTGCGTAAGCTGGAATGTCTGCAGAGTACGGATATAGCGGTGCGCGAATGCACACGCCAGTGACGAAGCTTGCAAAAGTTCGTTCAGTACGGATTGATTGATGTTCAAATGCTCTAACTGGCTTTGAGTTGTACGGATAACTTCAGGACTGGCTAACAGCATCGGCAGCATTTCCTCCTGAATGCAGTCTCTGTGGACGCTAACGGATACTATGCCGTGTGTCAACTCGTCTATCCAGGCGGATACTAGGGCGAAGCTGACTTTCGATGGATCCGCTTCAGAAGTGAATACGGCTAGGCGCCTGAAGATGTTAACCAGGTTTTCAGTCAGCCGATGCAGCTGCTTCACGGATTTTGCAATGCGGATAACGGATTTCACTTCTGCTACGGATTGATTTGATGGGATTGTTATATCTTGACATGCCTGAGTCCTAACGAAATTGAAGTAACTGCTGTCGAGGTAGGCGATTACTTGACGAAGTTGCGTGGCAGTCAATTCTTCGGTTGTGCGATGTTCGGCATCATACGTGTTCGGCTGAGGGATCTTCGGGAGAATCCCTGTGTCGGAAGGTGACGGATTTGGACGGATGGTGACGGATTTGGATGAATTCTCTCCTTTGGTGCCTGAAACAGAATTGAGTCCTTTCCAATTCGAGAGTGTTTTCAACAGATCCTTCTCTGTTTTTTCATCGATTTTGCGCTGGGTTTCTAACGATTTGGTTTGCTTTATTTCAACCCATCTTTGGAAAGATGCCAGGTTGGACTGTGACGAATCTTTGACGGATAACGGTTCCTTTAGTACGGTTACGGTCTTTTTCTCTGACGCATTTTTCTTGCTGACCTGACGTTCTACGGATTTAGGCTTTTCTACGGATTCATTCTGACTCACTTCGGTTTTCTTTGCGCGACGACCTTTCTTATATATACGGTTTTGAATGACGGTTGAGCTGGACTGCACTTCCGCTGTGTCTGCGGTTGGTACGGTTTCGTTCTCGCGATCTAGAACTGGTAGTTCGCGAGCCATTTCCTCTGCCCAAGAGCCTGAAAGCACAGGTGGCGAGGGCATAGACGGATAGTATGGCTCACGGTTGGGGGCCTCATCAATGGCGTCGGGCTTCTTCACTGCCGCTTTGTTGGTTGGTGGCTTGACGGCTTGAAGCGGCGGCTCGGTGTTGTTGACGGCTTCTTCAGCTTGGCGGTTTGCGACGGCGTCGACGACGGATACAGGAACAGCAGACATCGTTGTCGAAATGAAGAGTATTGGGTGATGCGCCGCTTTTATAGGATGGAGTTGACAAGTTTTAACATGTTATACCATGGTTAACATGTTTATACATGTGATTGACAATGTCTAACGTGTCAAGTATCGGTGTTAACATGTAAACACGTGTTTAACATGTCAAGACAAGTAGGTTCTAACGTGTTCAACGCGTTCAACGCGTTCTTTGCTGTGTTTCAAAGATTATTTCAAAGAATTCGGTTAAGAAATCGATTGCTTGTGGTGTGCTGACATCACGAGGCTGGATTAGACGAACGAGTAAACAACAACAAAAAGCAGAAAGTTGAAACAAGGTGAATTAAAAACGGATAGTACGATGGAAAACGTAATTTCAGTCAGTCAATGACTTTTTTTTTTACTGCTCTAGCAGGTTGAATTCGAGTAGGAGTCTCGTCTTTGAACCTTTTAGTAGGTTTGTTCATTTCTGCGTGAATTCCCAAGGGAACGAGATGATTGACGGATCGATCGATTACTGACTTTTTAGAAGTGCGAATCTGGACGGATCGTGTTGCACCGTCTTTAGAGGTGTTTATGTTCACGATAATTCCTAGTGGCCATTCGGATCGTGGGCAAGAATCCTGCCTAATTATCACCACATCTCCAACTCTTGGGAAGCTTTTGCTACCAAATTTGGATTCTTTTACGTATTGATATCTATCCGCAAGTGCAGATAGGTACTCTTTTTGCCAAATAGACCAAAAACGATCCAGGTTTTCTAAAATGGATTGAAACCATGATCGTACGAATTCTTCTGTGTCTGAACTGTAGTACTTGTGGTGTTGATTGTATTCACCTCCCTTATTCTGGAAGGGTGATATATTAGCAAAGGGTTGGATGAGATCAATGGGGCGCAACACATTGATTTCATCTAGTAACGAATTGCTTAAAGGCGTAAGGGGTCTTGTGTTAAGTACTCCCTCTATTTCAACGAGGAGTGTCTCAAAAGATCTGAAAGGGAGCAGAGCTTTGTGTACTGCCTTTTTTAGTGATATTTTCACTGATGCTACGAGTCTTTCGTAGAAACCTCCCTTCCATGGAGAGAACGGAGTAATGAATTTCCAGTGAAGATTATTACTTGTTATAAATGAATTCACGGACGAGTTTTGACGCTGTTTGGATAATTCATTGATGAGTACTTCTGAACCTAACTTGAACGATGGTGCGTTGTCACTGATTACGAGTTCTGGGGTTCCTCGACGGGCTATGAATCTGCGGAATGCTGCCACGAATTCGATTGCCGAATTGTCCAATACTACTTCGAGGTGGAGTGCACGTGTTGCCATGCATGTGAATAAGCTCACCCAAACTTTTCGGGTTTCGTTGTGTTCGAAACGTGCATGGATCGGACCGAAGTAGTCAAGGCCAATGTTTTGGAACGGTTTGCTTCTCGTGACACGCTCTGATGGAAGATCAGGAGTTGTTGGATATACGTACGAACGTCCTTGGTAACGTTTACAGGTTACGCAGCTCGACACAACTTTTCTGACGATTTGACGAATCTTTGGGATGAAAAATTTCTCTCGGATCTGAGTAACACAGTGAGATACTCCTGCGTGGAACATCTTTATATGTTTACTCGTCACTATGGTTGTCGTCAAACGATGGTTCGGTATGAGCAAAATTGGGTTCTTGCTGTCCTCTTGCATGTTGGCGTTGGTCATTCTCGTGATTACCCTCAACAACCCATACTTGTCTTTCTTTGCCTTCAATTTGAGGAGCTGTTTTTCTAGTTCCTCCCTTCCTTCACGGTAGTGATGCCGGATAATAATGTGTTCTGCGGCTGTGAATTCTTCCGGTGCGATAACCCCTGACGTCTTAATCTGGTTGAATGGAATGCACTCACTTAGACGTATTCTTGAAGATTCTTGTACTCTCACGTATATCAATTTGAAGAGAAACGNAGCACGATAATTGCCGATGTCCTGCGGGTCTCCCTTCTTATACAGCAACACAGTCCTGCTGGTCTTCCATTGGTTAGGTACCTTACATTCCGACAGGTACCGCGTGAAGAGTCTAGCAAGTGTGTTCACAATAGCTGCACAATAACGATGGATACTGTCGCCAATATAAAAGCGAGAGACTTAGACAGTGCTTTCAGGATTTCGCGGCGGGACAGCGCCCTGAGCTGGCAGTCCCGCGGCCTACGAGTGAGACAGTGTTAACGAGTTTTCAGGCTGCAATGTACGGAGCAGGATTATCACTATGCGGTGCTATGTGGCTCACGGCGGCACTGTGCGGCGTACAGATGCCGGATTGCGACGGTGCTGTGCAACCCGCAGATGCCCAATCGCGGTGCGTGCGACTCATCGATGCCCGATCGCGGCGGTGCTGTGCGACCCACTGATGCCCGATCGCGGCGGTGCTCTGCGGCCCACAAATGACCGATCGCGGTTGTGCTGCGTGGCCGTGCGGCCCAAAGATGTCCTATCGCAGCTGTAGGAAGGATGTGTGTCCATCGGTAGAGAACGGTGAGTCAGAACTCAGCATTGTGGGAAATTCTTCGGTGAAGATGGTGCGCCGGAGATCAGTAGCGTAGAAAAGACCAGGCTACGGTTCGTCGAAGGAGTACGGGTTCGCTTAAGCTCAACAGTGTGGGAAACGTCCAGATACGGTAAACAAATGCTGTGATAAAGAACGGGAGGAAATAACATTACACCGGAGAGCAAATTTACATGAAGTCATGTGATGAAGAATTTTCGATAAGGGCTACCACCATTATTGGAAGTCTGACTTTAGCTGGGCTGCCAGAATGGCAGAATATACGCATTTCATAGGTGGGGTTTTGTATTTGAGCACAGTTAACTCACACATACTTCAGGTGGCTGCCCCACCTCACCTTCTAACATCCCGTAGGGGCGCTAGTATATTGTAAAGGATAACTACTCTAATCAAGTGAAAAGTGAAATGGCTCTTAAAGGCGATATTTGTGCACTTCGATTGGAACTGCTCCACAAAAGGCAATGAAAATGATGTTGGACGCATTTTAGCGATGGATACGAAGTAACCTCATGCTGGCAAAGCGAGCGCTAAGGAAAGTTTGGAAATTCGGCGTTAGCCGGACGGCCAGACTGGTGGTTCGTAAGTGACCATTCAGCAGAAAAAAAGGGCAAAATAATGGCCCAGCTGACAATTACCGTATCCCTTGTATGAAAACTAGACTAAAAGCATAATGCTTCCTCTACTGTTCATCAGTGGAAGAAGGATGTCTTAGCCAAGAGAAAAGAACTCCAACAAAGAGCTCACCATAATAAAAGAATCATCGTCTTTACGCTATGCTTCAGCAAAAGTAGCAGGACAAAATTAAGAAGAACAGAAAACCCCTGCGGAAAGCCAGAGTAAAGTAGATGTCGAACGAAGTATATCAACGGAGAACACGATAGTGGATAAAGGAAATGGAAAGGAAAAGATGTGGGTGCAACAGCGCGGAAGAAAAAAAACATATTGGGCGCGGAGACGAGGATAACCCAACCAGTCAGCAATTCACCAAGATTGAAGGGGGCTTCCATTGACGGGTTTGAGAGCAAAAGGAATGCGTGAGCGCGACCCGCTAGCATGTAGTCTTTTGTATCACCAAATGGTACGCTGAATCCACAGTTCATCTCCACATCTTTTCTTTTTGTTTACTTTCATTTTGGAACATACGAGCAAAGCAAACATGGCTAGAAATCTAAAATTTGATAGTCGAACTGCCAACTTGGTGTGAATTCATTTCAGACCTACTTAAAACATTTCTTCCTTCAAAACACTCAAGGAGACGATTTGTGGAAGGCACTTGATGAGGCATTAGCAGAAAGTAAAGAAGGAGCTATTGAAGGACCAGACGGAGGAGAATTAAAAATGTGGTACTTTGGAAGTCAGTGGTCGAAACAGGTGGCTTCATTCTCGTTTTGTTTCGGTCCATTGAAAATCATTAGCGTCGTTACAGATGGGATTCCCAATTGTTACGTTAGACACCCTAAACTCCACAACAGTGAAAATAGGGCAACGTAGGTACTTGAAGGGCTCCTATGTTTTGGAACTGCAGAAATATCGCAACACAAGTTATGGGTAAGCAGAGGATAAACTTCTCAAGTTATTTCTTGCTACAACTAAGTGCTTACAGATACAAATGGGATGTTCCTCTATTTTGTCAACTAGGAGGAAAGTATTTGGGCATGAAGTGGCTGAAAAAAGGTACAGATTTAAGCAGATTTGTAGCATTAGCATTATCTATGGAATAACATCAGGGATTGCTATGTTATTCCTATGACTGTCAATGTTTGCAGTTTCTTCAATTCCTCTATTCTTGGCCATTTATAGAACCACGGGGCGGTTACATTGGGGTCGCAAACAAAAGACCATTTTTCAATATTGTGCTGGCGTGAAGCCTCATATTGTTGCATCTTCTTTTTCAGTGTTCGATGAGAGCTACCGGGTGACTATTTTATTCCACTAAACTTTCCGCGCTTAACGCCTCCGAGAACGATGGAAAGGGGAGCGGATGTTGAGACATGAGACATCTGTTCCTCTTTATATCGTTCTCGGTCTGAGGAAGGCGCTGAGCGCCGAAAGCTTACTGCAATAAAATACTAGCCCAGAAGCTCTCATCGAACAATGAAAAAGAAGAAGAAAGACCGTTCGTTTATGCTGCGTAAATGTGGCCATATCAAAGTGGCAGAAGCAAGAGAAGGGAAGTTAGTTTCTTGCCCCGTAAAATATACATTCAACGCGGCCTAACAAAGCCACGGATAGGTTAACATGTTGATGCGTTGACGAGTTAGTTGTAAGTTTGGAAACGTTAACAAGTTCACCATGGGGTGATCTCGATGATGCATTCGAACTCCTAAAGTCCAAAAACAGAATGAGTCTGATGATACTACATTGAGTAGGAGAGCACAGGCGCCAAAACCTTTCCACTCAATCTATTGTAGTTTCTGGGAAGGGCAAGAGAGAAATTTCCTTACAATCAGTGTAATTGTAATCGGAAAAAATGGTAGCAAACCATGATCCAGACCATAACTGACGTGTGAGCAGGTAGTTGAAGGAGAAACTAGAATTATTTTGCTTTTTTGGTGTTAAGTAAAAAAAGGTTGGTACTATGAGCTTTGCTGTATTGAAAGGTTTTAAGTCCATACCAGGATGTCAAAGAATGACGACGAAGTCCTTAAAAGCAATATTTTTATTTTTATTTTTATTTTTACTTTCATGCACTAGATGTGCGCCATACAACTATTACGAACACTCAAGCAAACGATCAAGCAAAAGAAAGCGATGAAAAAAAGCCACAAAAGATACTATCAATGAAATACTTTTGGGCATTAAAATCTTTGGGTGAACTCTAAGTGACATATTTGAAAGATAAAAAGCCGGTTAGTGGGAGAGTTGCGAGCAAACCATTACCACTGCCACGCTCGTCACTTTAAGCAGGAGTCCGTACCAGTTGGCTATGGTACCCTCATCCCATTAGGGGACATTGGAACCATGACGGAACTTCGGAACACGAGTATACCAACTTCCTACGTGGAACCGCCAGGTTGGACTAGAGCAATAAGTCGACAAGGTGATCTTGTGGAAATAAGGTTTGAAGCAGTATCACCGGAATATTTTGATCCAACAAAGATTAGGTTAGGTGGTAGACTTCGAAAGGGACCTAAAGTTCACTCAAAGATTTTAGATTTGTCATTCATCCTACACGGAAATTGAAACTAGGAAAAAAAGTTAAAAATACAAATAAACTATATATTTACAGAGAATAGATGATACAGTAAAAATCCAAGGACTGTTTGGGTTCAATTAGCAGCCAATAAAGAACCATTGTTGTAGCTAATGACCGATGGATTTGGATGACTGGTTCTGAAAGTGCGTAAAAAGAAAAGGAGAGAATGTAATTGGGGATAACTAAAAAACTTGTAAAATTTGTAAAACTTTCCTCTTGGTTAACAATCCTCCATCTTTAGTAAGCGTAACAAGTCAAGTTTTCTGAGTTTTTTCTTGAATGTGGCTAAATTTGCTGAATTAACAATATGAAGGGGTAACATATTCATCCACCTTGCTCCACGTCGAAAGAAAGTGTTGAAAATTATGTTGTTGCTAACTGTACTGATTCCTTTACAATACAAGCCTAACCCACCTGTGCGTTCTCTTGAGATCCGAAAACCCCAATACTTACTTGCTTGTAGTTTAGTATGGAATCGTAAAATACGGAAGCAGAATGAAAGATCGTTGAATGCTCTACGGTATAATAAACTTTGGAGACCAAGATGTTTTAACCTAATCTTGTAACTAGGTAGCGAAGGCAAAAGGTTAGTAGCTGTTCTGTAGAAGAGAATTCTACTGAAGATTTGCTGGACCCTTTCTACTTTCCGCTGTAATTTTTTCGTGTGTGGATTCCAAATCTGAGAACAGTATTCGAGGTGAGGAAGAACATACGACTTATATAATCTCAAGAGGACATGCTGGTCATTGGTATGTACGTTGCGAAGAATCGTGAACAAGGTAGAAAGTGCCTTTTTAGTTATGTGATCAATATGGTTGGTGAACTGCATTCTTGAGTCAAAGAGTACACCCAAGTCTTTCACTAGATTACTTTTGATGAGAATTGTACCATTCACAGAGTACTCTCCACTGAAACTTTTGCCAATGTGGAATACTGTGCTTTTATTCAAGTTGATAGGTATTCCATGGCTAGTAGCCCAATCCACCATTCTTCGCAACGACTCAGATACAGCCGAATGAACTTCATCTTTACTCTGTTCGTTGTAGTTGCCATATATCTTGATATCATCAGCGTAGATTTGAATTTTCACATTAGGATGAGTTTTGAGACCATCAGGTAAATCGTAGCAGTATACAATAAAGAGTAGTGGTGACAGTACCCCACCTTGTGGTACGCCACTATGGCAACTAAAACGATCAGAATAATCATATCCAACTTTTACATACATATGCCTCTTACAAGGGAAGTGCACGAGGCTAACCCCGGGGATCAAGTCGAAACATCCATTTTTGGAAGCATTGTCTAAGATGATGTTAATGTGTTTTTATCGTTTTTGCCCAATGCTCCTGATCGTTTTTGCCCAATGCTCCTGATGCGCTCAGGAGAGCGCGTCAAAGATGTTTCGGCAGCCATCAACTTTCACGTACCCAAGATCTTCAAGGGTATATTTTTGACTGAAACTTTGTATTCGGGGGTTATTCGAGGTGCTGAACACAAATATCGTATCCATTTTGTACCATAATCGCATTTTTGTAGGGATACGGTAGAAGTACGGTAGCGTGCTGTAGTATGCCGCAGTACACCTAACGTAACCCTACAAAAATGCGATTGCGATACAAAATAGATACGATATTTTTGTTCAGCACCTCAAGCAACCCCCGAATGCAAAGTTTCAGTCAAAATTTTCATTTGAAGATTTTGCGTCCGTGAGGGTTGAATAGTGCCAAGTTCTCTATAGCCCTACCATAGGAGTCCTGAATGGGATTCATGAAACTTTCACAAACCAACCGTGGTTTCTGTGAGTAGCTATCCTATCGACGACGGAACGTTTGGAAACGTATTTTTGTATAAGTTTGTTTCGTCTGGTTATGAGCACGCCCTAGCCCTAGCTGCAGGCATGGCAGCCGCAACGAGGTGTCCGAAGGGGAAAACCTCGGTCTATTTTGCAGAACATCGAAATTTTGACACTCGCCAGTAAAATCGGAGTAACAGTGTTCAGAAAAAGAAACGAAAAAGGATCCCATCAAAAAAGAGACCATGTTTCAAAAACATCAAGTCGAAAACTTCCCTATCTAACTGGAACTACGCTTCACATAGTGGAGTTGCTTCGTAGTTTGTGCAATAGTGCACATATCTGGTGTGTTGTCATAATAATAACTACTTCAGACAAGGTCAAAAGCTTGAAATATAGAAGTGCAAAAGGAGTTGCACTAGCAGGATTCAAACCCTCGACTATATGCGTGGTAGTCTGATGCGTACCCCACTCGGCCACAGAACCACCAATGCTAAACCTAGCTCAAGCTTACGTGAACAGGCTAAACCAAATTTTTTTAAAGTGTGTTCCAAAACACTCCATAGCCCATAGGACAACTAATCATGGCAACCACAGTTGGTTTGGGTGATCAACGTTTCATTAAACCCAGCATTACATGGACTCCTGTGGCAGTGCAATAGCGATGTCTTTGACGCGTTCTCCTGAGCGCATCAGGAGCATTGGGCAGAAATGATATACGTACATTAACATCATCTCAGACAACGCTTCCGAAAGTGGATGTTCCGTTCCGATCCCCGGGGTTAGCCTCGTGCACTTCCCTTGTTAGAAAGGTAATCTTTCAGCCACATTAGGACTTGTGTACTGATTCCAGGATTTGCAATCTTGGAAAGCAGTTTGATGTGACTGACTTTGTCAAAAGCTTTAGATAAATCAAGATAAATGATGTCGACAGAATTTTTATTACTTAAGGCGGTTGTCCAATCAAACGTGCTGTCAACAAGCTGCGTTGTTGTAGATGCACCCAGACAAAACCCATGCTGTTCCGAAGGAATTACCTTCATCTTGGCAAGCCAAGACAACATTTTGTCATGGATGATTTTTTCTAAGATTTTTACAGGTGTAGGGCATATACTAGTAGGTCTGAAATCTGTCACTTTGCGGGCATCAGTTATTTTAGGTATAGCAGTGACTATAGCGTTTTTCCAAGCTTGTGGGATTTCACCGAACATCAACGAAATATTGAACATAATTGATAGTGGTTTTGAAAGAGGTTCAGCGCAATGTTTGTAAAATATTTGGGGTATACTGTCAGTCGAAGATGAGGCTGAAAGCTTCAACTTCCTCAAATAATAAAAAACATCCTTAGGTGTCACTAAGATGTAAGGAAATGCACTAGAGTCACTACCATCAGTTTGGGTTGTCATGTATTCGGAGGAGTGAGATGATGTGAATACACTAGCGAAATATTGACCCAAAGCATCTGCTTTTTCTTTGTCTCGAAAGCAAAGCTTTTGATCAAGATTCTCGATCACAGGGAGGGGAGCGTTGTTTTTAACTTTGGAGCGAACATGAGAGAAGAAATCTTTCATACCGGTGGTTTTAGCAAATCGTTTCTCGTAGTTTGAGTGGAATCTTATGATGTGGAAGTTTAAATCAGCACAAACTTTTTTATAATAGAGATTTGAAAGAGGATTTACAAGTGAGTTGAACAGACGTTTCTTCTGTGCCAGAAGGTTACAAATTAATAAAATTATAAATTATAAAAAAATACAAAAAACAACAATACAAACAAACAAATACAAAGTAAAAAAAATACAAAACAATATTCGGCCTATAGAAATCGAAAAGTTGACTGCATTTGCCTTCTCAACTTTCTTAACTCCTCAAGATAGACTCTCTCCTCGAAGATTTTTTTACTCGAGACCGTCGTAAAAAACTGAACAAAAGAGTCTCTACTTTATATCTTGTGGTCGGTGTTGTCAGTTGAATCTAACAGAGAGGATGCAAGAGCTTGAAGACAGCACACACGCAAAATTCTGTCGCGGGGATGTTAGTGTAATCCTAAAATTTTTTACGATAAGAGAAGGTAAAGTGATCAATTCTGTCGAAACTCATAGAAAACTTTTGCAATGATCGAAGACGAGAAAAGAAGGCACTGTTTCCCATGCGTCTACAGCGCGGACGAGTTTTCCGCTGAAGGTATACGCGCGTATCGTCACGATCCTTATGGATGGTGCGCATTCCATACCCTACACTGAACAATATTCCTTACACAACATCACGCGTTAGGCTAGACTACTCGTAGCATGCCAAATCAATAGCGTTAACTGGCGTGGCGGACACCAAAATGGCCACGCTCGGCTCTGTGTCCACGGTAGTATCTCCACAGATAGGCCGCTTTTTTCCTGAGTCCAAGTTACCATTGTGATTGTCTGGCAGCCGACCACACGGAGAGGGACTCACCTCGAAAGTGACGATTTCCGTGGGTGCTGCCTTTAAGCATTTTGTACGATTTTCGCGCTTTCTTTAAAGGCAGCACCAACGAAAAATTTCACTTTCAAATTGGGTCGCTTGCCGTGTAGCCGGCTGCTAGGAAATCACAACGGTAAGTTGAACATAAAGAATAATCGCCTACCTGCGGAGATACTGCCGTGGACATGGATGCCAGCATGGCCATTTTCGTGTCCGCCGCGCCAATTAACGCTACTGATTTGGTATGCGACGCGTGTTCTAGCGATGTCTATAGTGTAGTGTATGGAATAGTATACGGTGTAGAGTATAAAATGTGCACCATCCACAGGATTTCGTGGCGTTACGCGCGTATACCCTCAGCGGAAAACTCGTCCGCGCTTTGGACGGCTGAAAAATGGTGCCTTCATTTCCCGTCTTCTGGCATGTTTCACGCTGTTTCATCACTGCCTATGAGTTCATCGTCCCTGAAAACCTCGAAATTCAGCGAAATCTCCAACATAAAAATTTCCATGAGTGCTGCCTTTAATGAATGTTAGTTTTTTTTAGTAAATGTTAGCTTTCGAGTTTGAGACATACATATTGGTGGCAGCCGCTCGACGCTGCCTGACACCCAAGGAAGCCGATGGCTCGACCGACGCTGACGTCGCTCATACCTTCGCAGTCGCAATCCGGACAGCGTAATTAGTTCAGTGGAAATCCTAGCTGCATTACCTCTCAGTTGCTGTCAGTCCTCCCTTCACTCTATAGGACCTTGTACTACGTTTTTCGCTCATAATTATCAGAGTTTGTGACCGAAATCACGGTGTTGTACTATGAAAAGTGTCATTTACAGATGAGCCACTGTATTTAAACATCGGACGGGAAGAATCACCAATAGTTGTTAATGTCGATAGACAAGGATACTTCAGGCAAAACTATGATGGTAGAGGCTGGAAGAATATTATAGAGCAGTTAAAGAAAGATCATGAGGTATGTTGTGATTCCTAATTGACGTCTATGAACATCTAACTTCACTGAGTGTTCATGTGCAACTATCGAAAGAGGTGAAAGTCCTAAGCTTTCGAAGAAACTAGCGCCCCTTCGGGACGCTAGAAAGTGGGGTGGGGCAGCCACTTGAGCTTTGAGCAGAAGTTTTAACTGAAGAATTCTTCAGAAAATTAGCAAAAGAGCAAAACAATTCGCTAATTGGGCTCAAATGCAAAAACCTCATGATTTTTTACCAATCTTGCCGCCCTGCTAACGCTTGAAAAATTTCCATCACACATCAAGTTACATCCCGGTGCATGAATATTTCCAGACGTTTGTTTTTTTTTGTCGGTGCACATCTTACATGCAGACGAACCTGCCATGGTCAGTCACTCCCAGCTATGCGCGGGAAATTCCTTCAAATGAATAGTCCTTCAAACATCTCAGAGGACGTGGTGTTTGTCGATTGAGACATAAATGAGAATGAGGACGAGAGTTGGCAGCAAAAATACGATCATATGAAAGTGAGCACAATTGAGCGCTGCAGCTACCTTCAGGAAAAATAGGTCTAGCTACGTAGGACTAATACTACTCCAACCACTTTCACGTGCTAGCGAACCCTCGTCCCGTTGGTGGACCCACCGCGTGACCATTTCACTACAATATGTAGAATACCCCGTTCTTCACTATCAAACCCGTTGCCTGGCGTTTTTCTCACTACCCGAACATAACGGACTTAACCTTCATCGGCAGACCTGTATTCTGGCGTTGTTCGCACTGCTCTTCCAAGGCGGACCCCGCATCCTTAAGCTTTCTCCACTGATTTGCTAACGCCGACCAGTAGCCTTTTCAACACTGCTTTACCAAGGCGGACCGGCATCCTTGAGTTTTCACCACGGCTTGGCCAAGGAAGACTCGTAAATGGCGTTTTTCGCATTGGTTTGCCAGGGCGGATCTGGATCCTAGAATTTTCCCCACTGCCTGTCTAAGGCGGAACGGATCCTGAGGATCTCCTCACTGCCTGACCAAGGAGGGCCCGTACCCCAACGTTCACGCCATTGCTTCGCCAAGGAGGATCCGCAGATTGGCGTTTTCACCACTGCCTGGCCAAGGCGGACCCGTACACTGGCGTTTCCACTAAGGCGGACCCTATCATAGCGTTTCCACCACTGCTTGGCCAGAGCGAAGCTATATAATGGAATTTTCCTCATTGCCTGGCCAAGGCGGACCCGTATCCTGGCGTTTCCACCAAGGCGGACCCTATCATAGCGTTTCCACCACTGCTTGACCAAGACGGACCCGTACCCTGATGTTCACGCCACTGCTTGGCCAACGCGGACCCGTAGCCTGGCGTTTCCACCACTGACTGACCGACAAGGCGGACTCGTACCCTGTCGATTACGCGACTGCTTAGTCAAGGCGGGCCCGCATCCTGGGGTTTTTCTCACTCCTTGTCCAAGGAGGATCCGTTTCCTGACTTTTACGCCACTCATTGGGCAAGGAGGACCCGTACCGTGTCGTTTCCACCACCGCTTGGGCGAGGCGGACCCCTATCCTGGCGTTTTTCTCACTATTGGGCCACCGCTGACGCATCCCTCTATCGGGTGCCAGTATGTCGGCTTTTCTGCATCGGCGGACCAGTATACTGATGCTATATCCACTGCTGGATCAGGAAGGACCCATCCTCCTTCTGT
>JARK01001415.1:169916-183013 GCA_000688135.1 Ancylostoma ceylanicum
AATCCTGAGAGCACTGTCTAAGTCTCTCGCTTTTATCTTTGGCGACTGCATCCATCATCATCGTGACCAACGGAACCAGCGAAGGTTGGGTCCCACCGCGAGTTCCACTACATCCATGCACCTATGATGAAACATCGGCCGGCCGTCTCGTAAGTTTCGCCTCACCCTCCAACACGCTCTATCACGCTCTATGGGCGGAGCCCATGATGAAAGAATGCGATCACGTGCCGGCCCCCTACGTCTGCGCTCTAGAAAATTTTGTTGCACTACAAGGATTTATATAAGAGGATTTGGAGGTATACAGGGTGGCGAATAAATACGTGCGCGTGACATTTGACTCCGTTTTATTTATTGTATGAAGTAATCGTGCATACTTTTTCATTCTAGAATATTTATTTGTTCCTTATTATTGAATTTTGGGAGGGAAATCTGTTCTCCTAGCTCTGACGAAGGTTTGCCTATGTCGTGATGTGATTGCACGGTTGGCAGATGGCATGGCATGGCAAAAAGTGACTTAACGCTTAAAGGGTTATGGTGCATGGTACAGTATATTATCCACCAAGACAATCTAGAAAACAATCGAACGGTCTAAATTATCACCTCTAACTTAACAAGGGAAGTGTACGAATTCAACCTGTAGTTTCGAAAAGAGACATACAGTGCTGGCCAAAATAATACAGCCTTTTCAACTTCCCTTCGTAACTTCTGTTAACGTGGTCCTTACTAGTTCCAATTTTTGAGAGAACTGTAGACGCTCAAATGTGATGGAACAATATTAAAACACAGTCATTCCGTAAGTGACTCTTATTTAGGAAAAGTTTTTGAGAATGAACATCAAAATCTGTGATTTGGTGGTATCCATAAACGCTCCCAAAGTGACCTTAGTAGTTGAAATCTTACCATAAATAAATATTTTATGGTGGAATAGACTCACATCTAGTAGAATGTGTGCGTTCACATATTAACAAGGTGCGGGGCGAGTCTCGTTAATTGCTTCTCGTATGAAAGGTACCCTCTCCAAAATATCAGAACAGACAGCGGAACTCGTGTCTCTTCGGATTCAACCGGATAGGATCTTTTGGAGATCAGGAAAGTATACGACACAACACAGCAGCGAAATACTTCACCGTGGTCGTGCCAAAATGAGATAATTTTGTTTGATGCTGATGCCATAGGCTAAGCGAGACATATGAACTTATTGTTCATATATTCATAAATTTCTTCTAAATTCATAAAATTCATATATTCATAATATTCATTATTATATTCATAATATTTCATCATTACATTCATTATTAGTCGTAAACGCTAAGGTGAACCCCAAAATCCCTTGTGATGACCAATGAAACACATGTGCTCGTAGTGGTAGTTGGTAACGCTCATTTCAGATTGTTCAACTTCGTCCATTTGAAAGCCACATAGGCGACATGTACCTAGCAGTGCTGTAGAAGTCGCAGCTCATCTTCACCTTCCATAAAAACCTGGAAAATCCTCTGGTTCGAACAAGAAAAAATTCCAAAACTCATTTTTTTGCTTGACACTATGGGGTGCATCGCTAACAACTGTATTATTCGGACAGCTCCTCGGGTCTCAGCATAGGCGGACATATTTGACTTGCTACGAGGAGCCACAAGAGTCAGCGTAAACCTCGAATTGGTGGAGAAAAAAAATTAGCTATTGGTGAGAACTTACCGAAGGTTACTGTTAGATTGATCTCAAGTGGGCTTGGCATGTCACAATCGCTGACTTGTGAATTTACATATTCTACTATATGTCAGTCCGTTCCATCATAAAACATTTATTTCTGGTGAAACTTCATCTCCAAGACCATTATGGGAAGGTTTTTGGATATCACCAAATCACAGATTTTGATCTTAACATAAATTTTTTCTAAGGAAGAATCACTCACAGAACGGCTGGGTTTCAACACTCTCCCACCACAATTAAACGTCTATAGCTCTCATAGAAACTTGGTCTTCCAAGCTCCACGTTAGCAGAAGTCATGGAGGAAAGTTAAAAAGGCTATATATTAGGTGCGTGCAAAAGTTCCGGGACAGTTGCACCTGATTTTTTAAAACACCATAACTCTAATCATTGTCAACGATTCTGTTCAGCTCAAAAAGCGCTGGCATCTCTGTAATGTTGCCAACACGGCACGAAAATGACTTCCAGAATCCTAAAATTTGACACGTTCATACTCGAAAGACCGGCCCATATCGTTTTCGGGTAGGGTCAATTCATCAAAAGCTTTTCAGCGGATGTAACGTCGTAGAAGCTTGAAAAGGGAAGTTTTAATTGGAGACCGGTCCAGAGGGTAACAATGATAAATTGAAATTTTGAACCAGGAACGGCTAATTTTTCACGACTATAAAGCACTGGTACTCGTTATCCCGCAGCAGCAGCAGACCACGTAAGCTGGCCTTTGTTGGCCTTACATCTGAGATTTCGTCCATGATTCCTGCGGAAATTTGTAATGACCCTCACCTACTGTGCATTCTTTGGGAAAAATTTGTTGTAGGTGACTCAGGTTACAGACCAAAAATGGACAAAGAAGTTTTTATGTGATAGTGTCCACTTTTTGGGTAGGTCGATCGAGTCTGGATCCTGGGTCGACCACTCCTTATTCTCACACATGACCCATTTTCCATCAACAATAAAAATCCATTCAAACAGCCTGTTAGAACATCTGTAGATCAGATATTTGTAGACTTGCCACTGTAGACGTTGGTGTTCTATGCTCAGCTCACTCAAAATTCATCTAGCGCACTCATATCATCTGAGCGAACGTTTCTCGAACGTGTCCAAAACGCCAAACGAAGAATACAATTCAGAACGATGTTAAACCTGACAAAGGTGGGAATCCAGGTGGAAAGTCGTTGAATATACTTCAATATAATAAAAGGTTATTTAAGCAAGTAGTGAAGATGTTAGGAAAATGCAAAACGCTGCTGACGAGGGGGATCGAACCAGGACGGATTTCCGTTTGAAGCGAGGGGTTTACCACTACACCACGATGCACTGCTGCCAACATCACAGTGACACTTGCTCAAAATGATGTAATCACGGCGCAGGAAAACTTTCGTAACTTTTTCCATTTCGCCAAAGAATCGGTATATCTTATCTTATAGAGTGAGCGACTTATCACAATAACACCGCGTACCGTCGATATCGCCCCAGAAATGTTCGTTCGGATGATATGAGTGCGCAATGAAAAGCGTTTATAACCTCTCTCGTTTTGTCATTGAGCACCTGAGGACAACATATTTGGAATCAGCGTCCCCGATTTCAAACAGTGCGATTCACATCGGAAACCCACGGTCATCTGGTATCCTTCCCGTGTAAGTTCTTCATCAGTTGCTCCACTTGAAGGGGGATTAACTGAGAAGAAGGTCCACTCCTCCACATATTATCTTAGATTTCTGTGGCTGTCAAGTGGCGTGTAGCGCAGTCTGCTGGATTATCGTCCGTGGCGATGTAGTAGAATTCGATACGAGCAGGTTTCAACTTGTCAAGAACTTCGCGTATGAACTTGACGCGATTGGTTACATAGGTCCGAAGCAGTTTGGAAGAGTGGATCCAATAAAGGACAACCTGGGAGTCACTCAGAAACCGGACAGAATGGAGATTGATCTTAAGTTGACTACGAAGGAAACGCAAAATTTTGGCGGCCAAATGACAAGCCAATAACTTCATGCGCGGAATGGTAGTTGCGCCCGGAGGAGTAAGCTTTGCCTTAGAGAAAAGCAAGGTGGAAAATGGTTTAGCAGCATTAGGCCGTGTGATGATACGACCGCTGCATAAACGCTTTTGAGGCATCTGAACACAAGACGATGTCATACGTGTTTTCAGATGTATGGCCTACAAACACAGGAACATTAACATTGAACACACATTGAAGTCAATAATCTCCTGGACAACCTGATCCCACTGCTGCACGGCCTCATAGTCCAGCGGATCATCCCACGAATGACCCTTCCGCCAGAGTTTCTAAATGAATAATTTAGCCTTTACAAGTAAAGGGGTGAGAAAAAAACCCTTAGTGCAGTGCGCTTACTCGACACCTGGCTGGACCCGATGTTGATGGGAATGGTTAAGGTGTCAGTATTGGGGTCCCACTTTATTTCCAAGAGCTTAATTGGCTGACCGCTGGAGTTCATACGATGCTGAGCTGGAAAGCTCTGCATCACCTTGATGTTACTGGACATGAACTCCCGCATGTTCATGTTCATACGCAGGAATATTTCCTTACATTCCATCTGCTTCAGAATGCACTCCTCAGTGGTGTTAGCACCTATAAGCACATTATCCATATATGTACTAGCAAGGATTTCCTCCGTAAGGCGATTGGCAGGATTCCGTTTAAGAGCGTATTTAATGGACATATTAAGAAGGAAGGGTGAGGCATTTATGCCAAAAATGACAAGTGTGAAACGTAGTTCGCGGATATTATCTCTAGATGGAGGCTCAATGGTATTCTTCAACCGGATAAATCGCGTGGCGTCCCGTTGATCCTGATGGAGATGGATGTGGTGGAACGCCTCTTCTACGTCAGCGATAAGGAGATAGGAATAAAACCGACTGTCTAATAGGGTACCTACGAGGTCAGGAATAAGGGACGGCCCTTGATGTAGGCAGTCCTTGAGGCTGGGTTGATCCCTCTGATGACTGGATGCATCAAAGACAATACGCAGCGGAGTGGTCAAGCTGTCTTCTTTATAGACAGCTTGATGGAGTAGAGCCATTGGATATCCGTGACATCCTCTATGATCCCTGGCTGCAGTTATTGCTCAATTGTCTGGCAATACTCAAGCCACGCTGATGGTATTGCGTGAAGCTTGTCGTATTGGTTTTCCAAACGACGTATGGCAAGAGCTTTGTTATCAGCCAGCGGTGGATGGTCGGAGTTCCAGGGGAAATTAACATAGATGGAACAGTTGATGACCCTAACAGCTCCGTAGAACTGCTCGCTGACCTAAGCGTCTACAGAAGCACCTGCCGAATCTTGAAGACCTACTTTATCAAGACCAAGATAATCCCGTACAAGTTCATCTGACTCATTACAATCGGTCTGACCGCAGGTCGCATCTGACGATGGAAGGTCTGCAACTCTCGAAATGACCGGGCCAAACCTTGCATGAGACAGAATGTGGCCTGACGGAAGACGCTCGTTCTTGCGAAGATCTACAATTCGCTAGTATTAATCAATGCCGATGAGCACATCCATTTGGATCCTCCCATTGGCTGGACTAATGCTGGAATCCTCGAGATCTTCTAGTGGGGGAACAGTAGTTACGACTTCCCTGGTCCACAGATGGATTAGAACAGGTTCGTCATACTGATCCCACAGTGCTAACACGACCCTGGCTGACTCTTCTGTGATTTCGTGACCACCGAAGGTCAGAGGGGTAATATTGTGGGTGCGGTATAAATGTAGGCCTAGGCTAAGTGCTAAAGATTTACGTACTGGGAGAACTGTACCGGGAGCCACTACCAAGGAAAATCGTTAGTAACTCATCAGTAGCCGTTTTACAGTTATAGGTGGGGCATGAACTACCATCAAACGAGGAGTAGTAGACAAGATGGACGACTGATACACTGTCGAACACGAGTTTGCGCGCAAAATACCCGTGTCAAGATGGTGATTAGACAAATGTACCACGTCTTCATGACTAGCTTGCTTCCAATCTGTAGTGAGTCCATGGGGATGTAAGGCACAGGTGAAAGCCGGAATAGGATCTCGAGAATAGTCGAAGAGACAACCTCCCCTATGGTGAGGTGATCCTACTCTATGCCTAGATGTTGAAGCAGGACTTGTACCTGAGGAGTGGGAAGAGCGGGACTCGCAGGACGAGTCGCGTGACGGTATTTTGCGAGGTCGCCTGACGTAGTTGACGCTCTTAGGGAAGGAACAACTTTCTTCAAAGTGGAATAAAAGTGATCACGATTTCTGGGCGTACTTGGACTGTCAAAACACAGCGAGCTATGGTGTAACCTGCCGCAGAAATAACATGGAGGGGCTCTGCAATAGCCACTCCAGTGATCATCTTCAAGATACAGCCAACAAAGTCGATGTTGGAGGGCGACAGACCTACGTTCTCGAGGGGTCTGTAACACCGAACACGCTTCATGCTGATGCTTTTGACGCAAACGGAAATTACAGAGGGATTCTCGAGAACTACGACAATGTTGCCTTGTAGGCTGTCGTGGGACATGGAACCTGGGACTTAAGGGGCGTGGGTCCTGATGGTACCTATGAGGTGAATGAGTATTATGACGACACCTTCTAGGAGATGTTGATTAACGCATGTGCCTATTAGGCGATGGTGAACAATGCGCTTTCCTAGAAGTATTATAATGTTGATTACCTAGACACTTACCAGGAGAATGTGACTCATGGCGCTGAGAAGAGCGGTTGTTATGTAAGGAGTCCGTTGTGGGATCGGCGTTTCTCTTCACCTCTAGTTGTTCGCTAACTTTATCGAGAGCTGCAAGCAATTCGTCCACCGTCCACAAGGAATCTCCTTTGCTCTTGAACTCGCCAACCTTTTGCAGCGTGCTTGATGGAAATTTGGACCTTATGAGTTTTATCGCACCTATCGCCGAGGTATCCTCAATTAATTGCTTCATCTGGGACCACATCGACTGAATCGCACAGAGGGTGATCAACTGTGAAATTGCTGGATCTGCTGAGGCTCGTTGTTGCATGAGCTTATCCCAGAGTCTGCTCCTGAAGATTTCTGGGCGGTAGTACGTATTATGGAGGAACCGTACCGCATCCTCGTAATTTTGAGCTGTGGGCTGGAATTGAGAGATGAGATTGGCAGCGTCTCCTTTTAAGCACGATTTGAGATACATAAACTTGAGTGACATCGGTACACTGGTGTTATTGTGTAAAACGGTGGCGAATAGGTCCCAAAACTGTGGAAACGCGTCAACCTCACCATTAAATTGAAGCAACTGAGGGGCTAATAGTTTGGGGGCTGCTAGGAGGCAGGGACATAAGGGGGGTGTAATTTTGACCCGAAAAAGAAGACCCATTATAAAGCCCAGGGGGAAACGTAAGCAACCGAGGGGGTATGTAGGAAAGGAAGGATTAAGAGGGGGATGTTGTTGACCCAAATAATAATGCTCATTACCAGGTTGCGAATACGCAATGGAAGAGGGAGCGAGGGACGCAGAAGTATTAGGGTCCGATGGACGACCCTACAGTGTCAACGGGAAGGAGTTGTGGCTTTCTGCTACCGCTGTCTGCACCGATCGTTGGGTGATGTTAGAAACACCTTTAAATTTGGACCCAAGGGGGAGAACTATGCCCTACTGTGTTACCTGACAAACAAGAACCAGAGATGGAAATTGCCTTAGGATTGGGCAGGAGCTTTGCGCAGTATCCAAGCGACCAAGAGGAGATTCCGGCTCCTCTATAGTCCGATCCAGCCCATTGACGTCCCAATGAGCTTGGATAGCATCAGGGAGCGGTGCCCCCCACTGTTCACCGGGGCACTTTCGGATAAAGTCCGGAGCCTCAGCCCGTCGGCTTTTCAAAAGAGAAACGGCACGATCAATGAGAGTAGAAGTAAAAAGAATACACTGTCTACGATCATGGATTACTTCCAAATCTCTATCTGGATCCTCGGTGGGGACAACCCATTCCATAATCGTAGCATCAATTTCCGCGACCTTCCTTCGCAACTCATCTCCAGCCTTCACCTACTAAACCGCATGAAACTCAAGCAACGACATATCGAAACAGGAGAAAAGTTGCAACGTGGGAAACTCCGGGAACGGAGCGCCCAATGACGAGCAGAAATACAATAAGTAATGACGAATAGGATGTTAACAGTAAGGGAGGTATAAGGGTGTACGATTTTAACCTAGAGGAAAACAGGCATGAAAAAACTATGAAGAAATGAATAAACAATAGGAAAGAAAGGTTAATAGAAGTGGGAAAATAACCAAAGGGGGATACCATTTAACCCAGGGGAACTGAAATAAACCTAATAACCCAACTAGCGCAAAGGACGCAAACGATGTGTTCTACTGACGGGTGGAAACGCAAATGAGGAGCGTGGGTAAGTGGCTTGGTGGGTTGTTCGGCTAAGGGGGAGCTAAGTAGCAGGCTGGTAGACATATTACCATACAGGTGTCAACTTCGCGCCAGGCACTTTGATCACAAGACCCTCACAGGGGACGAGCAGATGAACCCCGTCGCGTATAACTCGCGACCCTAGTGTCCTCCTTCCAGCTTGCACTGAAGGGGCACATACTGAGCGCTCAGACTAGGGGACTCGATACGTTACCGTCCTTGGTTGGTAGGGCCTACCCATGGGTTCACCTTCCCTCCTTCACACAGGATAGGATGACGCGCTCCGGCTCTATCACCGGAGCGTCGGCTCTTTCATGTGATCAAACTGTCTGGGTCCCCACTGATTACCTAGGTGTTGCATAGACGCGTTATGCATGGGCCTTGGAGCTCGTAATATGGCAAGCTACCACAGTCTTGCCAGACTAGTTGCTCCGCATGAAGAACTACGCTTACCGCTTAGTTAGTATGGGTATCACTACTGCCCGCCTAGTACAACCCGACGCCTGATAGGAGGATTATCCCTCCGCCCGGGGCGATCTCAACGTATGGAGGGCATGCCAACTACAAGGACGCCTGACCTACCTAACTATTTACCTGGACTTGAACCCTACTACAGGGCATGGGAGAATGCTGGGCTTGCTACGCACGCATGGCAGATGGGGTGACTGTCCTCGTAAAAACTGTGTTAGATTTTGGGGAGACACCGGCCACAGCCAGGTAGTACGTCCGGTGGCTCGCCATCCAATCATGCGCTCGGCCGATGCACCAGGTTGCGGATCGCTGGTTGCCCTGTACCTTCTCGGCGTTAGAATACTACCTCCAATACACTGGTTACCTAACCATAATAGGGCTCCTTACCTTACCGACTTCCACCCTGGGGAGTACCAAAAAAATACTGTGCAAAACTACGACGACTTACGGCCGGTCAGGGCGACACGCCGTAGTAGAGGGAGAATTAGTACAGCTAGCTACATTATATAAGTTTATTATACTACAACTAGGTACAATACTATACTACTATTAGAAGATGGGATCCTACGGGGGCTCAGAGGGGAAACCTAACAGATAGTACTCACTATATGTTAGGGAAGAGAGATATCTAGAAGGCTGCGCCCTTTATTTCCCTGTCGCTGCCAAGGCATACAGCTACGACGCAGCTCTCTCCAGTCCTGCTGCAGCATAATACGTTCAGTCATACCTGATTCCAATCGATATCATTCCAAACACTCATACCATCATACCATCAAGAGACAATCGATACTGCGCAGGACCTTAGGGTCCGCCATCTCCCACTCCATCATCAATCGATCCTGTTGAACTCTCTTTCCATCATCCACTGCAGAGAAGGGGGGTGGGAGGCGCTCTAATGAGAGCGACTCTTATACCCGGTGCTGGGAGTGGGCGGAGCCTATGGAGAGAAGGCAGCCGAGGCTGCCATAGCGGCGCACATGGCTACCGCGGCAGCACCCAAGACCGCGGGGCGCGACAGTGCAGTGCTTTCAGCCACTGCAGATTCAGTGAGCGGAGTCTCTTATTACTCCACGTTCCACAATGCCAAGATTCAAAGATGGTCGAACATGGGATCTGATCAGTTATTACTATTTCAAAGTTTCTTATAGTGCCCATGGCACCAAGTAGCTCCTATGCTTGCAGAGTTATATTGTTTACATGTATATTGTCGGTTATACTATCTGTTTCTGTTTCCTTCTCTATTTGCACAGTACTAGCGATGCAAGATCCGGGAACGAGTAAGGAAATAACACGGGGTGACGAGAAATTATGGAACCGAGTTTTCATCTAACTTCCTCCGCTACATCACGAGCTTCGTCTGTTGGCTTTTTCTGACACGAAAATGTAGATTCTTGAAAAACGTTTTGCTTGAATCTAATGGAGAGATACAATGAAAAACAGCACAGGGAACATTTCTGACATCGAAGTTATCAAATGTGAACCAAATAAGTCGTCTTATCTGGATCATAGGGCTCGTGTGGCGCAGTGGTAGGAGGCTCGCTGCACAGGCACACGGTCGATGGTTCGATAGCGGCTGTAGCTAACCGAGGCATCCATCGCGCCGGGGTTGTTAAATTGGTACCAGTGGTGTCTTGGAGGATAAAGCGCTGACTTGGCCCATTGGGTGCAAGTCACTGTATAGGGCACACACGCATTCATCGCCCTTGCGGTGTTAAGGTGAAGTCGAATGTTTGGCGCGTCCCACGAACAGAATGGATCAATGGCAACTACTTTGTCCTTTTATCCTTATCCGAATCATATTGAAGTCATATTTTCGCTGAAGGCATTTGACGCGGTGAACATTATTTTGGACAATACAAGGAATTCCCGCGACGTTCCGAAAAGCACCGACAGGAACTGTAGACGAAATTTTGAAGAGAATAGAGGAGGACATTGAAGCAAATGGTGACCATTTTGAGAACTGTCTCCGTCTTTACAAATGTGCTCGTTTTCGTTTGTTTAATGAAACTACTCTGTCAAAAAATTGGGAATGATTCAAAATAGGTTTCATAATTTTCTGTCACCTTCTACTCATGCGCACAAGCTGAAAACCTCCAACCAGTGAAGAATGCAAGTAAGTGGAAGCCCAAGAATCAAATCTTTTGTATGTTTATGTGAGAAAACATCTGCCAAGAGTGCGATGCGGGCATCTTCTCAGCTGATCGCACCAATTAGCAACTGCGCCGCGCATGAGATGGCAGCCACAACAAATGGCACAACAAACTCAACCCGTGATCCGGAACAGGACTGTATAGGGTGTTAAAGACATCTAAACCCATGGAATACAACATCCTGTTTCTGCGAACATTTCTAGTGTTTCGCACTGATTCACCTCTGAATTTGAAAGGTACATTTATCAAAAGCCCTTGTACAACGATATATCAACCATAAGAAAAAGCAGCAGGAAGTTTTACATGAAGGTTCCGAAATAAAGCAATTGATGAATAACAAATATGAAAGAGCAAAAAGTTCAGAATCAAAGGTTCTCTGCAGATCTACACTGCACGGACAAGATATGGTCTCATAAGTGATGCATTTGCTGCGGCAGAAATTGGCGGCTTAGATTACGAAACACTGTTGCTTTTGCTGGAGTACCTCCCTAACGAAAAGGTAATTTATCTCGAATTTTTATCAAACAAAATGTGTAGCTGTGAGTATAGTTCTGCGATGCGATTGTCGCGCATGAAGAAATTGATTGACAGCGGTTGATCCCAAGTGGATGCATGCGTGAGCAGTAGTCGCGTTGTGGCACTTGACGCTTGTTCTCACGATGCCACGTCGCGGATTCCAGTCGCATAACGTTTACACTTTTTCGGCGGCATGTTGCCTGGAATTCATGTCTCGTTCGTTAGCAGATGCGGTGATTTCGTCGACGTTATTGCCTGGCACCGACTGTTGCTTTTGCTGCCATTTCGTCCTCAACCACACGACTTAGTCGAGCGCAACAACGAGTTGAGTAGAAGTCGAGTTTATCCGGCAACAACAACAAAAAAAGTGAACATTTCGAAAAAACGCGAGCTTATTTGTCCCTTGACACGTACAGACATGCTTCGACAGGTACCACTTGTTGAGACAGGGTTAGCCGGTCAACCGGTTCAACATGTCATGCAGCGCACACACGAGACCGGTCGACTGCTCATAAGAAAGCATAATCGTTGACGCTCGAGCCATATACATATGCTTTTTCGCGTGAGCACGTAAATTAGATTTGTTTAGCATGGCTTTACCGCACGATGCGGCAGCTCGGCTACCAGTTGCATCGCAGATTAAATATGATGCCAAGGCTGATGCTTTGATATTTGGGGAGAAAATCAAGCTTTCATATTTTTCTTGCAATTTTCGCCCTTGATTTCATCACATTCTGGCTTGTTCCCATTTAGCCGCCAAAATGTGATCAACGCTACTTTGCTGTCCACGATTTAAAGAGAAACTAGAGGGACGAACTTTTTCTGTCTCACTTTACAACGACAGCATTTTCCTTTCTCATAGATTTTCTGATTTTCATTTCTATCGTCGAGTGTGTCGCGATCCGAACTGTTCGGGTCCCGTCATATAGTCACTGCCGAGATCCCAACCGAGATCTGACCTGCATACCTTGGCTCATCTGATCATAACGTGGTCTGTTTCGTCAACATTGTCAATGGCAAGTGAAGAGGGACATCTTCTCATGTCCGCAACTGAAAGTACACGCAGCAGGAGAGTGGGAAGACAACTGAAAACGGATCCAACGGTGTGATAAGGGAGCGCAGGCGTGCAAAAGAGGAGGAAAGTCTGGACTCTGGTCCAACGGTGTGATAAGGGTGCGCCGGCGTCCAAAAGTGGGAGAAACATCTATAGTCGGATGCAACGGTGGGATGAGGGGGCGCCGGCGTCTGAAAGTGGGAAGGCGACTGAAAACGGGTCCAACGGTGTGATAAGGGTGCGCAGGCGTGCAAAAGAGGGGAAACGTCCTGAGTCGGGTCCAACGGTGTGATAAGGGTGCACCGGCGTGCAAAACAGAGGGGACGCCGGGAGACGGGTCCAACGCTGGGAAGACGGTGCGCCGGCGTCCAAAATTGGGGAAACGCCTAGAGATGGGTCCAACCATCCGATACGAGGTGGAACTGTTGCAACTGTCGACTGTTGCACAGCTATGGAAAAGGCATGGTGAGGTATGGTGAGGTTCAAATATAGAAGAGAAGCTCTGATCGATGGGGAAGAGCAGATCAGTGTCCACCGGTGTGTAGAGGGAGCGTCGGTGTCCAAAATTGAGGAGACGAGTTCACCACGATGATAACGGCGCGCTGGTGTCTGAAAGCGACAAAGCGCCTGGGAACGAGTGCAAATATGTGATAAGGGTGCGTCGGCGTTTGAAAGTTGGGCAACTCCTTGAAAAATGTCTGTCGCGATAATTGACCGCCGAGGTTATGGGAGAGACATGAATCGCTTCACTAGCACCTGCGAACGCGCGAACGGCGCCAAAGTCCAGAGAGCAGTGAGGCAACATGCATGCGTTTCTGTCCCC